>CM051377.1:15123574-15595574 GCA_028015245.1 Cardamine occulta | reverse complement strand
CTTCCTGCAGCTCTCGAGGAAACTATGGAGTAAGTTAAAATACTTTCAATTCTTTGGAAAGTGGAATAGCTCTTTTTTAAGGATAGTGTATCTGCTTACACCCTTGACAAGTTCGCTTCTCTTGCTAAATAGCAGCACAAGTCTTATTTATACACACTAACGAGGCATACTTGTAATTTGCCTCTGGTTTGCAGTTACCTTCAAAACCGGGCATCACGAGACCAGAGTTTTTCTTTTGAGGTAAATAGTTTTCATTCTTCTGTCTTATCTCTATTCATCTCATTAAGGTTGATTTTAACCTACATATAGCCTTAGTTATAGTGTGTATGTATGAGCTTTTCATCAGTGAAGCAAGTTTTTTTCTCTTTCTAGGTGGTGATTGTTGATGATGGAAGTGTTGATGGAACAAAAAGAGTAGCTTTTGATTTCGTTAGAAAGTACACAGTTGATAACATAAGGGTTATACCTCTTGGGAAGAATCAAGGAAAAGGAGAAGCTATAAGAAAAGTGAGTTCAACTCGTAGCGCATGCAACTCTCTCTCTCTCTCTCTCTCTATATATATATATATATATATTTATGTGACTGAGTAAGACTGTATACTTGCTATTTCATTCTATAAAAAAGTTAATCGAAGCTTTCTACTTTTTGAAAGCATTAAATAGGGAATGATGCATTCACGGGGTCAGCTACTTCTTATGTTGGATGCTGATGGTGCTACTAAAGTAACTGACCTAGAAAAACTTGAAAATCAGGTTTGCTCTAAGTTTTGGCTATTAAGATTTCAGACAAACCGAAAACTGTACTACAAACTTCCTGATCTCCTAGCCTCTTAGATCCATGCAGTAGCCAGAGAAGAAAATTCAATCAGAAATCCAGCATCTAAGGATATGGATTTTAGAATTGGTGATGTTCAAGTATCCGCATTTGGTTCTCGTGCTCATCTTGAGGAGAAAGCTCTTGCTACAGTTAAGTTTTACAAACGTCTGTTCTAGATACAACATCATTCTTTGTTTATGTACGCACACAGATAATTGACTTCAGTCTGTCAATTTCAGAGGAAATGGTATCGCAACTTTCTGATGAAGGGCTTTCATCTTGTGGTTCTGATGGCTGCTGGTCCTGGAATTCGAGATACACAGGTGGCTATTTTTCTTAATTGTTCTGGTTTACCAAGACATATTCTTCAATAATAATGATAACTAAACATCATTTTTCCCCCAGTGTGGCTTCAAAATGTTTACTAGAGCTGCGGCTAGAAGACTTTTCACAAACATCCATCTGAAAAGGTACGTATAATGAATTGATGATGATAAACAAGCAGTAGAATCATCAATAAGAGTTGTCCCATTTAAATTGGTCTCTGTCCAGGTGGTGCTTTGATGTTGAATTGGTGTACTTGTGCAAGCGTTTTAATATTCCATTGGTTGAGATCTCTGTGAAATGGTCTGAAATCCCCGGGTCTAAAGTCAGTCTGTTGAGCATTCCCAACATGGTTTGGGAGCTTGCTTTAATGTCTATGGGATATAGAACTGGAATGTGGAAGATTCACAACGCATAAACATATCGACAATATACATAGAGCATTTCCTTTTGGGGTGGAAAAAAACTCGGTCAACGCGAGCCTACTGCAGAGCGGATATAGTTTTGATGTCTCAGATCAAGCAAGGGAAGGTAAGACTAATGAAAATTTGTTGGGTCTTTCTTTCAATAGATGTAATAATAAATCTTAACGGGATTAGAAATGATGTGATGAAACTACTAGAGGTTTTATTGGTTTTAGTAAAATATCTCTGACATTCCAATGACTAAGCTCTCTACTCTTAGTTATACATCTCCTTCTGTCCAACACCTTGTCGACACAATTTATGAATGATGAAAGAACGGTTTTATCCGCATCAACAATTCAAGCTAGGTAATGCTTAAACTTGAGCTTCATGCTAATTTGATCATTCAATAAACCTAAACCCGTAATTCTGAATTATGATAAACATTGTGGCACAATTTTATAAACAAGAGATCAAAGGAGAAGATGAGCACATCTTGTAACAAAGTCGAGAAACCAAGCAAGATAAGAAGAAGAAAAAAATGGATACTTGGGCATATCATCAACATATTTTATAATACTTTTGATCTTTGGCCAAAATATGTATTCAGAACAAGTATAATACCAAGCAAATCAATTCAATCTCTAACCCATGATCCTAGAATTATCGTTCCTTCTCAACTCTCAAAACAGCAAAGCGGTACTTTCTAATTAAAATCAACATTTCAACTCATATAAAATCATTTTGACAGAGT
The DNA here is from genome assembly GCA_028015245.1 of Cardamine occulta. Taxonomy (NCBI): domain Eukaryota; kingdom Viridiplantae; phylum Streptophyta; class Magnoliopsida; order Brassicales; family Brassicaceae; genus Cardamine; species Cardamine occulta. The sequence continues at coordinate 15,593,275 of CM051377.1, read as the reverse complement.
AAGTAATCATCTAACATGAAAAAATGTAAAGAGTATTTAATAGTCTTGATGCTGATGATTACACATGTGATCATTCATCTAAGAGCAAAACCGAGTCTTAACAGTTCGTGAAAATGCTAGACTTCAAGGATTTCCTGATTATTATAAACTTTTTGGCCCTAGCAAAGAAAAGTGACTCATTACCCCTTTGCTGTTCTCTTGAGTATTATATCTTTGGCCTTACCAAAGAAAAGTGAGGAATTACTTTTGTTGTTCTATCCATGATTTTGTTGATGTTTACCTACAATATGAATCAATAATTTTCTTTAATGATGTTGGAATAATTCTTAATGTTGAGTTCTTTTTTTTTGAAACAACAAAACGCTAAATAGGTTTGACGTTTACTTATTGCTAATCATTGTTTTATTGATAGTCCACATGAGACAGTTGGGACCATTGTACGAATGAAGTACGTTTGAAGAAATAATTGACTCTATTAGTATAAAATGGACTATGAAAACAAAGATGAATTCTATGTATACAAAGTTAGAATTCTTAAAGAGTGATTTTGTAATAAATCGATCTAAACAACAAAACACTAAATATCACGGTTTAAAAACGTTTCGGGGGGGTTTTTTTTTTTTTTTTTTTTGAGTCCAGTGTCAATCTTCGTTTCGGTTTGGCCTCAGATGTCTACCTCTCTAGCTTTCTCAATCGACCTCTCAAATTCAATCCCTTGAGACTGGTAATACCAAACCTTAAGATTAACACAAGACCAATCTTAAAAGCTTTTCCTAAATCATCATCAATCTTCTTTTTGATTCTTTTCCTAAATTTCCCCCACATGTCATGTAACATGATGAGTATGGGATCCCATCTCCATATTACAAACCAAAAATTAGTACATACATACAATTTTCTTGTAAATTTACATAATGTAGTAAATAAATTATTTATAAAATATTTGGATATTGATAATATTTTTTCGAAATCACATTTCATACAGTAGTTTCATATACACGGATACGATATTACGTTTATCTTCGCCGATTTGATAAATCGTAACGAGATTAGAAATGATGAAACCACTAGAGCTCTAGGTTTTTTTGGTTTTAGTCAGTAAATAACTCTCAGACATTCCAACGACTATGCTCTCTACTCTAAATTATACATTTCCTTCATGAATTAATTATTCAAGCACAGAGGGTTTAAATAGTGCAATTGACCAAAGTTTATGAATGTTGAAAACTGGTTATATATGCATCATCAAGGACAATTCAAGCTAGGAAATTCTTAAACTTGAGCTTCATGCTAAAATGATCATTCAATAACTCCGTTATTGTGGCACAGTTTTATAAATTATATACAGACAGATTAAAGCTTTCAAAAATTTAACTATATCATTGATGATAAGAAAACGAAATTTTTAAAACGTATATCAACCGCTTTTTGAAACTCTCAACGATTTTAGTTATAAACCGCCAAAATCTGCAATCGCATCTTCATCGACTGTGAAATGCCAATTAACTGCAATGCTCTCCTCCATATGCTCCGGGAATGTAAGAACTTGCGGTTTCTTCTTCAAATTCACGGCAGCTTGATCGTCTCAGGCCTTAAACCCCATAACCAGCTCATAAGTGCTTATTCTTTCTTTCAAAAACCGGATCTTTCTCGCATTATCTTTGATTCAGTTCGAGACCCAGGTGTTGTCTTGTGGAATTCCATGATTAGAGGATACACGAGAGCTGGTTTTCACAGAGAAGCTCTCGAATTCTTCGGCTATATGTCAGAGGGGAAAGGTATGAATCCAGACAAGTACACTTTCACTTTTGCTTTGAAGGCCTGTGCCGGATCTATGGACTTTGAGGGGGGTTTACGAATTCATGATTTGATTGCTGAGATGGGTTTTGAGTCTGATGTTTATATAGGAACCGCATTAGTTGGAATGTATTGTAAAGCTGGAGACTTGATTTCTGCAAGACAAGTGTTTGATAAAATACCTGTGAAGGATATTGTTACTTGGAACACTATGGTTTCCGGGTTGGCCCAAAATGGAAGTCCTGGTGAAGCGTTGCGGTTGTTTCGTGGTATGCATTTTAGTTTTGTTGACATTGATCATGTTAGTCTCTACAATCTGATCCCTGCGGTTTCAAAGCTAGGGAAGAATGATGTGTGTAGATGTCTTCACGGACTTGTGATTAAAAAAGGTTTTAACTCTGCTTTCTCTAGTGGGCTGATCGATATGTATTGCAAATGTGCGGATTTATATTCTGCTGAATGCGTTTTTGAAGAAGTTTTGAGCAAGGATGACTCTTTGTGGGGTACAATGATGGCAGCTTATGCACATCATGGGTTCTTCGACGAGGTATTGAAGCTGTTTGACCTTATGAGAATATATGATGTTAGAATGAATAAGGTAGCTGCAGCAAGTGCTCTTCAAGCTGCTGCATATGTAGGGGACTTAGTGAAGGGGACTGCAATTCATGAATACGCAGTACAACAAGGTTTGATGAGTGATGTCTCGGTTTCAACTTCTCTTATAAGTATGTATGCCAAATGTGGTGAGTTGGAGATAGCGGAACAACTGTTCATAAATATTAAAGATAGAGATGTCGTTTCTTGGTCTGCCATGATTTCCTTGTTTGAGCAAACAGGTTATCAAAATGATGCTCTCTCTGTGTTTAGGGATATGATGAGAATACATGTGAAGCCTAATGCCGTAACTTTGACAAGTGTGCTTTCGGCTTGTGCAGGAATAGCTGCCTCTCAGTTGGGTAAGAGCATACATTGTTATGCTATAAAGGCTGATATTGAGTCTGAGTTGGCAACTTCCACAACTATTATCTCAATGTATGCCAAAAGTGGTCTCTTTTCTCCCGCACTCAAAGCTTTTGAAAGACTGCCAATTAAAGATGCTGTAGCATTCAACGCTCTGGCACAAGGGTATACTCAGATTGGTGATGCCGGTAAAGCATTTGATGTTTACAATAACATGAAGTTACATGGAGTATGCCCAGACTCAGGAACTATGGTTGGTATGTTGCAAACATGTGCCCTCTGTAGTGACTATGATCGAGGGTCTTGTGTCTACGGCCAAATTATAAAGCAGGGGTTTGATTCAGAATGTCACGTGGCACATGCTCTGATCGATATGATCACCAAATGTGACGCCCTCACTGCAGCAAAATCCTTGTTTGACAACTGTGGGTTCGAGAAAACGAGTGTTTCTTGGAATATAATGATGAATGGGTACTTACTCCATGGCCAAGCTGAAGAAGTTATTGCCACTTTTCGTCAAATGAGGGTTGAGAATTTTCAGCCAAATACAGTCACATTTGTTAACATCATACATGCAGCAGCACAATTAGCAGCCTTGAGAGTAGGGATGATGGTTCAAGCCAGTCTCATCCGGTTTGGATTTTGTTCCCAGACACCTGTAGGAAACAGCCTAGTTGATATGTATGCGAAATGTGGAATGATAGAATCTTCCGAGAGATGCTTTATCGAGATAAGAAACAAAGACATGATTTCATGGAACACTATGCTATCCGCTTACGCAGACCACGGTCTAGCAAGCTGTGCGGTCTCACACTTCTTGACTATGATAGAAAACGAACTCAAACCAGACTCTGTTTCGTTTCTCAGTGTTCTTTCAGCTTGTAGACACGCGGGGTTAGTTGAAGAAGGAAAACAAATGTTAAAGGAAATGGAAGAAAGATACAAGATTGGAGCAGAAGTTGAACATTACGCATGTATGGTTGATCTATTAGGGAAGGCTGGTTTGTTTGGTGAAGCTGTGGAAATGGTGAGAAGAATGAGAGTGAAAGCAAATGTAGGAGTATGGGGAGCTTTATTGAGTTGTTCGAGAATGCATTGTAATTTGTGGTTAAGTAATGCTTCATTGTGTCAGCTTGTCAAACTTGAGCCACTAAATCCTTCTCATTATGTTCAAGACCGCAGATTGAGAGAGACTTGTGATGGATCAAGAATGAAGAATTTTCCTGCTTGTAGTTGGATCCAAGTTTAATAATACCCCCATTTTTGTTTGGTTCTTCTTCTCGATCATGTAGATTTTTACTGTAGAAAACTTTCTGTAACTGATATGAGCCAAAAGGATTTAGGCAAAACTTCACTTTTAACCCAAATCTCTCTTAGAGAATTAGGTTAATTGTTGGAAGTTGGTTCTTTATTTATCAATAAGAGACCTTTACATAGGCCATGATCAAATCAATCTTAAACCTAAACGAAAAAGTAAAAATACCTTTAACCTAAATTAAAAAGGAAAACATCTAAACCTTAACTTAAATGCAAATAAGAAAACACCTAATTCTATGTGATACTAACATGATCGAATTGTTGAAAACAATATATTTTTGGAACGTTATATATAGTGTAATATAAAGTAGAAGACAACAAGGGTCCATAGCTCAGTGGTAGAGCAATTGACTGCAGATCAATAGGTCACCGGTCCGAACCCGGTTGGGCTCTTCTTTTTCCGATTTTTTTTATAGATTAGGCTCCTTCGGAATCTACCAGAAATCTGCTCTGCCTGAGATTTGTTTATTCTGTAAATATTGTTGAAATTGAAAACGGCAAGTTTAATTTCTGTATAATTATTCTTCAATTCCCAACTTTTAAGATTCTTATATATCATGGCGCTTGTCTTTTTATTAGTTCTTGAGAACCTTGTTTCTTGTATCAAATAATTCTGATTCTTTTGGTACCAAGTTGTTTCATTGCTTGCTGAATGCGTTAGGATCTTGTTATTCATACAGAGCTTGTATCTGAATTCTTGAAGCCCACAAAGGTTTCTTTATCACTATTATCAACATAATTTGAACGGCAGTGTATTCCTAATTGAGACGTAACCTTAAAATCATTCCAAATAAATAAATTTCAAGAGAGTTTTGTATAAAGAAGCTCAAGCTAAACACTGAATAAGGTCAGAAGAAGACATTAAAAGTATATTCGATATTCCCTTACCATTTTTCCCAAAATTTCCCTTCTACTATATTCACTCTTGCTATATATATTAGGGGAAAAAACAGAAAGATTCATTTTCAAATTTCAATCCAATGTGATTCCTTTCTTCCTAGCTGCTTCGTCGATCTCAATGCCTCTTCTCTCTTCTATACTTCTGCATAAACTCCGATAACATCTCCATAACTTCACAGACATTGGATATACAGACAAAGCTTTCTTCAAGAATCTCTCAGCTCTTGTCTTGAAACCATTGATGTTGCTCAATATTTCTCCAGCCTCTACCCATATATACTCAGGAGCTATTGGTATGGCACAAGAAATCGTACTCACCAAGTTCAGACCTGCCCAGAAATGAATACCCAAGGAGGAACCAGAATCCGAATGTTTCTCTTCTTTCCTTAACAGCTTACTTACAGACAAAGTCAGCGGGTAATTGCACGGAACCAACCCTAAGATTGTTTCCACAAAATCCACCAGTTCCTTTTGTTTACTTAGCTTCTCAGGTACAAGAGATGGTCCGTGCCATGCTTCAAGAACAACATTCACCACTAAGAGTTCAGATGAAATTGGAGCCAGAAGATTAGTAACTAGCTTCCTGACTCTTGGTTTCTCAGCGCTGTAGCTGATGAATTTCCACGATAGTGGCTCTTTTACCGGTAAAGAACTTGCTTGATCCAAATAAGAGTTGAGTAATCTCAATTGTAGGTTGATCGAAAATTCACCCGTTGCTTGCAACTCATTGATTAGCTGAAACACAGCATGCTCTCTAAGACAGTGCATAAAATGCTCAGGAGCTGTAGCTTTCAGTGCTTGGTCAATGGCCAAGCGAGCCCCAGTCCAGTTACTCTGCAGTACATTATGGAGAGAGAGATTAAGATATCCAAACATTGCATCCATCTGATCCGATGCAACACTCAGATCTGATAAAGCTGATTCCAGCAAACTATCATCACCATCTTGGTCATTAGCCAGTACTGTCTTATTCTTATGGGACAATACATCCCATACTGACACGTACCAACGGGACATGAGTTCTCTTGCCAAGTCATAGCTTCCTCCTTGCAAAGCATATTCAGCGTACTGATTCCAAATACATTGTATACCCGAAGCCTCTTTTGGTTCCTGCTTGAGAAGCTCTTCAAACCCAGATGAAAACGTATCCTTTGACTCATTTGGTTGTATTCTAGCAGCTAACAATTTCAGCTCTAAGCAAGTTGGGTAGAGTTTAATGGATGCCTTCAAAATGTCCCTACAGCTTCCTAATTCATCAACTGCAATCATAAACAGGGCGTGTTTCAGAGCGAATAGCCCAGCAGGTCGCTCTTGTATTCCATTTTTTGACCACCCGTTGTTGGAACAATCTTCTACTGAACACATCCCTTTATCAAATAGTCTGAGCGCCATTTGCTTCAGATCATCTTCCAAATTAACGGACGGCCATTCGATCTCAACTAGTTCCTTCTCCATTTCAAATCGTTGAACAACAGAGTCAGGCAGTATCCTGTAAATAACTAAGTACACACAACAAACCCAGAACACACATTTGTCAGAATATGTTAAGCATGTGAGAATGTGAGACATCAGTGAAAATTCAGGGTCATCAGAAACTGCTGCTGGAGCCTGAAGCTTGGATATTCTCTGGATTGCCTTTGAAACATTCCCAGAAATGCACAAAAGGTTGAACATCTGCAACAAAACATCTAATATGCAAGCGCTGGCATGATCCCTGTCAATAGACCCAGATGCATGGTTGCAAAGCGCCGAGAGGGCAGCATCATATGCAATTAATTGATCAGTAAGTTGTCCTCGACTGTTGATGTACATAAGCCAAATTACGTATGATCCGCTACTGAGTTTGACCTGAAGAGTTGCAAAGTTATCCCATATAAACCAGGCAGAAAGACTGAAGCATCAAAGCATTATATAGTAAAGATGCAAAATTAACTAGTATTTGGACAAAGTACTCAAAAAGATGATCACTATATGCATATGTGCGGCTATGTAGATGCAGGCAATATCGCAGCAGGGGATAACATACCCCATAAGAAAGCATATCTCTCCCATCTGATCCTTCATATGCATAGTAAATCAGGAGATAAACAGTCCAAAGAATCTCAGAAGCTGGGTCACCTTCAAGACCTCGTGAAAGTACAGAAAGGGCCTGAAAAAATTGCCACTAGAATTAGAACGAGAGCTAAATTTGATACTACAAAATATTGACGGGAATCAAACAACATTGCCTGGATCAAGCCTTCTGACTGGTCAACTTCCTGAGAGAAAATAATAAGAGCCATTTCCACAGGTTCAATTGCAGCATTTGAACCTTGTTTAAGGAGATTCTACGAATGCACCAAGCAGGTCAGTGCAAGATGGTAGTGAGAACATCAATAAAAGAATACAGCACAGGTACATCAATAAAAGAATACAGCGCAGCTAGATATTAGCATAACTAAAAGGTAAAAGAAAGAGAAAACAAAGACAAACCATCAAGCTATGTTTAATCCTGAAGTATGATGAGTGTGTTCTTGAATTTCCTATGACATCAATTCGACCTTCATTTTCCCTTGCAGGTATATTCTTGTAAAACGAGTTCGATGAGGCTAGACAAACACTAAAGTGCTTCCACCATATTTGCCCATGTCTTTGGGCTAGAATGGACTCATAAGACCACGAGTCAACCTTCATCGTATCCAAGCAGGTAAGGTAAGTTGGTAAAAGCACTACGTCAAAAGTCTGGGATCCTCTGGAAGAATTATGTTTCTTCTGATGTAAACTTGGCCCTACTCTACCATCTGAAAAACCAAAATTAAGAATTCTAGCAAAGAAATATAATTTCTAGAAACTCTTAAATACACAATTTCTGCCGTACCAGGAGGATTATGTAGACTTCGATGCAAATTGTCATCAGAGAAATCCTTGAAATGTTGCCAAGAACATTCATCATTATTGCACCTTCCACGTAACTCGTACATGCAGAGAGGCCAAAAAGGGTCCACCTTCAAATTGCAGGTGTAGAAGCCAATTTTTTCCCCATATACTGGAGTTTCAAGCAAGCTTCTACATTCTCTTTCATCACTGTATAAGCAATATGACTTGTTTTGAAGTGTATATTCTGGTCCCAGGGACATTATTGAAGACCCGGGGACCTTCAGATGATTAATTGTGCTCCGAAATAAAGGACCTGACAAAGATACAGAAGATAAAAGGTCATTCTCTGGTGAAATCCTATGGGACTCCATATCTATAGATGATTCCTCGATTGCGCGCTGTTCAACTGGTGCTTCAGATGGACTTCCTTGCAGTTTACTGGTACTTGGCTCTGAAATTGAAAACAGGAAGACATCTTACTAAAAATTAAAAAGGAAAGTGAAGCACATGGAGACCCTGTTGGTTCAGCCATCTTGGAAAATGCTATGGAAACTGAGCCAACAAATTTGGCGCCAATTCATGCATTTGCTATCCGCAGTGTAGCTCAATCACTCAATGTGTAGCCACTTGAAAGCAAAATCAGGTTACAAAATGACCATGCTATTTTCCCCCTTTTTAAATCACACATAAAATTGGACAATTCGTAAAATAACTAAGCAAAATGCCACTCTTATAAATAAACTCCTTACCTAGAGAATCATTATGCTGATATTTTTCTGAGAAAGGACTACTGCCATCTCTTTGGGTTCGATCACTTGCAACATCACTGTCATCCCCTCTATCTATCACAGTCTCTCCATTGAAACATGTGCCACCTCTAGATTCTTCCCTCGGGACTAGACGCTCAAATAATTTAGATCTTAATGATGCTTCGAGAAGCATAGAATTCTGACTGCCTAGTGTTTGCTCAAGATTTTCCATTTGATGTCCAAGGTCCCCCTCGGTGGATTCATGGTCAACTGGAAATGACTCGTTGTCTGGCAAAATGTTTGCATCACTTGCAGGGGAGTATAGTCTACTTGCAGTTTGCTTGTTACTGCAAGGCAAACCATCAGAGGTACTAGCATCGAGATCACTGCACGGCTCTGAACCCAAATTCTGTGCACTACGGGAACGAGGTAGAGGATGACTGCCACCATATTCGTTGTTATATCTGTGGTTGGTTTCTAGCTGAGCATGCTGAGTGATGTTCGTTTTGGTAGCCATATCATTGTTTTCAGTATTATTATTCAAGAAGTGAAACCCACTTCCAGGGTGCTCGGGATGTACAGAAGGCCACAACAATCTGGAGTCGCGCACAATGAGAGATCCATAATGAGCAGATAAAATTTCTCTCTTACTATAAAGTTCTGCACATCTAGCATTTGCCTCGATCAAAAATCTCTGTGCCTTTCTATAAACCTTAAGAGCATTTCTTTCTTCAATTTCACAAAGGCGTTTACGTTCTTGTGCTTCCTCCAACTCTCTGTCAAGAGTTTCCTCTAGGTTCGTCAAAGATAGCATATCCAGTTGACTATGTCCAGGAGCAGTTGTATTCCCCGGGATGTCCCAGAGTCCTGAACTGTTCAAACAAGGCTAAAGTGCAAGAAGAAAAATAAAATCAAAAGTAAGGATCACAAAATCCTACCAGTAGCCTCCAAGTGGTTATTTAAGGATCTAGAAAAAACCTGATGGTTTCCATCGACTATTTTAAGTAACTGATCACTTGACATGCTCCTATCAACATTTTTCATTGTTTCTAGTTCTCTTGAAGTCATATGAACAGGAAAATCTGGCTGGCCACATTTTACACCTTCGTAACGATTTGCTTTGCTCTGCAATAAATAAGAAATATCTTGCATTGAGAAAAACACTGGCTCGAAACTAAAAAGAGTAAGATAATCTTAGAATCGATTATTCCAATTCTAGTAAAGGAGAAAATACAAAATCAAGTTCACACTTACTGCGCTTTGTTGTAAGACACTCGAGCTTGTATTTGCTTCTAGAATATGCTGAGAAATAACATGCGGAACAATCTCATTACTGTTACTGCCAAGCTGTTTGCAACTAGCATTTGCATTAATACCTGCAGTAAATATCACAGTCAGGTGATATTCGATGTGGGGGGAAATCAAAACACTGAATTCCTCAACCAAGATAGATTATCTAGTGAAACAGCCACTAGCACATTCAATCTTTGCCTTTAGTCTCACCTGGCAGTAGACTTTGGATACCAGGAGCTTTCATTGGTGCAACAGAAGATGCTGGCACTCTGTAATCAATAACAGGCTGACTTGTGTCAATTCCACTAACTTTTAACCGCTTCTTGGCAGGTTCATTCAGTTCTCGCTGTTTAGCATCATCAGAAACCATACCAAGTTTCCTTGCTGGACTGATTTTTTTGTTAATAGCATCCTTCTTTGGCTGTGCAGCCTTAAGCTTCAGCTCACTTTCCCGAAGCGCAATCTGCCGCCTCAAATCCTGAAGTTTGTTGCTATTGGGCTCCACAATCTGTTCAGGACGCCGTGTATCTTTGCTAACTATCCTTTCAGAGGTAGGAATATTTTTATTGGATTTCATTTCCTTAGCAAGTGAAATGTTGGAAACTTTGGAAGTAGCAGCATGAGTAACGGTACTAGTGGACAATGCCTTCTTTTTTATTGCTCTGTTATCAATTTGTCTTGGTCTTTTCAATTCTGTTTGTAATAATGGAGACGGGTTTCTATTCCCCGACATGGTTCCCTTTGGTTGAATCTTTATTGTCTGTGTCCGCCTTTTACCATCAGATTCACTACCACTATCATCATCTGAGAAGTTTATCACAAGGTTGCTGTTGTTGCTCCTTGCAGGAAACTTCTTCCCATGGATGGCAGCAATGGATACCGCTTGCTTCTTCTCAACTATCCTCCCTCCAGGGTGGGTCAGCTTCAACGGTGTAGTATCAGCAGGTTTAATCAAAGATCCACCATTCCCTGACAAGTCACAATGAAAATAACTAAATAAGACAACAACAAGTTTGTTTTATAGGCAATTTCAATTGAAAAGAGTTTCAAACGACTTAAAATACAATCTACATTTATATTTAAAAGGCAGATTAATCATGATTCACACGTCACAAATTCATAACAGAAAACACATTAGCAGTTTTGCATATTGATTTACAATGTGCAGTGACTTTAAGGCTCTAATAGTTATGTACACATCTTCAATTAGAAATATGGTGACGTATAAGAGCGGACACAAGTCTCCTCATGCGGAATTGAGAAAAAAAAACAAAGACAGAGCCAAATTACCAGCTTGAGGCCTTTGGATGTTTGCTGAAGGAACTGATACGTATTCGGCAAGAGGAGCCCTCGTGCTTGTTTGCATTGGTTGTACCTAAAACAAAAATTCATGAAAACTTTAGGGTTTTTGAAAATCTGATAATCAACGAAAATTGTTAATATACAACCGAAAATTGTACAATATATATATATACTCTAAATCCATAAAACCATACAAAATGAAAACAAGCGAACACAGGCAGATCTAAGAAAACACCTGCATGTTAAGGAAATTTTTTTCCAGATTTGTAGAATATGAAAAATCAATAACAACAAACAGAAATTATCGAGTTGTGAGGAATAGTTTCGTTCGGAGAGAATAACAATACTTCGTCGTCGGAGGCGGAAAGCTCGCCTTCTTCTTTTCCGGTAACCGGAGCGTGTTTCCCCGTGCTTGGTGTCGTCATCTTGCTCGGCTCTCGTGCACAAAATTCCAACCTAAGATTTAGAGAGACGAAGGAGAGTCACAGCTTTCGTAATGATGGGACCTCTGTAGTGGATACTGGCCGCCGATGGAGCACTAGCGACAACGGTTAACGAAACGACGAAAATAACCCTACCGCTTCGTTTACGTACCCTTTATTTAATTTACGCGTTTTTCTTTTTAACTGCTACTAATTGTTAAACCTTTATTTTCCAAATTATATGGGTTCTCATTAGTAAATCACTAATCCGCACCACTGTTATTATCTTACCGTTTCTGTTTTCATTAAAAAGCTCTGTTTTGTGTTACCAAAGGAGTAAATTATGGAGTACTAACTTGTGGAATAGAATGGTCATCAAAGTAACTAATAGATGACATTTGAGACAAAATGATAAATATGTAAACAAATTCTAGTATAACTAAAAACATAAATATATATACAGGAAGACATTCATATTTAGTGACAGTTTGTAGATTATATTATTCATAATGACTCGTTACATTGTGCAGATTTGCGATTCGAACCTGGCTCGGGTTCACTCAACACGCCATCGCACATTCAACACACTCTGACATTTGTGTCGCTCTCTTTGTAATGACCACCTAGTCAACGCTCGTAAGATTCGATTTTACCTTTGCAAAGAGATTGTACAAGCATTCATTGCAATTGCGCTTAATCCTTTTACATTTTCCAAATCTTTACAACGCGAATAGCTCTCACACAAAAGCAATCACAATCCCTTGCTTCACCTTTCATCGACCCGAAGCCCCAAGCGACTCGGTTTCTTTGGCCCCTCGAGTAGGATTCTGTCCAGGAAAGATCTCTTTTTCACTTCACCAACCCATAAGTGTCTTTGTGACTCTATCCACTACCTGGTTTCTTGCACGGAGGCTAGCCAACGGAAAATCATGACTCTCATCCAAAAGAAATCTATAAACTTCCCATTGTCGGTCTAAAGTCGAATGCCTCCCAATTTCAGCCTACAAGAAACACAATTCCCAATTTTAAACAAACTAAAATAACCGCCAAAAAAGCTTAGAAAATACTAATGTATTACTATACTTACAGAGAAGATGCAGATTCCTAGTGATTTCAATGCGAGTGTGACATCGTAGAAAACTCGTGGTCTTCCTTTGCCAGATAGCTCCACAGGGTTGGCTACTAATAGCTCAGAATCTGGTCCTCGGTTCACGATTATCACTCGCAAAGGACACAAGATTTCCTCCTTAAGACGAGAACAGAAGTTAGCTTGATGTTTTGGATCCGCTATCTTCTTCCCGTCTGTACCTCGAACAAACAACTCCAAATTCCGGTAGCCTTTAACCTTTGAAGAGAATCTACCGTAGGCAATCTGTATTAAGAAACAAGTACTACATGAGTTATACAAATCTCTCAGGTTAAGTTCTCTTAAAGTTAGAGAGATCAATCTTAACGTACGTGGACATCACAGTCTTTGGAAGTCCTGAGGATATCATAGAAAAGACCCTTTTGATCAGCACAATGAATCTGAAGCAATGTATGCGCAGGGCTCAATTGATTATCAACAGTAAGAACCGCTTTGTTGTTGGAGCTAGAGCTCATATCAGACCCATCTTGGCCAAATAGCTCATGCGCAGCCACAGGTGGAAGCGAAGAGAATCGTTGCACGCTCTCTAACTCAGGTCCAGCTAGTTCAAGCTCACAACTCACACCATGCTCACCAAGCACTGCCGTTAAATGGTCACACGTTTCAGTTTGTCTCTGTTTCGTATGTAGTAGATCCCTATTACACAAAGAAGAGTTAGAGAATCATAAAACCACAACGCTAATGTTTCTTCTCTCTGTGAAACATACAGAATTAGAAAAACTTACATTGCGTCAGTGATGAAAAACATGTCCAAAACTCTTCCATCTGGTGTTGTCATAACTTTGACTCTTTGTATCGTAAACTCCAGCTCTGTCAAGACTTTAGTAACATCTACAGTCACCAAAAAAAAAACAAAATTGCTAATCAGCCATCTAAATAAAACATGAAAACCAGACAAAAATACAATAAATCCACACAGGAAAATACATACCATGAAGCAAACCTTTCCTGTCACGGCAGAAGAACTTGAGGAGATAAAGCGAAGGAGGCTTAGAGACATTGGGTTGAAGACACAAGTAAAAAGAGCCTAAGCAAGATGGACAAGCAGATAAAAGACGATTCTTTAAGCTGTCCCAATCGATTTTATCTGGAGTGACCCAAAACACTATATAACACCATCTTCCATCTGTTGAAAAATCTGCACTCCATTTTCAAAAACATCAAATTATCCAAATTTAATCAGTAAAATTCAAAAAAAAAAAAAAAAAAAAAAACAGAAATGAATTTCGAATATTCGTGAAGGTAACCGACAAACAGAGTATATTCCCCCCATAACGAACTATGAGAAACGAAGTCAAATAGAAGTCAATGGAAATTGAATTTTTACCAGCTCGGGTTATGGAGAGACCGAATTCGAGGATGATTCTACAGAGAGTTGAACCAAGACCAGATTCATCAGGACAATTGACGGTAACGATGGTGGGATCTCCAGAGATTTTTCCCGGCTCGATCAAAACGGCGTCGTCGTTGAGAATTCCCATTTTCGATATCACCGTTCGGAACTTTTTCTAGAGCCAATGAATCAAATTCAATGGCCGCCCGAAACGGAAGAAAAAATCTCGGAGAAAAAGAAGAAACAAAGGATATATAAGAAAAGAGAAATTTATTTATTTATTAATATTTATTTAGTTAATAGGTTTAATTGGGTTGTCGTGTTGCTGAGTGGGTCCTACGTATCTAGTCATAGACACGTAAGAAGAAAATAGAAAGCTGGGTTGGGCAATGAACACGTACCGTTCTATCTTTACAACGGAGGGTATTATCGGAATTTCATAGATGAATGTAGCTGTATGTCCGCACACCTTGCTTTAAGGTAGATGGATAATTAAGATATTTTTGTGTGGGCTCGCTAATATACCAATAACAAATCACAAATTGTGTGATTCACGATATAAAATACGGATGATGATGATATGATAATTGCGGTTTTTTTTGAAAAATATGTGGTGGCTGGGAACTAAATTGGTTCTATTTTTGATTCATTACCTTGTGTTTTAGTCGAAGTTGGGGAGGAAGAAATATTTGTTTACTATTTTATTTTGAGACGTGTTTAAAAGGAAATGCAAAATTAGTAAAACATGTATAAGATTTAGTCATACAAAAGAATCGCATCTAAAATGGGATATAAATAATCATAGATAAAGGAATGAAGACCAATTTGAAGACATGGAGCACGAAGAATGGAATGTAGTCGTGAAGACGAGAAGCATATGAAACAAGTCTAAGATTTAATCACAATTTTATATTCTTGTGTTTTTTTCTTTTTTTTTTTTGCAATTGTTAGAACTTATAAGGGAAGAACTAGCCTCTCTCCTTAGAAATATGAACATATTTTCCAATTTCCTAATTTTGTTGTTATTTAGGAATACATGATTCCATTTGAGCTTATGATGTGAACCGATCAAAAAATGATGAACGATAATATGAAATTTCATTCAAATTTGGGTAGGCTTCTCGTAACATCCAAATACATGCATGTTCAAACACATATGAAAATGTTACTTATGAGGGCAAATCTGAGTAAATAACTAAAACGATTTTCGATGCATTAAGATGGAAAGAAGAAATTTCTGAGTGAGTTCGAGAAATCAAGTGGCATGACTAAAAATTTATAATAAACGTATCTAAAATGAGATATCAATATCAATGATACTAAGTAAAACGTGTGATTGGTTGATGGAAGAGGCTGGATAATTGTTTGATGCACATCACGAAGTTATATAATTGAAGCGGACATACTGACACATATTTTTTTTTTTGTTGACACTCAGATTTTGGTGGACTCTGACTCTGACTGTAGGAAATATCTAGTAATTATCAATCAGCATGAAGAACCGCAAAACAAACAAATCTCACTCTACTTCACCTTTTTCTTTTCTTTTTTCTTTATTGCTAAGTTCACATTATATGACTGCATATGCGTCGGCACATCACATGGGATTAAGGCCAAAAGCATATGCTAATACATATTTGCTGTTTTGAAAGGGAAAATATTTGAAGGTTATAAAAGAAGTTGCACATTTTTTCTTTTTATAACAAAGTAGTGAACTAAAGGCGCAGCATTTTCATTAAGGGTAAAATTTTGTTTTCACATGTGCGTTTTATTGACTCTAAAATACGAGTGAGTTCACTTCCACACTTAGCTATATAACACCTTTTTTTTGGAAAATTATTTATTTTCACACCTCCTCTTTTCTTTCACCCCCAACTTAAATCTGGTTTCTTCTCTGCAAAAAAAACCCTCAAATTTTCCTCAGAATCATAAACAAACCTCCATAGTTTCTATTCCTTGTGCAGTTCACTTCCTCTTTTGTGTTGGGTTAAATGATGAATAAGCGATGTGAATCTTATCTGGAGAAAGAAAGATGAAATCTCTGAGCAGTGTGGGACTTGCTTTAAGTATAGTCTTTGGTTGCTTGCTGCTAGCTCTTCTTGCTGAGCTTTATTATTTGCTCTGGTGTAAGAAGAGGTCCACGGCTACGAGGCCGGATTTACGAAATGACTATTCTACCCCTGGAACCAGAGAGCTTCTCTTCATCTTCTGTTGTAGTAGTAGCACAAACCCTTCTTCTTCTTCTCCTTCTTCATCATCCTTCTCAAACCCTAAACCCATTGAAACTCAACAACAATGTTCTCTTGATTGTGATAGTGGGTTTGGGTATGTGGGTCCAGGGCTTGTGCCGAGGTTTTTGTTTACAATAATGGAGGAAACAGTGGAAGAAATGGAATCTGAAGACGGGGTTTCCACTAAAGGAAAGAGCTTGAACGATTTGTTTCTTAATATGGAAAGTGGTGCTACTCCTCCGTATCTTACTCCTCGTGCTTCTCCTTCGATGTTCACGCCTCCTCTCACTCCATTACTAATGGAGTCTTGTAATGGTAGAAAAGAAGGGATCTCGAGTTTCTTTGAATCATCGACAGATGCTGAGTTTAACAGGCTTGTGAGATCATCGCCATTATCATCATCACATTCACCATCATCATCTCCATTGTCGAGATTCAAGTTCCTAAGAGACGCAGAGGAGAAGCTTTACAAGAGGAATGTGATGGAGATTGCAGAAGCTGAGTAAATTCAAGGGCTAAAACTGGTAAAAACAAAGTTTCAGATAATCGGATTTATTAAGATGAAGTTTCATGGAGAAGATGATGAGGTCTTGGAGAAACAAGGAATGATAATAGAATTTTCAAGCAATTAAAATAGCAAATTTTGATTTAGCTAATCAGTTTTTGGATTTTAATTGTCTTTGTAGATCTAGTTGGCTGAAAACGTTACCCTAATCGTCAACATTATTTTTGGTCTGATTAAACCGGTTGTAAATTTTGGGTTGATAGAGAATTTGTTTAGCCAAATTTGTGGATTTTTCAATCACATTGTTGTGGCTGACATTTAAAGATGCACGAACTCAGCATTCTAATCCTAAACCGACTTTCACTTTTAAAAAGGAATTAATTCTGAAACGGCTTTTAATATTTTTATCGAATATGGAGTTAGAAAGGTAAACAGAACACGTGAAGAGAAAAAGTAAAGAATTAAATACTAATCTAATTTGATTTATACGAGAATCGAGATCATTCGCTTCGAAACACTACAATAATATTTTTACGGCAATGAACATTGAACATCGACCCATAAATTGGAATAATACGATAATTGAATAGAGACAAGACTCAAGAGACCAAGTGGGGAATCTCTTTCCCCTTTCAGGATTTTGTCCCAATCTTCAGTTTATGTCTCATACTTTGTATCCAAGTGGCGTCAACAACATCACTTTCTCGTTAAAAAGTGAAATTGCAAAATGACCTCTTCTAGTCTTCGTTTCTTAGCCGGTCACAAAATTTTTGCACAAACCTTCTTATTCGACCATGCAGCAGCTTACTAGTAAAGTAATAATCACACTATTTTGTAGATTTATGGGGTTTAAAATTTGATTTCCAATGTCGAAAACAGCAAATCATATTCAACCTTTAATTAAAAATTTTGGCTGGTTTATTATGCGAATTAGACCCAGGATAGGCAAAACAAGTCATAGATTAAGAGCTCAAATAGTTAAATATATATGGCCAAAATTTGGAAAAAGGTAGTTTTTTGTTTTGTTTAATGTAATCCGGAACATTGAACCGGTTCTAATGTGGAATAGAGCAATGTTACATATTGGAAGCCAATTCTCACTAATTAGAAAATAATATCTCAAAATACCCCAATTTACCGAGAAAATAAAAATAAAACGAAAATATGTGAATTTTTTTTTAAGCCTCTGTAAAAGATTCTATCATTACATTCATGAATCAAGAAAAAAAAAAACTAACTGCGAACATAGAGTAACTCGGCATTATGCAATGTTGAAAGAAATGTTATAAGTGGAGGTAAAAGAATGGGACTTTGAGGCAATCCAAACATCAGATTCCCGAGGCTGCAAGAAGTGGTAGCCCTAGCTCAGGGCATAGAGGACTCAAACCCGGCTCCTCCAAGAGGCTAAAAGCCGTGTAACCATAGTATGAATGATACAGATCCGGTAATTGTCCCGGGAATTTACTGAATCCACCATACTAGGCACAAAAAATGCATGAGCAACGGCGTTAATCACATCGTTATCACCACTAATCGATCATGAATCAAAGATTCAAACACATGAATGAAGACAATGTACCTAACTATCCTATTGGCTCTTCAGACTGCTATTAGTATTATATAGTTGCTAAATAACTATTAGCTCAGTTGCAGTTTTACTTGTCAACTAGGATATGTGATGTAGAAGGTGAGTTACCTTGGACTGACAATTAAGTAAAAATTTGCGCAGAGCAATTTTGTCGATGAATGCATCGCCTCCTATGAGTTTAAGGACAGCTCCAATCCTAAACAAATGTTTAAGACCCATATCAGCGGATGGGAACAACCAGTTCCCGTGACAGTAAAAGATGAAGGGACTTACCAAAATGCATAGCATGTGTCACTCGGCTTGTTAGTCCTACCTTGAAACCCACCATCACTGGCTTGTCTCTATATAAAAGGAAAGAAAAACCATCAGATCACTCAGGAACTTTACGAAACTAGAGGTAATATTACTAATATTTATCAAGTAAGTTAAACCAATGTAGTGAAAAAGTACCTGTAGGCTCCAGTTGAGAAGTAATGAAGGGTCTATGATTGAACTGCCTGAATCATTTGACAGAAGATCCTCTCCAATGAATCCCATCAATCGAAGGGATGCAACAGCACAGTAAGTAGCACCACCTGCATAACTTGGTACTTTTTTCTCTTAATGCGTAGCCATTGAAGTAAAAGCCAGTTACTAACAGAATGAAACATCTTAGTTATCTATAGTGTCCTCAGTGACCAATTCAGTAACAATTTCTAGCTAATTCACATAAAGTATGTGCTGCTTGCTTGGACTGCACATGGAAAAAAATCAAGTTAAAATTTATACAAGAATTGTTTTCAACTGACCATGAGATTCAGAACCAGGGATCAAGCCAAAGCCACCATCATATGACTGTACAAAGAATGTAGCACAACAAGGTTTTTAACACAGAAATTGACAAAAAGATTAAAATTTTAATGGAAGAAAAATGACAAAGTAGCTGCAAGAACAGAAGTAAACCTGACAGTTTAATATGTAGTTTTTAGCCATCTCCTTGTCCATTCCACTCCAATTATCCAGCATGTAACAGATTGCAGCTGATCCACAAATTAAAAAAAAAAAAACTAGAATGAGACTATACTAAAAGTAAAAAGACATGGTCTGTAATTCCTGTTAGGCAGCTATTCCTTACCAGCACAATATACAAACCGAAGATCCATCTCGCCTCCAGTATGAACAGGCATGAAGCTGTAGCAAAACGAACAAAGTATCATACCCAATTTAGGCCCCATAACATACTAGTCATTATAAGCTAACATATCAAACTTGTAGCACCATGTAATTGAAAATATTGCAAACAAGGTTTTTAGATAAGGAAAGTTTGCCAGTCCAAAAGGCTTAGAACTATGTAAAAAAGTTGTAAAACTTGTGGCATTACAAAGGCAATATGCTTTTAAGCTCCAAAAGCTGATACCTTCCATCATCCTGTTGAAGGTTTTTCATGGACAACGATAAAGAATCAGTTTCGATGGTCGAGAGATCATGACTAATGACCTTCAGAATGGCCAAGGCACAGTAAGTGCTTGCCAAGTGACTACTATTGTGAGTTAAATCCTGTGCCACAAACTAAAATGTAAAGCCCACACAGATCCATAACAAAAGCTAATCAAAAATAAATCTTGTACAATCAAAAGCTTAAAGAATAGACTTAAAATTACCCCATTCTCATCTATGGGAAACTGAGAACTCCTTGAACCGAAGAAACCGTAGAATTCTCCTGCAGAACAAAAAGCACATCTCATAGTTTAGAATGAAGTTCTCATGATTCTCAACCACAATTACACTGTACATTTCGAGCCCCTTAAGCCCATTGTTCGATGCTCAATTAACTAAAACATATCTAGATAAGTCATCATTCGAGAAAGGTACCATCTTTCAATGAAACTCTGTTCCTAGGCAGGGCCTGAAAGGACAAAATCCAGGTGGCAACAACATCTTTTTCAACCTGAACCAATAAGTGAAAAAACCAGAAATTCACACAATTGACAATTGAGAATTGAACATAATCAAGTAGAAAAAAAAACAGAGATAGAGAGACAAACACGATCTCTTGCGCCGAGAAAGTGAAGGCCTGAGATAATGAAGTGAGCAAGAGTGAGACGATTGATCTCCTGTGATTGATAATGGTATGGAAGCAACTCATACATCATCTGCAAATACATCAAGTGTCGATCTTTCTCGAAAATTGTCGACAACGGTGGCCGCGGAGATGATTGCGTTGGCGACGAATAGTCTTCTTCGTCATCATCGTAATCGTCTTCTTCATCCTCCGAGTTAGATCGCTCCAAATCGATTGCTCCTCCGTTCACGGCGGACTCTGACATTGCTTGTTTCTCTGGTCAACGAATCTCCAAGTTCACTTTGGACTGGAGAGGAACGTAAACCGTTTGGATCTAGAGATTTGCTGAAAGTTAAAAAACAACACGGTGTCACGTTGTAAAAACTCTGAACGGCGCGTTGTTTTTTGCGTAGACCATTTTTTGCAGGTTTTCAATTAGAGATTTTTTTGTGTGGTCACAATTAGAGATATCTTTGTCGTTTTCTTGTAAAACCATATAAATTCATATGATTATCTTATTTATGAGAAAATCTAAAACCTAAAAACTCATTAAACCAATTCTAGCGATAGTAGGATAAATGCTAAAATAAATAAAAATTGTTCTTAGAGGCACAAGTCGAATCTTTCTCCACACACACAATTTTCCTTTTATTGAATTCTTTTCATGGCATTAAGCCACCTTGATGAAGAAGCTATCATAAGACTCACGTTTTCCATCTCTTGAACGTTGAATAACTATTTGTCTTCAATTTAACATGTATTAGGAAACATATATAGAATAAGGTTTCTTGTCATTTTTTTCTCATTTTATGATGGTAGAATTATGTTTTAAGTATATTAATGTTTGTTCGCTGCAACCGTACTGCAAGGGCAATGAGTAGAGCCTAAACACGCTTTCAAGCTAAAACTTTGTCTTTGTCAAAACTGTACCTAAAATACAACATAACCCGATTTTAGAAAAGAAAAATAACATTTTAATGCTAGATCTGGATGATGCATATGAATGATGTATCTCGATGCATCGTCCAAATACGGAAATGAACGGAGATTATAATATTCATAAACCTGATTGAGAGAGAACAGTATGCAATCTTATAATGCAAAATTCCGTTAAGAAAGTGACTTGGAAGGTAAATGTGCGGAAGAAGTTAAGGAGGCACATGAGGCCACCATTCTTATGTGTTGACCCAACGTTTTAAAATTTAGTCTTCGTTGACTGGTGGCCTCATGTGCCTTCGTTGATAATAACCAGTTTTGAAAGATCACTAAACACCCTTTAACTACTAATTAATCATATGGCACCACCACCTCCGTCGCCACCACCTATTACGTTGAAGGTATTACTCCTTTTCCTTAGGGTTTTGACAGCGGTTTTCCTCGTTATAGCACTCGTCATCCTCAGCATCAACAGTGTCACCATTGTATCTCAAGGAAACGCATTGAAATTTCATTTCAAAGATGTTTATGCCTATAGGTAAATAGAACGAATTACTCGTAAATCTTAATTTGTATTTTCCTTCATTTTTCTATAGTTATATTCGAGTTGGTTTGTTTGTTGAGGAAAAACATAAGCAACTATCACTCTTTTATGAGTTTTCTCTTAAACTAGAAACTTATTCTACTTTCGGGCATTAATTATTTCTACTCACTTAATTGTTTTTTTGTTTGTTTGGGTTTCTTGAAGATACATGCTTTCAGCTGCCGTCATCGGACTAGTTTACGCCGTCGTACAACTATTCTTTACAATCTCCCAATTCGCCACCGGAATGAAAAACCCTTTTAACTATCAACTCGATTTTTACGGTGACAAGGTATTTAGTTAATTTCTAACTAAATTTTCAACAAAAATTAATTTGTTGAACATATTAGTTATTTGAATGAACGATAGAAAATGTGTGTGTGTGTGTTTTTTTTTTATTAATGATAATTTAAAATTTGGACAGGTAATATCATATCTTGTGGCGACTGGCTCGGCAGCTGGATTTGGAGTGAGTAAAGATTTGAAAGATGCATTTATAGCATTCGTGGTATTAGATTCGACTGATCCTGTGGATAAGTTCTTCAGCAGAGGCTACGCATCGGCCAGTCTTCTTCTCTTTGCTTTCATCTGTCTCGCTGTTTTATCTGTTTTCTCATCCCTCGCCATTGCCAAACGAACTTAATTTTAAATAACCAAATAACTCGAACCATATATATCGAATCATAATCCTGACTAAACACATGATTCCAACCATCGTATCAAGTTATCAACTAACTGAATTTGTTGATATAAGGAAAAAAAATAGTTGACTATATCTCAAAACGAATAATATCTCACAGTCAGAAATTGGATAGAGATTTTAAATATATTAGAGAATATAGGAAAATTTACTTAAATATATTAGAGATTCTAAAAATTATATGTGCTGTCTTTAATTAGATAATATATAGATACCCATCAAAAGATTATGTTTTTTTTTTTTGGGGTGCAATTTTCTCCTTTACACACATAGACTATTTTAGGTAATAAACGTAAAAAACAAAAACCAACTAAGCTCTAATTGAGAGATCACCGGATTGGCCAAACTTTTTTAACGGAGATCAAAATACTCTTTTCTTTTTCAAAAGATGTTTTACCTCCTTTTCTATTCCTTTTATTTTATGTGTATTCAATAAAAAGACCGATCATTTTGGCTCGTCTCATTAATTTTTTTTAGATTAGTTTTATTTATAGACTGTTTTAGTCATGTGAGGTTCATCCCACCATCTCAAATTTGAGTAATAGAATGACTATTTGTTGAAAACAAAACAATCAATCCCTATATATTATCTAGCCGACACATTATTGTTAGAATTTGGAGAGTAAAACTCTGAAATTGGTAAAAACAAACATGCAACAGTGTGCAGTGAAAAAATTATAGGATGGGTTGGATACTCTAAAAATCGGGCTAATTATATTCGAGCTATATGTTTGGATCTTTTAGCGGAAGTAGTGTTACCACTTTTGGAGATTTTTGGCATGTGAATTCAATTTCAACTCTCCACAAAAATTTGAGAAAATATCCAATAATTCCACTGACAAAAATATATATATATATATATATATATATATATACTCGAGCTACATCTGAGCAGGTAGTAATTTTGTTTCCATTACTAAATTATATCATAATTCAAGATGAACGAAAGATAATTCCTGCATTAATTACTTAGTCAGCAAAAATGCTTCTACATAATAATCCATGACAGATAATTTTAGGCTTTTTAGCCATGACTACAAGAATTTACAAGAGACTATTCGTTTTTTTTTTTTTCATCACAAGAGACTATTCTATTTGCACCACATTTATTATTTATGATGGAACCACTCTACTTGCACCATTAATATACATAATTTGCATCTTCGAAAATTTTGCCTCTGTTAATATGCAGAAGGCAACCTCGGAACAAATATCTACTACCAAGTATCATGGAAAGTTAACATATTATATAATACTGATTCAAAATATTATGTCAGCTACAAACGAATATCTGAATCCAATTTTTACAATACTTATGCCTATAGATTTTTGTATGTAACTAACCATATCCAAAAAAAGTTAAAACATATCGGAATAGATATCAAATCGAACAGAATATTACAGAAAATATGCACATTTAAGTGGAACAAAGAGTGATGTAATAATGGTAAAGCTCAAACCAACACATATTATCTTAGATACATGTGTCTTGGCACTATCTTATCTTCTACCATTTTCTTTTATATTTTATTAAATATTTGTTTCTTATTATTTTTTTCAAACTCTATGCTAAACCTTTTCTTATATACAATGGAAGTGATACTTTCCTTTTGCTTCTTTGGTTTCATAGCCTCAGTTGCTGTTAATTCAAGAAAAATATTCTTAGATGATATTTTTCATGATTAGTTAATCAGCATGATTGTCACATAAGGAAACTGGATGTCTTTTGTACTACAGGTGGTGGTGTTATGATGAATCAAATTTAAGCCGCACTATACCACTTGTTTTGGCGGAGATGCTTATATTTAAAGATCCATTATTCTTCATACATTCCTGAAGTTTTTCTGGTTTAAACATGGTGTCTTCGAGTTATAGAAATTTCAACTGAAAATTTTCTAACAAAATATTTACTGAGTAGTGTATTTTTATTTTCGAATTGGATAAACCGAACTCGTCGAAAATTCGTTCGGAACTAAATGAGATATCTTTATAAGTTACAAGTTACTATAAGTTATAACTATACCATTTAAAACTTTTATCAAAAAAAAAAAAAAAAACTATGCCGTCTAATATTCGGCTTTGAGAGCTATACTGTTTTGATGGATAACTTTGCGATTTTTTCTTTTGGTTGATGTTTCTTATCTTTATTCTTTGGATAAATATTTATTAAAATATGATATTAGTACGAATCAACTATCAAATTAATTGTCATGCATCATCTAATTGTAATGCATCATCTTTGTATCTAAAAAAATAAAAAATTGTGATGCATCTGCTACTTCAAAAGTCCAGCTAATTAGCTAATTCGATGTCAATTCAGCTTGCCAAATTTGTCCAATATGGTGGGAGGAGAACAACATAATCACTCTTATCTTTTGACTGTTTCGTGGGTAAGTTATGCGATTTGTCATGTTCATGAATATATGTCTTTATCATTATAAAAAAAGTTCGTGATATGTATAGACGCATGATATATTACAAATGCAGAAATTTTTTATCTAGTAATTAAAGTATTTGCACATATTTGGATTTGGATTTAACTAACCATCGATCATAATTGACATGACAAATCGCATATATATTTTGAACAGGTTAAAGTACAAAACAAACTAGTTAAAATTTAATGATCTGAAACAAGAAAAAAAATCTATCAAATTAAATGAACTGAAGATTGGAATATCTATCCATACGCAATCAGGCTGTCGGGAAATAAACTCTGTGGCATTCTTCAGATACGTATAAATTCCCTTATTATTTATTTTAAATCGAAATATTACTATGATTGTTCTATGTAAAGATATAGGTTCGAGGTGGAGAGAATCATAAAGTGCCAAAATTCTCAACCACACGACGTTGGCCAAAAGTTCTTTTGTTTTCTTTCTTCCACATATGATCCGATTCGGATGCATTACGCGGTTTTCCATTTTTTTAAATGTGTCATGTGGACAAATATTTTACATTTTTAATTGTTTTTCCCAGGTCGATTAATTGAAGTGATATTTAATTTGGTGCTTTCAATTATTCGATACATCTATATATTTCTTCTTATCCTCTTTCATAAACTACAAGAACAAAATCGGCACGGATCCACTTTGTGTTCCTCAATTGAATCTCATTATCCCCATTTATTGGCTAAAAATCATGTTCGTTTGCTAACCCTTATTATTTGATATCTTTGTAGACAATTTTCTCATTTCTTTTGGTAGAAATCAGAAATGTTTTTACAGAACATTTATCACAACTAATATAATGACCAATAACTGACTCTTTTATTTTTAATGCTATGTCAAAACCCCATTTATCTATATGTATTGTTTTCTTAAGTTTGAAAAACTAAAATATTCAATATATACGAAACCTTCATTTTGATAAATTAGTAGATGACCAGCGAATTTGGGAAAATCGAGCAGATAAATATTTTTGATATGTCTTCATTTTATAAAACCGGATAACGATTAAAATTTAACTATGCTCATTTTTGTAGATTTTTTTTTTGTTAAATCTATGGGATATCCAATGGTATTTAGAACGGTTGAATCCGGTGAGAAGTACTCAGTTTCTTTGGTTAAAAGAAGCAAACCGGAATTGTTAAAATTTAATAATTAACAATTGTAGTTGATGTTTCCATCATCATCACGATCACCAATTACTGATATAACTATGTATATGCTCCTATTACAAACCAGGGATAGTATCAAAACTATAGAATAGCGCATATACTCTCACTATCAGACTTGCATTACTTAGTGGAATCCCTAGAATTCCTCCAAACTCAAAAGTTATATATATTTTTTAATTTAAAAATTCCTATGAAAAAACCCTCCTATAAAACCAACTTCATCCCCTCCCACATTTCTCCATCAGCTCTTTCTTACATCATATTTGCTATTTCTCATTTTATAACTTAAAGTACGTTGAGAGATATGGCTTTAAAAACATGGAAGCCATTCCTAACTGTTATTTCTCTACAATTCGGATATGCTGGACTGTCGATCATAGCGAAATTTGCTCTCAACCGAGGCATGAGCCCACATGTTCTAGCTTCATATCGCCATATCGTCGCCACAATTTTCATTGCTCCATTTGCCTTTTTCTTGGATAGGTAAATATAGTATTTTCATCTGGCGTATAAAATTGTATTATACTCATGCATGCATGTACGTATGCTTCTACGTACGTATGTAAATGTAATTTATTAAATTTTACTTTAATTTGCTTTCTGATTAATTTACTTTCATTTGCTTTTTGAATGAGTAGAAAAGTTCGTCCAAAGATGACGCTGCCCATCTTCTTCAAGATATTGTTGCTTGGGTTATTGGAGTAAGTAATTTACCCTTTTTTACTTTTAAAACTTTTTAAATTTATTTCTTATGTTTTGAGGTACGTAAAAGTGTTTTATTGATATTATGATTATATTTTTATAGACCAACCATTGATCAGAACTTATACTACACTGGTATGAAGTATACGTCCGCCACTTTTACAGCTGCGATGACCAATGTTCTACCTGCCTTTGCCTTTATTATGGCATGGGTCTTCAGGTATTAAAAAACTTTAGTTTTGTTTCGTTTGATGTGGTTTAGTCTTTGGTCCGGTTATTTTGGTTTCTGCTGGTCTAAAGAGTTCATTATATATATTTGATGTGTAGACTTGAGAAGGTTAACATAAGGAAAATACCCAGCCAAGCCAAGATTCTAGGAACAGTTGTAACAGTTGGTGGGGCAATGCTTATGACTCTTGTGAAAGGACCTTTGATTCCTTTGCCTTGGGCTAATCCCAACGACACTCATCAGGATTCATCCAATCTCGGGGTCAAACCAGATCTTACCAAAGGCGCACTCCTCATCGCTATTGGTTGCACCTGTTGGGCCGGTTTTGTCAATCTCCAAGTAACTTTTAAAACCAATATATTATTTTACAATATGTATTATTATAACCGGTTATAATACTAAATCCACTCAAATGATTGGTTTATGCAGGCAATCACGCTTAAATCATACCCGGTAGAGTTATCCTTGACAGCTTACATATGCTTAATGGGATCTATTGAAAGCACTATTGTGGCACTTTTCATTGAACGGGGAAATCCTTCTGCTTGGTCCATCCATTTGGATTCCAAATTACTAGCTGCTGTTTATGCCGTAAGATTAATTAATCATATATTAGTATATATAATCTAGTGTTTGATTCCGGTTATATACAAATCAAATTAAATGATCTTACTATGATTTGGTGCAGGGGGTGATTTGTTCAGGGATTGCTTATTATGTTCAAGGAGTGATAATGAAAACTAGAGGACCGGTGTTTGTTACTGCCTTCAATCCATTGAGCATGGTCATTGTTGCGATACTGGGTTCTATAATTCTTGCTGAGCTTATGTTCCTTGGGAGGTACGTATGTAGACTTTTAAAAAGGTATTGAAAAATAATTAATGATTTAATTAGTTAATCTCATTGATCAACTGTGTAAATACTATATATGTAGGATTCTTGGAGCGGTAGTGATAGTTCTTGGACTCTATTTGGTGTTGTGGGGAAAAAGCAAAGACGAACCGTCATCGTTTTCAGACATGGACAAGGAACTCCCACTTAGTACTCCACAACATGTCACATTCTCGCCAAAAGCAAATGCAGAAATGGACACAAAGGATGCAAGTGTTGTTGTGATCTCGAAGCCTAACACCAATGGATTAATAGACTAAAATAAACAAAACACTTACGGCATTATAAAATAAAATATAATAAGAGAGAAGAATGAGTCCGATTTCAAAACACCGATAAAGTGTTATTGTAATGCTAATTTTGGCTTTTTTAAAATTTTGTACCCGGCTATAATTAATATATGAAATGTTTTGCACTACGAAAAGTACCTTTATAACTGATAATGATTCTGGTGTTTTTGAGTTCTAATTGATTTATAACACATCTTCAATCTCTTGTGGGTTTCCTACATATATTTCCAACAGCTGGCCAAGAAAACTGCAACAAGTGAGTTATGTAATAGAAACAATCACTTTATGTTTCTTTCTTTTCATACGTAATCTGCAAAAAGTTGTTGAAAATTAATTCTTTAGAGCACTGAGTATGATGTAATGCGGTGGTGGATAATGGAGCATAATGGATCAAATCAACATGTTTTTTTTTTTTTGAATTCTGAACTGAGACGTGTTTGAGAGATTCTGTTTGTTGCGGTTTCTGATCGCCACATAAGAAAGCATCTATGTTGAGAGATAGTTTTGTACTTGATGTGACAGCTTTTGTACTTTAGTTATAGAAAGCTTCATGCTGAAGAGCATTCAGTGAATGGTGCTGTTTTGTTCGAATATTCTAAGTTAGTCATTTCATGATCCTTTCAAGTTTTTTTTCACCATCCTAGCTACTTTACATCGGTAAAGTAGAAAAGGAGAGCATTGAGAGAACAATAAGAAAATGGATGAAATAAGTTAGCTATCTATAAAGTATGATCAAAGTTTTATAATTAAATTATATGGACAACGAATCGACATCTATTTGCAGATAATATATGCTTAATAGTCTAATTTCGAATATTTGCATCTAGTTGACAAAGAAATAAAAAGGGTGAGAATAATTAGTCTGCATATATGCATCTGCTGACGTTTTCTTTGTCCAAAAGAGAGAATTTTGGAGGACTTGTGTGAAGTCCTATCATGATATAAACTCTTTTAAAATATACAATTGATCTAAATTATGAAAAAGTTTGCATAATATAATATTTGTTCTGTATATGAAGTATGAATACCATTCAAAAATCAAAACTAATTGGCCAAACTAAAAAAGCTTGATTTAACGATTTTCCTTGGAATTGACGAAATTATCATTGGCGTTGAGTGATGAGCTCTTATAGGTTTTTTGCTACTGCCTTAGTACACAATCTGCGGAAGAAACAAGAATATAATGCTTCAAAGACAAACACTTCAAAATTGACTGCAAATAAACACATTC
Source organism: Cardamine occulta (assembly GCA_028015245.1). Classification (NCBI taxonomy): domain Eukaryota; kingdom Viridiplantae; phylum Streptophyta; class Magnoliopsida; order Brassicales; family Brassicaceae; genus Cardamine; species Cardamine occulta. Next base: position 15,563,653 of record CM051377.1, on the reverse strand, counting down.
AAAAGGAATATCCAAAGATCTGAATCCAAGATCAATAATCCTTGTGTTCTTGAAACTTTAAAAGTTTTTTAAAAATTACATAATCTCACTATTACAGAGACTACAAACAAAACTTAATATTGGCCCTGGGATCAATAGGCTATCATCATTCTCAAATGCTGTGAGTGGTTCCTCGTGGAGACTTCCTAATGATTGCCACCCAATATTGGCTCTCCTTCGTGAGTGTGTTGGGCCTTCTCCTCCGATTCTTAATGACTCCCACCAAGACTTTTATCTTTGGAGAACCTCTCAAGACGCTCCCCCGGTCAGTTCTCCTCTTCTCGGACTTGGTCAGCTTTGAATACCCCGAGTCAGGTAGTGGACTGGCACGCTTCAGTTTGGTTCAATCATAGGATCCAATAAACATGCATTTAGTCATTGGGTTCTTATGAGAAACAGATTGCCAACTCGAGATCGCTTGATCAGCTGGGGACTCACGATCTCTCCACTGTGTCTCTTCTGCAATGCAGCTCCAGAGAATCCATCCCATCTATTCTTCTCATGTCCCTACTCCTCAGAGGTTTGGGCTTCGTTCTTTAATCATCCATCTCTTCTTCCTCCTTTGACTCTTCCAGATATTATCTCTTGGGTGAGGTCTGCATCGTCTCTCCCGAAACTCAGAACTATTTGTAAGATCATGCTTCAAGCTTCCATCTACGAGTTATGGAGGGAGCGTAATGGCAGGGTTCATACTCTCCCTCACAGACGGCCACCGCGTCTCATTAAAGACATACAATCACAAATTAGAGGAAAGTTAGCCTCTACATCCCTCTCCGCGACGATAATTACTCCATCAGCTTCTCCGTTAGACTTCACTTATCTATCCACCTGGTTTGGTTTCATCCAGTTTGGAACGTTAAACACCACTTAAAAGTGGGCTTTACACCTATTACTCCCCTTCCCTAAAAGCCTTTAAACATTAAATCCATGTATCTCTTGCATTTTTTTTCATTCTTTTTCACTCTTGTAACTCACAAATTGTATCCCTTTTGAAAAGGACGGAAAAGAAGGTAAATAAAATTAAAAAAATTACAGTAAAAACTCGAGAAAATACATGAATAAGATGATTTCTAACAATTTGACATATTAGCTTAGAGTCCAGAGAAGGATTGTATATGTAAATGATGAAATGTCAAATAAATGATATCATCATCAAGACTCACACAACAGCTGTTTCAGAGACACAAAGCTGTAACAGAATCACTTGTGGTCGTCTTCATCGATTGTTCCAAATTTCTGCTTGAAGGAATCTTGCTTCTGCAGCCACATCATGTGTCCCTGGAAAATTTTGCATACAGAAGAAATAAATACAAAGACAGAGTCAAGATTTGAGCTTCAAAAGTAAATGTGGTCTGATCTAATTGATATTTGAAAAAAATGTGGGGGAAATCAATCAAAACCTGGAGACTAGCAGCCCAGACGAGGAGAAAAGAAGCGACCCAGAATCTCTTGTCCTTGACGATCGTCTTCACATCGAATCTCGCCATTAAACCCTTTCGTTAAGCACCGCTTTCATAAATTTGATGCATTGATGATTGATCCAAGCTTTGGGAAAGTTCGTACTAAACTAGGGCAGCGGCCCAAGCCCATTACTCTCAGAGAAACGAAAAGTAAAACCCGCTAAGAAAACCAAAAGTAATTGGACCGGTTTATTTATAGGTTAATACAATCGGTGAAAAGCATGGGCCTTACTAGTTAACTACCTATTTTATGTATCAAAATTTAATCGAGTAAACAAACACTTATCATAATCTCTCGTAAATTCTAATTTGAAAAAAACAAAAAAAAAAATATCTGTGTTGCGTTTCTTTTATACTCTTCTTGGAACGTGTAACTTCGTAATGTGTTATGTTGACGTTTCTTGAATCTTGGGTTTAGGAAGGTTTCCTTTTTATCTTTTCTAATAGATTAAAATGGTAAATCCAAAGATGAATTTGGTTCTCTATGTGACTTTTGATCAGTCACTTTGTCATAGTCTTTTCCGTTCTCACCAACCTTTTTATCTACTATCGCAGTCAAATTATTGTGCCAAATTTACAATACCCATAATTACTTTATTATGGAGGAGTTGGCTTCTACAAAGGAGATACAAACAACTATATTTTTTTATCGAGTGAAAACATTACAAATCAATAACAAAATATTACTTGTACTGTAGTTACAACAAAAGTTTGAAATTCTTTTAACATACAACTTTAAAGAAGAACAAAATTTTAATTGTCTGCGCTGGACATGCACATTTGGTTTTCTAGTAAAAAACTTGATTTAGGTCATTTCAACACATTTAATATTGAACCTATATATTATTCTCTAATATGTATCGTTAAACAAAACTCCACAATAGCGTTTTCAATTTACAAGAGCAACAACTACCCATTCTTATTATATGATTAATGGTCGAAAAAACAACTTCATGAATTTAATCTAACTGCTAAATATATTAAGAGATTTCAATGATCTTTGTTAAATTGTTATGCATTTTGAAATATTTTACTTAAATATATATATATATATATATATATATATATATATTTATATATTTGTTCTTACGTTTTTAACTATTCTTTAAAAAAAAAAATCATTTACAATCATAATTTGGTTATATACCTGCATCATGTTTATGAACTCAACCTTGTATAACTATTTATTTTGGGTTTAATAGCTGTACAAGGTTTGTTTGCAATATCACAACAACGTTGGCTCACTGGAGTTGAGATGGAAATCTTATTTCAGAATCTAAATCTTTTATCCATCTCCCAAGTAACTCCCGCTGATGCACCATATTCTTGTTTACAATGAGATAAGTTCATAGATGATCAGCAAGACTGGATCATAGAAAACAATGGCAGATGTGTCAAGGGGAGGTATTTAAAACACGGTGGTCAGACATTGTTCAATTATACTTTCGCCGAGAGCCACCTCCTTCAACGACATACCATTCGCTTCCGTCTTCTATAAGTAACCTATTTTTCTTTAACCAATTAGTTTTGTCTTTCCAGTTTAGAGTAGATATGTTGATTTATTAACCGGAATCATAAATAGGCAATAAATAGAGTTTTCTAAAATTCTATCCGAAACTTTGGTAATTCGGAGAAAATTATGAACTTTTGTAATTCTGAAACCCTTTTTTTATCTTTCTCGCAGGTATGGACTTGAGACCCTAGTGCACTGTGCACTACATGTGGGGGTAGCATTTTCATTTGTGTGTAAGTTACCGTATTTTTTTTTCTCTAGTCAGTTGATTTTTGTCTCTTTCCGGTTCAGAATAGATATGTTTGTTTACGAAACAGAATAATTAATACCTGTTTATTTGCTTTCGCAGGTATGGAATTGGACCCTTGTTTACTCCATGTGGCAGTAGCATTTTCATTTGTGTGGCAGTAACATTTTGTGATATTCCGATTGGTTTTTTTCCCTATGTATTTGAACTCTTTTTGTTTCATCATTTGCTATGCTTTAAATCCTTCTTCTTCTTTTTTTTTTCATTTTTAGTTTGTTGATAACTATGTACTTTTGTTGGTCAATATATAAATAGTGCTCCAGGACGAAAAATTACACACTTTTTCTACACCATCTGAGTTTTTTTTTTAAGTTACACCATCTAAGTTAATTAATGACTCCGTTTATTTCTTTAGACTACTTCGAAACCAAACTATGCGATGCATGCTTTCTGGTCTACCAAAATACATGTAGAGACCACGGCTCTGTTAGTCTATATATACATATTGTATGTATAGGAAAAAAAGGAAAAAAAAGTCGTAATAACCGGTCTGTGTCCATGCATGAGAAATTTTGTTTTTTTTTTAGGTAACCTCCTGGCAATTTTACTACGTTCTTTTTACTAACTTTGAATATTCTGGATTTTTTTATAATTATTTTCCCATATATCAAACTGGATTACTCCAAGTCTCCAACAACTGAAATGATCTTGAATTACGTATAAAGACATATTGTCACCATATGATGTAAGAACATATATAAGCTTATATATATCTATATGTATATATATCACTACCAGAAATTATGTTTATAGCATCAGTGAAAACGGGTTGATGATACCTTTAAGACTTTAACATAGATCTAACGAATCTCCGAAACAAGTAAATTTAAGATAAACCTGATTGCCTCTCTCAGTACAGTTAATACCAACTCTTAAGGACATGCATAGTTGTCAAATAATTTAAAGCATATACAGCACACTAAGAAGATGAATTTAGACTTGACGAAAAGAAAAAAAAAAGAAATATGAATTAAGACTCAGCCATAATTAATGATTATCTAGACTTACATTTGTTTCAGATTCAATGTTCTTGACAATTTGAATAAAATTTTTGGTCGAGCTACATTAGGGTTTCGCCTTTGCAATCAGAGAAACACGAATCCAACTTGGAAATCGAACATAAATATTTGATCTTAGGGATGGAACACAAATCCTAACCAATTTGATCACAAACTTAATTACTCCATGTTTTGACCAGTGTTAAGATTTCAAACACAAATCAAAACCAGATCAATCGTTATACCGAGACTAGAACAGAATTGTGATTTCGTCCTTAATTCTTCTTTCTCCCCCAAATCGTGGACCCTAAAAAGCTTTTTGATTTTCTTTATTTTTAATTTCTAACCACAGTCGGTTATCGATTCCCTAAGTTAAATGACTGTGCTTTATCATCCGTCAATAACTTAACACGTTTGCATTCTCGGGTTTAGATGTATTATTTCTTATTTTGGGTATTAAAATACCTTTTTTTATTTTTATTTTTTTTATAAGGTTGATAATAATACCCTTAAAATTTTGATAACAGCCGTAGGGTTCTCTCAGAGAAGTAAGATGTACTTGCAAACGATGAAACGTTTTATCCAAACATAGGATTTTTGGCAGAGCAGCTGCAAGGACGCAGTTTCTAGGGCTCTTAGCGATTCCGTATCGCATGTTACAACCAAATCTAGATTTACCTGTGATTTTGTTTACATATCAGTCAGCTAGTAATCTGTAGAATTAGTTGTTTTTGAAATCATCATACGAGATTCAACGGAAGAATTTTGTTTTCTAAAAGTTGAAACATCTTTATGACAAACATATTCAGTTTAATCTCAAGTGTGCACTGAGTAGCTTAAACTGAGAGGAGTGTACCGAAACATCTCTTACTCCACTAGGCAAAACTGGATGGTGAAGAATGATAATACAATAATCTCTACTCCACTAGGCAAAACTGGATGGTGAAGAATGATGATACAATAATCTCACAATTACAGAGACTAACATTCAACTGAGAATCTTTAGCATACAAAAATTAACTGTAATTGGCAACTTCTTATAGTCAAAACTCCATAAAATTCAGGAATATGATTTTTTAAACCATTGACACAGTAGACAGAGGAATCCTAGAACAAGCATCAAATTAACCTCAAGACTCACGAAAATGAAAATAAAAGGCTATTTCAGAGACATAAACTCATCCCAGGAAAAGAAACGACAAAAGATTTATGTCGACAGATACACGCATCAACATGTTTTAATTCGTATTAATTTGCTGTCATTTTAACGCGTGGATGAATATTTCTTGCTGTAGAAGAAACCCTCGTCAAAACAAGACTAAAATTTTGAGGTTAAAGATTTTCACCAGTATGTATTATTATAATATTATCTATAAAGGCTGCTTCACGCCTTTGGGACAGGATTTGAAGAAGAGCTACAGCATAGAAGCTTTCTAGGGTTCTTGGTGAGTGATAAATGAATGACATGCGACTGTTGTTGTATAAGTGAGTTTGGGTAATTAGGAATTGGTCAGTGTCGTGATTAAACATATATATATATATATGATTGTTTAAAAGATTTCTAATATAGAAAAGATGTTCTTTTCAAGTTTGGTTGTGTTCTAGTAATTTCAGAATCTCTTGTCCCTGACGATCGCCTTCGCATCGAATCTCGCCATTAAACCCTTTCGTTAAGCATCGATCGATTGACTTTGAGAGTTAAGCTTAGGTTTTAGGCCCATAGAATATTATTTAGAGTTCGACTATTTGAGGCTCAAAACCCAAGTTTCACTTCCTTGGATCCATGGTCAGTTCTGTTAACATTTTAAGCTATTGAACTTTTAGGATACATGCATCCATAACCTAAATTATAGTATGAATCCGGTCGAATATTCAGACTTTCAAACCTATGAATAAAAAAATTGTCAGTCCAAACAAAACGGAACGATCTCATATATCACAAAAAAAAAAAAAAATCACGATATCTGGTCTGAATTCATCCATGACAATTTTACTACTTGTAACCAACTTTCAAAATTCCGGATAAATATTTGGATTGGAAAGATGTTGAAATACGTATGAATACGTACGTATTAGCATTTTTATGATAAACAATAATATATATATATATATATATATATATATATATATATATATATAAAGAAGTGTTTCTAACAACAAAAGTAACATGATCAACGCCGAGAATCCAGTTTTATAAAAACCCAAATCCGTACGTACTTAAACGTACTTTTCTTTAAAACCTCTCCGTAGCAAATTCAAAGCACCTCACAGTACAATAACCATGGACGGACACAAACCAGACATCCTTTCTAGCTTACCATTAGAGCTTCTCCTCTATATCATCAGCTTCCTCCCTTTCGAATCCGCAAGACTAATCCCTTTCGTCTCCACACTGTTTAGGTCCGTTTGGAACCAAGCCTTACTCGTCGCTCACAGCCACAACATCTCTCACGCCGTCTCTCGGTTCATCAACAACTTCGACGAGCTTAATCCGTCTAAAAACATTCGGAGGCTGAAGTTACACGTTGACAAGTCAAATTTCGTGTCCACTATCCTCGCACCTCATAACGTCATGCATATGAGCTTCTTCTTCTCTGGTGGTTCTAAGAAAGAAGAGTGCTTTTGTTGGCGTCTTGAGATAAACGATCAGACCCCAAGACGTGTTGACTCAAGTGGTTTCTTGGTGAAGACGCTTTGTTTAGACTCGGTGAATTCGTTAACCCACGAGGTCGTTTCTTCCATGGTTTTGGATTTTTCTTTACTTGAGAATCTCAAGATTTGTGGTTGCAAGGGGTTGACTTCTCTTACTATTGATTCACCAAATAAGCTTCTTCACTTATCGATCTCGGGCTGCCCGAAGCTGAAATATCTCGATATCAGATCATTTAAGCTTAAAACTCTTCATTACCAGGGATCTCTACCTTTAATGAAGATCCATGAACATTTCAACTTGACCAATGCGATTTTCGATGTAAGAAAAGGCCCAAATTATTTCAACAATACTTTAGACATGGGTCCTCTCTTGCTTATCATCAAAAACTCTCAATCTCTTACCCTCTGCAGATGGATGTTCGAGGTAACATGTACAAAACATAATCCTCTATATCTTTTAATTTACAATAAAAGGTTTTAACTTATCATGCGATTATATTATCAAGATTGTGAAATAAATATGTTTACATCACATTCATTTTATTGTTTATAACTGGGGCCGGATTTTTGACAATTGTATTTATTATTTTGTTTATAGGAACTAATTAAACCGTCCATAACTTCTTGGACATCATTCCAATTCTACAAGTTACAAGAATTGCGGTGGATCGACAACTCGATGAACCAAGAAAACATTAATTTCCTTATCTCTTTTCTCAAACTTTGCCCTTCAATCGAGAGCCTCTTCATCACTGTAAGTGACAAGAAACTAAAACCTTTGTTAGTTCACGGCTTTTAGGTTCTTCGTACTAATACTTTTATTTATTTCGAAGGTCGATTTGAATACCTTTAATTCAAAAGAAGAAGTTAGTATTGCTGATGATGCGAGTAAGCATGCAAGAGTACTAAGGAATCTAAAGCTGGTCAAATTGGAAGGATCAAATAATGAAGATGATAAGAATAAACTGATATTGACTCTACAAGAGTTAGTCAATATTGATCAACCCCTGCTTGTACTGTTTTCATTTTCTTGAAATCAACTCCGATTTGGAAAAGAAACGACAAAATATTTATGTCGAAAGATACACGCATCAACATGTTTTAATTCGTATTAATTTGCTGTCATTTTAACGCGTGGATGAATATTTCTTGCCGTAGAAGAAACCCTCGTCAAAACAAGCTAAAATTTTGAGGTTAAAGATTTTCACCAGTATGTATTATTCTAATGTTATCTATCAATGACCCCATAATTTGATTTTCGGGAGTAGGTGCATATATGATAATAAAAAGAGAACGTAGTACTAATTGACAATTGATCCTCGTACACACTTGCAAATTTAGGCCAAATATTTGGTTTAGGTGAAATATCGTTTTTAAACTGTGTGTGCATCTTCTTTTTTTTTTTGACCTGTTCAACAAAAGCCTGTATGGAAATTTCATCAGTCAAAACCTAAGAAAAGCGTGCATCACAAGTCATTGCAAATCGATTAATTAACGCTAAACCAACCAACTAAACCATTTTGATTACATCATCAACTTTGATCGTTGGACTTCAGCAACGCAAACAGTTTTCATGGAAAAATATATTGAGGAATTACTTTTCTAAAGTTGCCTTAGAACAACTTAGCTCGAAATGCTCCGATTTTTCTTAGTTGCAAAAGAAACTAGTCTCACTAGACGGAAATAGGTAGCAAAGGAACGAAACAAAAAATTTAGTGACATATTCCCTCCGTTTCAAATTACTTGTCATTTAAATTATTTCATACATATGAAAAAAATATTTAATTTTTCTGTTTTACTCTTAATAAATATTTATTTGATTTTATTTCATTGGTCAAGACATTAAAACAAGAGGGACAAAGTTAGAAATCTTATCAAACATATGCATTAAAAACATAAAACGACAATTAATATGAAACAAGTTTTAACCTCCAAAACGACAACTAATATGAAACGGAAGGAGTATCATGTTTCATTTCATCTCCGTTATTTATAGAGAATTTAATGAAAACTCCCAACTTTGGACACATCTATTTTAAAACCTTCAACTTTTTTTTTAGTAAAAAATCTTCTCAAATATAATCCGTTAATAGATTTGACCCTCCGTAAACAATTTCCATCTATGGTGATCCAAAACTGAAGATCTCCATCTAAAATTTCTTTCTACACATGAAAAAATTCAAATGGTATACCCTAGAACAATGAACAACATTTTGTTCTAGAAAATCTTCCATTTTAAATTCTTTACTTTTTTGTTTTTTGTGCATTTGCATACTTCTAGAAACTATCAATCAGTTAGACATAACAGATGTTCATGCAAACATGAAGCAGTACCAAAACCACCCAAAAACCTCAAAAAAGACCAACAAAAAAAAATTAGATGAATGCCACTCAGCCAACACAATCTTCTCTTCAAAGTTAATGCATTAGTAGTATTTACTTTAGAATATTTGTAATTTTTTATGTTGCAACTCGTGGTACTTTTGGTACTTTTTAAGACTATTAGTTTTTTTTTTTGTAAAACAATGTTGTTTGGTTTTTTCTTTTTTCAGTTTCTTGAAATAAAATATTGTTCAACAACTTGAATTGATGGATATTTTTTCATATTATTTGTCTTTTACTTTTTTTAAAGTTTCTAGAAACCAAACTAAACCATTTAAAATCCACAATAAATCACCAAGTAGGAATCCTAAAATTCAAATTCGAGATTTTTATATGCATTTCATGTTATTTTTTCATTAAAATTTTCATCAAGTCTCGACGTTTTATGTCATTCAAAACAATATTTCGTCACCGTAGATAGAAATTATTTATAGAAGATGAGATATACTAACATATTATAATTGAGAGGATTTTTTACTAAACAAATAGTTGAAGGTTTAAAAATGGATATAGTCAAAATTAAGAGATTTTTCATTAAATTCTTTATTTATATAGAAATCGGAACGAGACTTCCCACAATCAAAATATGTTTAGTAGAAAAAGAAAACATACATTCTTGAACGAATGATATGATGACACATAAGGAATATATGAATACGTGGACAAAACAATCAAACTAATTAGTAATCCGTGGCCAAGCAAAATTTGAACAGTTGCATACCAACCCCAAAACTTTGAAATGAAACTTTTGAAGCGTGATTCTGATATGACACGATAATACTCAATTATTGAGTATCACAACTAATTTATGGTAGAAGAATCAATGGACTATTATATTGTTAGATAAACAAATATACTTGACTACAACTACAAAGTAACAGTGAATTGAGTAATACAAATTATTGTTAAAGACTAGAGAGTATAGTTCCAGTTCTGGTTCTAATCGGACTATATTAAATGTGGAGTTTTGATTAAGAGAAAAAGGTAGAGACTTAAAGAAAAAGGGAACAGATCAAATGCACTGGCAGAAAAAAGAAGCTCCATACTGCCTCAATGATACCTGCCCCCACTGGGTAATGTTAATCTCACATGTCGTAGCACCTTTCTCTTTCATCACCCGCACCTCTTGAATTCACAGCTCTTGTTGCATTCTCCACGGCACACCAATCAATACGCACATTTTTCAAGTTTTTACAATCTTTTCTTTGGCTATTTCTTTTTGTAAATTTATTCATCTATGAGTATGTAACGATTCATATTTTAGCTAGGGTTAGTCTTAGACTCTTTTAGTGCTTTTTTTTTTAACTGAATTTTTACCTGCACAGAAAAGTATTTCATAATGGGCTAGTTGGAGCACGACTAATGTAATTTCTAAGAACAAAGTTCGAAACAATTGAGATTACTATAAAATTGGAAAAAATCAATATTGTCAATAAACTTGACAACCACTTTCTGTATCAATAGTGACAAACATAATTTACTTCGTTTGTACGTACCGACTATTATAATTAACAGTGGATACGACAAAAGACGTTGGTAAAAATGTTGGGGATATTGCAAAAACTTCGTTGTGTCATAATCTGGTCTGGTCTAAACCAGTTCGTCTAGGCCCAACTTATATTAAAGATACGTCTCACATCATTTGATCTTTGCATAAATAGTTTTTTTTCAACATGTATAAACGAATAATATACCTGAAAAAACAAAAACAAAATATACTCAAAATTCGTCGCCGTAGTTGACCGTCATTCTGCAGTCACCCCGGTGTAGTGTATATTCTATATTACTTTTCGTTTTAATGTATTATTACGAAATTAGATATTTTTTTAAATGTTTATAAAAATTTGTGTTACATCAGGTGACACATACACCAGACTTGTCTGTCTTTCACTTTTTTTTTTTTTTTTTTTTTTTTTTTTTTGAGTCTTTGACTCATTTCTTCATTTGGGAAAACCCAAATAATAAAACAAAAAAATATATTTAAAAAAAAAAAATCAGACCAAATATATCACCGGAAACGATTTGTTAGCCGATTTTAGGACTTTTCTTCCCTCTAAGCAGCAGATCCGGTGAAATTTCAGATTACCCAAAACTCGGAAAAATCCTAAAGCTAGGGTTTCTTCTACGCACGAGACGGTGGTGATTATTCCCCCGTCGATAAGATGATGATTTCTAGGGGTTTGTTTGGTTGGTCTCCGCCGCATATACAGCCGTTAACACCTGTTTCCGAAGTTTCCGAACCTCCTGAGTCTCCATCTCCTTACCTCGATCCTGGTGCTGAGAACGGTGGTACAGGCACGGCGACGCAAGCAGAGGATGAAGAGGAGATGGAGGAAATGGAGGAGATGGAGCCTCCTCCTGCTGCTGTTCCTTTCTCTCAGCTTTTCGCTTGTGCTGATCGCTTTGATTGGGTGCTTATGATATTTGGATCCGTAGCTGCTGCTGCTCATGGTACTGCGCTTATTGTCTACTTGCACTACTTCGCCAAAATTGTTCAGGTCCTTGCATTTACCAGTGAATCGGATCAGTTCGATCGCCTACTCGAGGTATGTCAGCTTGCATACGATTTTGTGGCTTTACAATATTCGTAATTTTCCTAGGTTTATAGAGCTGAGTGAGCTCAAGGGAAATGGAATTTGGAGGTTAATCCTGTAATTTAGTTAGCAATTTCTGGATTAGATTTCCATATTAGCTTGTCTTCTCGGAGCTTTTGAAAATTTAGTACATAGTTTAGCTTGGGGTCGAGTTTTGGAACTTAGTTTCTCCTTCTGAGCTGTATATTATAATTTTAGTTGTTTGTCACATTAGGGTTTAGTAACATTCCTGCGAGGTTCTTAAACCTGCCAAGAAGTGAACATGAGAATGTAGTGAAGTAATTAATCAAGGTATGACTTGTTTTTCACCTGTAGTATCTTTAGCATTGATATGAAATATCCTGAAATAAGCATGATTGAGCTTCTTGCCGAGGGTGTGGAATTCTCTTATTGTTTTGCTGTACATGTGGTAACTTTGTGGATATGCATGTTGGCTTGTTAGTGGATTTTCTGTTTCATTATTTCTCTGTGCTTTATTTGGAAGACTAGTAAGTATACCTGTATCATGTAGTTTCTGCTTCTAAATTGTATATTAACCTGGTAAACAGCTGTTCTTGACTTAGCTGGGGAGGCTAATTTGAATAATTAAACTTCTTTTTTTGACTCAAATGCATGCTCAAAAGAAGGCGACCCTTGTTCTAAGTCTATGCTTTAGTTATTCTCGTCCCTAGGGATTTCTCTGTATGCACTTCTGGGTGTCTCTTTTATTATTCGATGTTTATCTATTTACAAACCAATGTATCTGGATCCGTGGAACACTCGCAACAATTCTGAAAGAATGTGACCCTCTAAGTTATTTATGCCCTTTGTGCAGCTTTCACTGACTGTTGTATACATCGCTGGAGGTGTTTTCATCTCTGGTTGGATTGGTAAGTTCACTTTGCTAAAATATTTACATATATAAATAATCTAGTTGCGTCCTTCTTTCCTCTACTGCAATGATGCTATTAGCTGCCACCATAATTAATTGTCCTTTATTATAGAGGTGTCTTGCTGGATACTGACTGGAGAGAGGCAGACTGCTGTGATCAGGTCAAAGTATGTCCAAGTACTACTAAATCAGGATATGAGTTTCTTTGATACATATGGGAATAACGGGGATATAGTCAGTCAAGTGCTGAGTGATGTCCTACTCATTCAGTCGGCTCTAAGCGAAAAAGTATGTTTAACTTTTGAATGTGGTTTCAATTTTTCTCTTGAAATATCTTTATTTTTGCAAGGAGTGATACATCTTCAGGCATTTCTTAATCTTTTTGATCTTGGACATTGCAGGTTGGGAATTACATACATAACATGGCAACATTTATCAGTGGTCTTGTTATCGGTTTTGTCAACTGCTGGGAAATTGCGCTCATTACGTTAGCCACTGGTCCTTTTATTGTTGCTGCGGGAGGTATTTCAAATATATTTCTCCACAGACTTGCTGAAAATATTCAAGATGCATATGCTGAAGCAGCCAGCATTGCTGAACAGGTATTATAATTTTTAGGTTTATGGGGGTCATTAAGGAGATACTGTTGGATCTTTTCAAAGTATTGCATTTTAACTGTCAATTTCTGTGGCAAGCATTAACTGAAATGTTTCTGAAAATGATATTTAAGTCTTGGATCTATAACAGAGATTTCTGTGACTTGTGAGTTGTGAATATTAAAGCTGATTTTCGCTGTGCAAAGTGTCATGTTTTCACTGTTTTCTTATTTAAATCAAAACTTTATTTTAAGATCAGAAGATAGTTTGCAGAAATCTATGACGGTTAGATAGTATTTATACAGTAGGGATTTTCAGGTTACTTAGCTTGGTTTAATGCGGCTGTACTGCAATAGTGAATAAAAAATCATTTCAACATATTTCCCAAGCCATGGCTTCGTTTTTGCTATGTCAGGATTCATGTATAATCATTCTTAGCATCAATTAACTTGTATATTGCATCAAATACTTGGATGCATGGCAATCACACGCCTATTAGTTTGTCATAGTTTGTCTTCTGAAATGTAATCCCCTACTGGTCCATTTTCTGAGTTCTCCATTCTGGTTAGTTTACTGTAGTAAACGTCTATATGAATTTTCTAACCCTTAAAAGGGTTTATTCTAAATGTGCAGGCGGTCTCTTACATTAGAACTTTGTATGCCTTTACAAATGAAACTCTTGCAAAATACTCTTATGCAACTTCCCTCCAAGCAACTCTGAGATATGGTATATTGATTAGTCTTGTGCAAGGACTTGGACTTGGATTTACTTATGGACTTGCTATATGTTCATGTGCTCTGCAACTTTGGATTGGTCGGTTCTTTGTTACTCATAAAAGAGCAAATGGTGGAGAAATCATTACTGCTCTTTTTGCTGTTATTTTAAGTGGGCTGTAAGCTACAGATTCTACTTTTTGTGCTTTTATCTTTCTTCTCCAGTGTCTGTATGCACACCTTTTTGCTAATCATATTCATATTGTGCTGTGCAGTGGATTAAATCAAGCTGCTACAAACTTTTATGCATTTGATCAAGGAAGAATTGCGGCGTATAGGCTTTTTGAGATGATAAGTCGTTCATCCTCTGGGACTAATCAAGAGGGAACTATTTTGTCTGCTGTTGTAGGAAATATTGAGTTTCGGAATGTGTATTTCAGCTATTTGTCACGACCTGAGATTCCAATCTTGAGTGGATTTTACCTCACTGTGCCAGCTAAAAAAGCTGTTGCACTTGTTGGTAGAAATGGTTCTGGAAAAAGCAGCATCATTCCTCTAATGGAACGGTTTTATGATCCTACACTAGGTATTATGATGTGTTTAAGATGTATCAATATTTTTATTATAATCTCCTTTGAATATTCACCTGCGGCAAAGACTATTATTAACTGTTTAGATATATGGTGTACTCTTATACAGGAGAAGTTCTACTTGATGGAGAAAATATTAAAAATCTAAGATTAGAGTGGCTGAGAAGCAAAATAGGCCTGGTGACACAGGAGCCTGCTCTGCTTAGCTTGAGCATAAGAGAGAATATTGCATATGGCCGAGATGCTACTCTGGATCAGATAGAGGAGGCAGCTAAAAAAGCTCATGCACACACATTTATCAGTTCACTTGAAAAAGGATATGATACTCAGGTAACCATCCACTGAAAAGTTTGTAGTTATGAATTGCTTTTGGTGCTGCTATTCTCAATTTAGAAGTTTGAAATGACTTGTTTCTGTTCTAGGTTGGGAAGACAGGTTTAACATTGACAGAGGAGCAGAAAATAAAACTATCGATTGCTAGAGCTGTATTGTTAGATCCAACAATTCTTCTGCTTGATGAAGTCACTGGGGGACTAGACTTTGAAGCTGAAAGAGTTGTCCAAGAAGCTCTTGATCTTCTAATGTTAGGACGGTCGACCATTATAATAGCCCGACGGCTAAGTCTGATAAGAAATGCTGACTATATTGCCGTAATGGAGGAGGGTCAGCTACTTGAAATGGGTACACATGATGAATTAATCAACCTTGGTAATTTGTATGCCGAGCTTCTGAAGTGTGAAGAAGCAACAAAACTACCCAGACGGTATGATACCATACATCTAACAACTTGTCAAGTCTGTTGCGTAGTGAAATTCATGTGACAGAATTTTTTTTTTGTCTGACTACTTTTGATTTGTGAGGGTGGACTTTGACGATTCTACTTGTTTATGGAACTCGTATCATCTTGCAGGATGCCAGTTAGGAACTACAATGATTCTACTGCGTTCCAGGTAGAGAGGGATTCTTCAGCTGGTCGTGGCTTTCAAGAACCATCATCACCAAAAATGGCCAAGTCTCCATCTCTTCAGAGGGGTCATGGTGTTTTCCTTTCCCAGGATGTGTGCTTTAATAGTGAAGAATCCCCCAATGATCATAGCCCTACACCAGAAAAAATGGGAGAAAATGGCTCTTCTTTAGATGTCGGTGATAAGGAACCAACCATCAAAAGACAAGATAGTTTCGAGATGCGGTTACCAGAACTGCCAAAAATTGACATTCAGTGTCCACAACGTCAGAAATCAAATGGTTCAGATCCAGAATCCCCTATATCACCCCTTTTGATATCAGATCCCCAAAATGAGCGCTCCCATTCACAGACTTTTAGCCGCCCTCTTGGTCATTCTGATGACACTTCAGCAAATGTTAAGGTGGCCAAGGACGCTCAACACAAGGAGTCACCTTCATTTTGGAGGTTGGCACAGCTTAGTTTTCCAGAGTGGCTATATGCTGTATTAGGGAGTATTGGTGCTGCCATCTTTGGTTCTTTCAATCCTCTTTTAGCTTACGTTATTGCATTAGTAGTGACGGCATACTATAAGAACAAGGGAAGCCACCTGCGCGAGGAGGTTGACAAGTGGTGCTTGATCATTGCTTGCATGGGAATAGTGACAGTCGTTGCCAATTTCTTGCAGCATTTCTACTTTGGTATTATGGGGGAGAAAATGACTGAGAGAGTGCGGAGGATGATGTTTTCAGGTACTGCACTTATTTTCTTCATTATTTAACTCGCTTCTCTACATGTTACCACTTCCACTTGCCTCAGTTCATTGATTTTCTCTGATTTGACAGCGATGCTGCGTAATGAAGTTGGATGGTTTGACGAAGAAGAGAACAGTCCAGATACGTTGTCGATGCGCTTAGCAAATGATGCCACTTTTGTCCGAGCCGCCTTCAGCAACAGGCTTTCGATATTTATTCAGGATAGTTTTGCCGTGATTGTTGCCATTCTCATCGGATTGCTGCTCGGTTGGCGTTTGGCCCTTGTTGCGTTGGCGACTTTGCCAGTACTTACTCTTTCTGCCATTGCTCAGGTTTGTTTTGTTTCCTCAGTCTTCCCCAATAAAGCCTATATTACTGTCCGCAAGACCCCTTATCTTTTTTTTCCAACCAATTCCGGTTTACTAGTCGCATGTTCCCTCGTTCAAAAATGTGTATCTATTTTTGCAAAAAAATTCAAGTAGCGATATAGGAGGTTTTTTCTATCTACGTCCTTTCTGTCATCTCATCCTTATGCATTTAGCTTGGAAGTATTTGTCTGTTCTGCAAATGCTGGTTTCTGATAACCCTGAAATAAATTTCCAGAAACTTTGGCTTGCTGGATTCTCAAAGGGCATCCAGGAGATGCATCGAAAAGCGTCTTTAGTACTCGAGGATGCTGTCAGGAACATATATACTGTTGTCGCTTTCTGTGCCGGTAACAAGGTGATGGAGCTCTACAGACTGCAACTCCAACGGATACTCAGGCAAAGCTTTTTCCATGGGATGGCTATTGGCTTTGCGTTTGGCTTCTCACAGTTTCTTCTCTTCGCCTGCAATGCGCTCCTCCTCTGGTATACTGCGTTATCAGTACACCGTGGATATATGAAACTGTCTACAGCTCTAACCGAGTACATGGTTTTCTCCTTTGCTACATTTGCCCTTGTCGAGCCATTTGGATTAGCACCTTACATTCTCAAGCGCCGTAGATCTCTTGCTTCAGTATTTGAAATCATAGATCGAGTTCCTACAATCGAACCTGATGATACCTCAGCTCTTAGTCCGCCTAACGTCTATGGAAGCATTGAACTGAAAAACATAGACTTCTGCTACCCAACCCGCCCGGAAGTGTTAGTACTGAGCAACTTCAGTCTCAAAGTCAATGGGGGACAAACAGTAGCTGTGGTTGGTGTTTCTGGTTCTGGAAAGAGCACTATAATATCGTTGATCGAGAGGTACTATGACCCAGTTGCTGGTCAGGTCTTACTAGACGGGCGAGACTTGAAGTCATATAATTTGAGATGGTTAAGAAGCCATATGGGTCTGATTCAACAAGAACCCATAATCTTTTCCACAACGATCAGAGAAAACATTATATATGCAAGGCACAACGCAAGTGAAGCTGAGATGAAGGAAGCAGCAAGAATTGCAAATGCCCACCATTTCATCAGCAGCTTACCTCACGGTTACGACACACATATCGGGATGAGAGGTGTTGAACTTACCCAAGGACAAAAACAGAGAATCGCAATAGCTCGGGTAGTGCTGAAGAATGCCCCAATTCTGTTGATTGACGAAGCAAGTTCATCTATCGAATCTGAGTCGAGCCGTGTTGTGCAGGAAGCTCTTGATACATTGATAATGGGGAACAAAACATCGATTCTGATAGCGCATAGAGTTGCAATGATGAGACATGTGGATAACATTGTGGTTCTCAATGGAGGCAAAATAGTAGAGGAAGGTACGCATGATACCTTAGCAGCTAAAAACGGATTGTATGTCCGTTTAATGCAACCACATTTTGGCAAGGGTCTACGCCAACATCGACTGATCTAATAGGGATCGAACTCTTGTTCCTAATCGAGATTAGTCCAATCACATACCAACCATGATGTGATGCCACAGGATAATGTTATTGGATGCGGTTACGGGACATAACTTGCATCTGATCAAAGGCTTATCAGACCAGGATTTGACCAAATGAGGAGAAGTTGTACAACTACGGTTAGTTTCTGTAAGCAAATTAGGAGTTTGTAGACGTTAGATTCACTTATTCTTTCAGGAGACGAAGCAATGATGAAGTATGACTGTTTACTCATTGCTTGGTCTCTAAGGTATATCGATTTGTTTATTGAAAATGACAATTAGAGGGTAATTTATTTTCTGAGGTTTGTTTTTGTTGTTGTGGGTGGTTTTAGGTGGAGAATGTGTAATGATTAGGAAGAAAGAGGAAAAAAAAGGCGTCGGTTTTGTAAATACATTGTATCCACTTTATTTGCAAGTTTGATTGAATTATTGAAACCAACTCAGAGTCTAACTCACAATGCCAAAACATCGTTGGAGTTGTAGAGAATATGAAAATATCAAATTGTTATCTACATACAATTTCGTAACCACAGATAGAGAAATATAGATGGGAGTAAAGCATGAGATTTTTTATTGTGTGTTGTCAAATCTGAAGGATCTTCAAAGAGTCAGCCACAACTTGAAGCTGCTTTTTCACTTTCCTCCACCTCCTCTCATTTGCTCCAACTATGAGTGTGTAGTATCTGTCTGCAAACATCAAATCCACCACACATACTTTTAGTTCTTCACTTTCTTTTCTCCTTTATCAGTAAATCTATAATCTATGCTTACTGTTTCCAACTGCCACTGTTGCAAAGGAAGTGGTTGCATAGATAGGAGTTCTTAGTCCATACTCAAACGTGTAATAGTTCCTTCCATCCTCCACTCTCTGCATTTTCATCTTTTATTTTATAAAGATCCAATCTCTCAAAACTTTGATGATTCTTTAAGTTTTTAACAATCTGACCTCTTTCATATCGTAGATGGTAGCTACTTGGTTTGGTGCTGCAAACTTATGTTTCACTAGATCATAAACTACCTGATAAACGTTATATAAGAATGATGGACCAATGTGAATTCTCAAATGACATAGAGAGAAAAGGGAGAGTAAGATGTGAAATACATACTTCTTCCATAGGACCTATTTCGCGGATGTCGTTTTTCTCAGTTGGTATGAACCTGACCCGAACATTCTGCAGTTGCAAGTATCTATCTTTGAAGGCTGAATCATGTGCCCTGAAGTCAAATTCCTATATATTTTGTGCGGAACAAGATCATCTCAAAGCATATTCATTTGGGACTTATCCTTACAATAACAAAAGAAACAAAGCCATAGCTTACCCACCCTCCAGTCTGATGGGTAATAATAAGAATAGCCATCTTCTCGATCCACAAAAGTCGAGTAGCTTTTTGGTATCTCTGCAAAACATTATATAACCCACCAAAGTTCATATGCTCTTGTTCCTTAAAGAATGAAGAAGAGACAAAAAAAAAAAAAAGAATTCATTTTTGTAGATTACCTTCAGCAAGAAGCAAAGTTGCTGGAATTGAAGTTGCCACTAAAGTTCCTACTCCCACAAGAGCTTGCCTTCTCTTCCAAATGCTTCCGCTTCCATTTTGGTAATCTATTGAAGTGTGTAGTATCAATCAATCAACACAAGTCAACGTAGTATGAGAAGACAATGTCATTAAGTGTTTGGTTTCTTACTATTCTCCGAGGAGTCAAGCTTGTGGTCGGAAGAAAGTAAACAACAAGCTTTGAGTGATGGATTTGAACAGAGAATCTCTGTCTGGTAAAAAAACCAAGCAATGTATATATAATCAATGAATAATCATGAATCTTTTTCTTTCAGAAATAGAAATAAAGTGGAATCAGAAGAGTGTTATGAACCTTGTGGGAGATTGTTGGTGAGACACCATAGCGGATTGAGAGTGAAGAGACTGCCATAATGGCTACAACTCACAAGACTTTAGATGATCAATGATCATTGCCTTTAGTTTTGTCTGTGGATAAGAGATTTCTGCTTTTCGTCATTTCTTGGACTTCTCCGTTCATTAACATGTGGATAAAAGGATAGTGAAAGATTCGAACAAACATGTGGTGACAGTTCGGTTTAAGATCATTTACTGGTTAAGGAAGAGATTGCGTTGTATGTTTACGTTTTATATGTTTATAAGAGTTTAATGATGAGATTCTTGACAAGTCAAAAACATAGAACTTGAATTCAACAATAAACTGCAACAATAATGTATTGAAAAAAAAGTTTTTGCCCCAAATAGTACAATCACAAGTTGATGGTAGGGTATCTTAAAGCAAAACTGAGACTACAAGAGAGACAAAAAAACAAAAGTCTGTTTTATAATTGCAGAGATAGATAAACTTAGATGATGCCTATCTTGTTAGCAACATCCAAAGCATCATAGTCTGGTGTAAGTCTCACGTACGCCTTCTTAGTTCCATCAGGCCTGCAACAAAACCATATCAAAGTGTCAAATATACCAAAAACACAATCAAACTCACAGCAAGGCTTAAAAAAAAGAAAACTCTCATTGAACTTACCTGATGAGAGTGTTGACTTTCTTCGTCTGGATGTCATACATCTTCTTAACAGCATCTTTAATCTTTTTCTTGTTAGCACGAATGTCAACAATGAAGACAAGAGTGTTGTTGTCTTCAATCTTCTTCATTGCAGACTCGGTGGTGAGTGGGAACTTGATGATTTGGTAATGATCCAACTTGTTCCTTGGAGGAGCACTGATCCGTTCATATTTGGGATTTCTGGGCTTGGTGAGAGTCTTAGGCCTGTGAAAAGTGACCTTAGCCCTAATCTTCTTGGCCTTCTTCTTGATGATCTGACCAGACTTCACCGCTTTAGCAGCCTTCAAGGCCTTAGCCTTGGGATCGACCTTCTTGGTACTATCAACTGCATTATACCAAAGAGAGTTTAATGCAACTAAGAATACATTGCTACAAATTCAGGACCAATTAACACAACTCAACGAAGAAAATGATATTCATCAACATCTCCCATACACGAATACTCCAATAATCTGACATTTTAATCAACTGCTCAAAAGTTCGCTTAGCTAAATGGATACTACAGAATCTGAAGATTTATAACTCACTTTCAAGGCCAACTTGTTCCTTAGCTAATCGTAAGCAACTCCAAAACTAGTTGATAGCGTTTCAGTAAAGATAAAAACTGTACCTTTAGCTGGAGACATGGCTCAGAACGATTCTTCCCACTCTAAATCTGTCAAAATTAAATAGAAAACCAAACTCAGTTAAGAATCAGGAAGTGAAATGTACGAAGATGATGAATAATGCATACTATGCAGCAATGAAGGCAGAGGAAGACGAACGAACCTGGAGAGGTGAAACAGACAGAAACCCTAGATTTCGCCGCAAACATTTTTATAGTGGTGACTGAAGCCCTAAATTAATACTACTACTTTGGGCCTTCAATATTGAAAATAGGCCTTTGACTAAAACCATCTTATAAAGCCCATATAGAAATTATGCCGAGGATCACCGATATGGCCCACAAACAATTGTGCGCGACATTTTAAACAAAGTTTCGTATAACTCCATCCATAATAATGAACATAAGATCACTAACAAAAGGAAGAGTACTGCAAAATTACTTTGCTTTCAAATTTCAATGTAAACATACAAACTTTATGATATTGATACCTCACGTCTAATTGATATTTTTTTTTAATGATGTCAACTCAATGATTAGTCGGACTTTTTCCAACAAAACCATACGAACATAATGGATGATAAACATAAAAAATTAGAATTACATTTGGCAAAATGTTGACTTTTTTTCCAACAAAACCATTGAATTTTTGTTTAAAAAACTAGCGGCCCTTAAAAGGAATAAATTCATTAGAAATTCCAAGTCCAAAACTTGATTTTTGCATCAACCTTTACCATTTCTGTATCTTGGGTCGGTCGTATCTCTCTCTGTTTGTTTATATTAATAAAAAATACGTAGAGGTTGAGAGGTCCTACTTAATAAATCATATAACCTCGTCACAAGACTTTAATAGTAAATTCAGATCATATCATCTATACACGTATTTCACCAATCACGTGCGAGATACAAATGTCCATTGAGAAAACGCCACGTAGACATTTGAACAGAGACGTCTTTTCAAGGCCCTGGTCCAAGAATCTCTGTTTAATGTGTACCACAGCAGTCGTAGTAAGTAGCCTTCATCTATTCTTTAATTTCCTAATTTACCCTCCTCGTCTCTTCTAATTTCCATTCCTTACCACCGTCCTTTATTAAACTAGCTTCCGCTGCTCCAAATCTCTCGCCGGGAAAATGGTTAGGCCAGCTAGTCTTGATGCCGAAGAAGGGATCTCGCTGCTCGACTTTCACGGTAACGGTGACCGGTCCTGGCAGTTAAATTTCGACGATTTTCAGGTTTCACCGGAGCATAAGGAGAAGAAATCGCCGAGTAAACTCCAGAACTGTCTTGGTTGCTTGGGTAAAATTTGCTTCTCCTCTCGACATTTCCTTTTTTTCTTCTTCAGTTTCAGCTTTAGCAGGTGAAATAATTGATATGTGCAGAGAAAACTGATTAGCATAGACATTTGAATTTGGCGTCTTTTGTAGCTATTTTTAGCGTTTTTTATTCTTAAAAGATTTTTTTACTGTGTTTGAAACAGAAGCTTCAAGCTTTGAAGAATTCAAATGTTTGCTAAGTCTAGTAGTCCTGATCTTGATTTTTGAGATTGTGGATGTTTAAGTAGTTGACCATTATTATAGATCCCATCGACTAATCTGGCTTGACTGAAGCTGTAGTAACACAAGATTGCAAGTAGTGGTTACTTTGTTTTTGTGTTACTGAAAATTATGATCTCAAATAGTGAGAAGCTCTTGTAGCTGAACTGGGTTTAAATTTTTTCTTGCTTCTCTGCATAATTGTGAAGATTTGTGTCTTGTGGTGTTTCAGGTCCGGAAGACAATGTGGCAGATTATTACCAGCAGCAGGTAGAGATGCTTGAGGGTTTTACTGAAATGGATCAACTTGCAGAGCGTGGCTTTGTCCCTGGAATGTCAAAGGTTTGTTTAGATGATGCTACTTGTCTCTTCTTCCACATTTGTTGAATAGTACGATCCATTTTGTTTTTGTTAACTGATTCGTTTCTGAATATCTCTATCTTGTGCACATAGGAAGAGCAGGACAAACTGGTTAAAAGTGAAACATTGGCGATTAGAATATCAAACATTGCAAACATGATTCTTTTTGCTGCTAAAGTCTATGCTTCTGTCAGAAGTGGCTCTTTAGCAATCATTGCATCCACATTGGACTCTCTTCTTGATCTTCTTTCTGGCTTCATCCTGTGGTTTACCGCCTTCTCGATGCAGACACCAAACCCGTATCAGTATCCCATTGGGAAGAAAAGGATGCAACCACTGGTTTGTATCATCCTTTTAAAGATTATGCATATGTCCCTGAGTATATTTCTATTTTATGTGTGATGAATCGGCCTAAGCAAACTTTCAAAGCTTGTTTTCTTCTATTGATATCTCTGTTGCACTATTAACAGCTACGACAAGTTCACAAAGCTTTTCATATTTCTCAATATATGATTCTTGGATCAAATCCTCTCAGGGAATCCTAGTCTTTGCATCAGTGATGGCGACACTTGGATTGCAAATCATCTTGGAATCTCTTCGCACTATGCTATCCAGGGTAAGTCTGAAACTTGATCACCTAGCTTTTGTCTAGAGCTTCAAAAGTTACTAACATTATTCACGCAATGTCTTTCATACAGCACAAGGAGTTCAGCCTAACAAAAGAGCAAGAGAGTTGGGTGGTTGGGATCATGCTCTCTGTTACATTGGTCAAACTGCTTCTGGTTCTTTACTGCAGATCCTTCAGTAACGAGATTGTTAAAGCTTATGCTCAAGATCACTTCTTTGACGTCATCACAAACATCATTGGACTCATTGCAGTAATCCTCGCCAATTACCTCGATGATTGGATTGATCCAGTTGGAGCTATCATTGTAAGTTTCCAAGTTTTTAAAACCAAAATTCTTTCTTTCTCTCCTCTTAGCTGAAAAATGTCTATAAATTCATGTATAGCTTGCATTGTACACGATACGAACATGGTCAATGACGGTACTGGAGAACGTGAACTCCCTTGTTGGGAAATCAGCAACACCAGAGTATCTGCAGAAACTAACATATCTGTGTTGGAATCACCATAAAGCCATTAGACACATTGATACAGTGAGAGCATACACATTTGGCTCTCATTACTTTGTGGAGGTTGACATTGTTCTACCTGCTGATATGCCTCTACAAATGGCTCACGACATTGGAGAATCGCTGCAAGAGAAGCTGGAACTGCTTGAAGAGATAGAACGAGCATTTGTGCATCTTGATTATGAGTACACTCACAAACCCGAACACGCTAGATCCCACTGTTAGCTGTAATTATTTTCAAGATTCAAAATCATCATCGTATTGTTTAGTAAAACAACTTGTGAGATAAAAGGAGTACCTTTGTAACTAAGTTTCGTTGTGCGTATTTCTTTCATTTACCAAAAAGATTATAATAACTTCTCTATGATTGTTAGTTTTGGAATAAATAAAATGCCTTAGTGGAGTGTGTGTCTAGTGGAGAGTAGTATAAAACGTTGAGGGACATCGACGTATAAAATTCGCCTTACACCCATGAGTAAGGAAAACAAAACGTGCGGTGAGAGCTGGTCGCAGCGCTAAATCGTAAAACATTTGATAATGGCGGAAGAAAAATTTGGAAGGGTTAATAGGCTGGCGTGAGTGTTGATGCTGCTTATTTTTGCGCAGATCTCACTTGTGCGGGCCTCAACGTTTTTATTTAGGGTTTGGGCGAGAAGCTTTGATTCAGTTGCTGTCTGAAGTATGCGATTTACGGTACTGGCTTTGTGAATTTCTGACATAATTCACTTCATAAGCAATACGAATTAACACCCCAGCTTGAGATAGATTGAGTACGGAGCTTCTGATCGAGAAAGCTGCTTTTGGTCGGTAAGTTGTCATCTTTTGAAACATTGGCTTTGGTTGGAACAATTCCTCTGTTTACATAATTGCTTTTTGTTTTTTTCTCTGTTTTCGCATTGCTCTCGAATTTCATTGATCTGCTTTCGGATCTATCTTTTTTCATTTAACGATTTTTTTGTTCCTCGGCTCTTTTGATTGTTCAATCATACAGGAATCGATCCTTGAAAGACTTGACAATCTGGCGAGGAAGAGAAAGATATAGTGTATGTAGTTTTCTGTTCTGGATATATGATTTTATATTCTAGTCTAGGAATTTTAGTTTATACTTTGTTAGTCTCTCATTTTCTTGGCAAGAGAAGCAATTGTGTATTGATGATACTGGCATTAACATCTGTAATGTGTAGTTAGTACCTGTTGGATTTTTAAGGATTCGTTCCTGACCATTGTTCATAGAGTTTGGATGCTGCATTGATTTGAATCCAAAGAGCTTTCTCAATTCTCATACATATGTCCCATGTTTATGCAATGGCTTCATCTTTACAGAATCTATTTACAAGCTTACAAATTGATATCTAGTTATAGCTGAAAGGGAGAGATAGATAACTCCAAGGACTGATTCACTCTCTTTCAATTCCCAGTGCTTTTGCAGTGATTACTTAGTCCCCTCGTTTGTTGAAAAACATGGAAGAAGCCCATTCAGTGAATAGTCCAAGACGAGTCTTAAGCTTCTCGAAGAGAAAGAAGCAAAAGCCCGGACTCCAGGATACAGACAGCATAAAGTCATCTCCATTTAGAGCATCAGAAGTGCATGGACCCAAACCCTCAGAGGTCTATGGTTTCGTAGGTTCTATATCGACTGTTGTTGCCACTGTGATCTTCTTGATATGGGCATATGTACCAGATAAACTGTTGG
Organism: Cardamine occulta; assembly: GCA_028015245.1. Lineage (NCBI taxonomy): Eukaryota > Viridiplantae > Streptophyta > Magnoliopsida > Brassicales > Brassicaceae > Cardamine > Cardamine occulta. The sequence goes on along the minus strand of CM051377.1, from coordinate 15,537,474 downwards.
AGTCTATAGGGATCCATTACTACCCAAGCAGGTATTGGGTGTTGGCTATGCCGACATATTTGATGGTGAGTTTGATGTTAGCTTTGGCGTTTTACATTGGTCTCAACTTCATCGCAACTCCACCCCCAACCTCTCTCAGTACTTTGTTTGGTGAGTGCTCTTTGTGCCATTGCACTAGCTTAGCTAGAATGTTGTATCGGTAGTGTGTGGTTTTTGGGCGTTTGCTTACCGATGATGATATTCTAATTTTGTTTGTTTGATTGATATGGCAGATGAGTACAGTAGAGAACCTGGGGAATTTGATCCTGGGATGAAGGAAGGTGAAGACAGGCCTATAGATCCAATCTCTGACATTGATATTACAAGAATCAATGACCTTATGTTCAATTCAAGTGATGCTAAGTAATAATTTTGTTCGAAATCTCTATAAGTAAACCATCTTGAGTAAGCAGTCATTAGCAATGGATTCAGGCTTGAATGACTGAAAGTGTAAAAGAAAAAAAGGAGCTTCAGTGATGATCCGTTAAGTGTATGCATTATCTTTAAGCATTTTGTATCAATAAATGACTACTATGTTATATCAATAAATTCTCAATTTTCAAGCATTTTGGAAATCACGAATAGAAAATGAAGTCTGAATTTGGCGGTAATACCCATAAAACAACAAGAAAAGAATTAAACATACAAATTTGTTATGTATATAAAGTACATAAACAAAAACGAATGAGTGACTTTATAGTTGGGCGTAAAGGTTACATATGTATCTATGTCTATAGTTAGAAGTTAGAACTCACTGTCAAACCACTAAACCCTAATTCTCGTTTTCTATCTCCAAGAACATATCTCCGTCTCTACTAGATTCCAATCGCGGCTTTTCCTGGATTGTAATGTAAGATTTTAGGCATTAGTTGATTCCGTTTTATAAGTTTTCTTCTTTTCTACTGTTCTGAAATCTGAGTGATGTGGTTTAATTCTCGTCACCAAATTGGTGTCATTATAAAGGTTTTGAAGGAAGTAGAACTCAAAATCTGGGACTGGAGGGTAAATTTTCTGATGCATTTTCTTGGAATTTAGCTTTGAGGTATCAAAATTGATACTTTATTTCTTGGCGAAATTGGTCTTTTTTTTCTCCTGTGATGTTGTTATAAGACGATTGATCATGGGTAAACTAATACCAATGGATAATCAAATTTTGACTATGGTTTTATGGACTGTTTTCATGGTAACCAGTTAAGTGTTTAAACTATGGTTGCTGGTTTTGTTCTTATTGCTGTATTGATAGATTGTGGTACAGAAATCTGTGGAAGTTATCCGATTCATTGATCCAAGTGAGCTTGATGGGAACCATAGACCTTAGGGCTGCTGCAAATGAAAACTCGATTGCAGATCTCAGCAGTCAAGTTCACCAGCTTCCTTGCTGCATTGGATTCGATGGTCCCGCTCAAGTTTCTCACTATTTCAAGCCTAAATCCATTGGTAACATATAATTGTTTTGTATATTTGAAATTCTGTTTTCACTTGTGTTTTTATATATAGCGAGATTGATGTGGGAAGTTGTTCAACTGTAGAGGTCGAAATTGATGGAGTAAAAACGGAAGAAGCTCATTTCAGAGGAAGGAAGTTGCAGGGAGCAACTATCTCACTCCCTAGTGGCTATTCTGGTACTTTTTTTCTCTTCTTTCTTACTGATGAAAAGCTGAAAACTTTTGACTCTCTTGTGGATATATCTTAGGAATGATGGGATTAATGAACAAATTCCTGTTTATATATATTATCCTTGATGTTGGAGAAATTATGTTTTGGTTTACTCTCATTCCATTAGCCTGTTCATATGTTATCCATCAGGCTTTGTGCTTGGACAAGTGAGTAACCTAAATGCTAATGGAAAGAGAAAAGCTTCTAGTCCCACAGAAGAGAACCAGTGTTGGGAAGTCAAGGCCAAATTCGATAACCTGACATACTGGAATCACGATAATCTTCCTTCAAAAGACGATACTTTCGTGCGGTCTTTTCACTTGTTTAGCATTGCAGAAGCAGTAAGTGTTTAGTGCCCATCTCTTGCTGACTGGTTCATAAGTTACTGTCTTGGTTTTGTTCCTAACTTGCTTGATAACAATGGTTTGACTGCAGCTGCACAAGCCAGTGAAAGTTGAAGACTTGGTTGCAGTATCAAATGGTGGAAAGGGATAAAATATAAGTGTCATTAACCGTTTTGGTTTTTGCACAGAAGATCATGTGAAACAAGTAAGTAGAGATCATCTAAGACAATGAAATTCTCAAGGCTTGTTGGGTTATTAAGACTTGTTCGAGCCTGGTTCATGTATTTCTGTAAAACTTTTATTCGAAGAGATGAAAACAATAATAATTTTTAGAGATCACTTAATTTCCTTTAATCATAGTCATCACAAACATTAGATTTCATCGTTGAGATCATTTCTGGTCTAAAACGAGCTAGCCTACCAACATTCTTCTGATTCCTCCTGGGCTCTTCCTAATTCGTTCGATTTTGTGACTTGAATATTGTTCGGAAAAATCCAAACCGGACCAAATATGTTGAGGACTCCATATGATCAGAGTTCTATGTGAGGTTTAATTCTATGATTTTGAAGATTTCTCAAAAAGAACAAAACTGAAGAAAATTTTGTCTGTACTAGTTTTTGTTTCTATGTATTTGTAATTTCTTATATTTGTCTTCAACATTTAACTTTGTGGATAATCATTTTTCTTTTTAAACTTTTAACTTTGTGGGTTCTATTATTCAATTTTTTTAACTGTAATTGTTGTTGCTGCTTGTTACTGTAATTACAAAGACAATGCCATCTGTTGAATAAACCATGAATCATCCGAGCAATAGTGGTAAATGATCCAAATGATAATATATTTTATTAAAACAAGATAACAATGTATAATTGTAATCAAGATAACCAAAATCAAAATAATTACAAAACCAAGATAATTTACTAAACCAAGTTAATATAATTGTAATATGGTCCCTTAAATTTAAGTTAAAAATGCATATATGAATATGAGTAATGATATAGTTGTCTGTTATAGTAGTCCACTTTTTCTTCAATATGTTGTTTTGGTATGTTTTTACAGTCTATCTTCTTTTTGTCAATATATTATTTTCTGTCTTTTAAACATCTTCTATTAAAAAATTGTGTTTCTATTATTTAATTTCCATAAAAAAACCTTAAAAAATTAACCAAAAAAAAAACAGCCTAAACATAATAGATCTTTATTCAACTTAAGTCACTAAATTTAAATATGTGGAGCCTATATTTGACTAAAAAAAATTGTCCACGTAGCCTAAGAAAAAAATTATAGCGTTCCCTTATAAATATGTTCGTAAAAAGACAAATCATTGTGTAACATAACATATTAACGTAGGCTATGGTCGTAAATATAGTTTCTACTTTGGCTTGGCCTCGTTATTAGCGTGGGATTTGGTTGAGCTTCATAACTTTGTGAGTTTGTAGAAGGGCTCTTGGGGTCTTCTTCTTTTGCTGTTGGGGTTTGAGGACTTGTCTAAGTTTGGAGCTTCGTTTTGCTTGAGTTTGAGGTTGTTTCTCTTGAGTACCCATTTCCTTGTTAGTAATTAATTCTTCTTATCGTTCTGGTTTCGGTTCTCTTGGGTTCCGGCTACGGTCTCTTCCTGTCCCATCTTCATCTTTGGTGGAGGGAAGCTTCCTCATCTTTCTCATCAACCGTTCTCCTTCATGTAAAAGGTTTGGGCTTCATCGTATCCTTTTATCTTTCTCCTTTATGTTAGTTGTTTAATCGTTTCTTACCTTGTTGCTCTTATTTGTTAATTTCATCATATGGTAAAAACTCTCCATTGCTTTTCAATAGAATGCCTTTTAACAAAAAAAAAAAAAAAAACATAACATATTAAAATTAGATGCTGTTTAAGAAAACATATCAACATTAGATAAGTTTTTTTTTTTAATAACTTAATCTAAGATTTATTATGTATTTGCGTATTTGCATTGAATTTGAAGAGATTGTTAAAGTTTGAACTTTGAAGTTTGATTAGGGAATAAAATACAATCCAAGTGATGAACGTCCTTTTCATTTTCTTTGCATGTATCATTTGAACGGTCCCATGCTAAAATTATTGGCGTGTTTTAAATTACATTAACAAATATAATTTATTAAATTGCCATAGATTTCGTGCAACTGACCATATTTGACGTCGATTTCGTTTTTCTTTTTCTCTTCCTTCAAGAGCTTGAAGTGATTGTGACCCAGGTTTGTCCTCATTCTTCAATCAATCTTGTTCACCTAATTTCAAATTTTCAAAAAACTACGCTCGTGTTTTTTTTTGTATTAATTGATTTCATATTGCAAGTCAATCTAATTATCTTTTAGATGTTAAAGGATTGAGATTTACGAATCTTTGAGATCTTTACTTAAAAAGGTCGAATTGTTTTTCCCCTTTTCTCGATTTGTGATCTCTCTGTTTTTGATTTACTTTTTTTCTGGATTGCTCTGGATTTGTTAGTCCTCTGATTGAGCTCGACTTTTCTTTTAAATATTGTTTCTTTTCTGATTACAATTCATGTTCTGTTTTTCTATTTGTGCAGATTACTTTGTTTATAATCTGGGTTTATGTTGATTCATGAAAGAGTTGCAATTTCGTGAGATTCTGGTGTGAGGATAAAAAAATGGAGTCTAAGCAAATTGGATCTTCCATGATTGAGAGATCGATGCGTTTTAATGGACTCTTTGAACCTCTGCTTCAGGAAAAGCTGAGAGTTATTGAGAAACAGAACCAACCAAAAGGGTTTATCCAAAAGTCCAATTCTTGTTTCAAGGTGATTCCAACGAAGGAGCTTTGTCGAGTTTATCTACAGAAACCCAATTTGTTAGCCTCCAAGGGTATAATTGATGCGCAATCTACGCCACCTCACAGGAAGTTTGGTAGGAGATACGATCAGCAAAACTTAAAGTCAAAGCTGAGACAACATCAAACTACAAATGTTGATCCTTTGAAACGCAAAGTTAAGAAGAAAGCGAATGCTCTGAGACGTTTTAGTCCCCTTGGTTTCAGTAGTGGTTCTCAATTGGGAGATAGGAAGAAAGGGAAATATCAATCTCTTGAGAAGAAATCTAAGGAAATGAAGAAACTTTGTGATGGTAGTACTACATTTGGTCAGAAGAAGGTTAGAGTTGTGAGAGAAGTTGGTTCCAAGTTGATGGTTAGTACATCTAGGGACAGAGTTACAGCAGATGTAAAGTTCAGGGATATATCTTCTTCAGGTTTCATTAACAAGGTAACTTCATTGATTTCATTATAACTATTATTCCAAATTTTCCTTGGTTTTACTTATATAGAGGAATCAGACCATTTCTAGTAGTTTCCTTTATCCTGAGTTAGTCAAAGTCCTTTCTCGTGTGAATGATGTTAAAAATTTGTGATATGCTACTGATTCTATGATTTATCCCTTTGTTACTTCCGTTTGATTTATTGGAAACCCCAATTTGATCACAACATAATCTCTAGAAGCTAATAAATGCAAAACTGAAGAGTCACAATACTGAACTTTTGCTTAAACCAAATGTTATGCATATTGCTGAATTCTTGAAGCTTATATTGATATTCTACTCAACTGCAGGATAAAAATGATGATTCCTCCAATGCATCTCCGGAATATCAGACCAATTCGGAACATCAACCTAGTCCTGTTTCTGTTCTGGAGCCAGTGTTTTACGAAGATATGTTAGATGACAGTGAAGAACTTTCTCAGTTCGACGTTCATAGTAAGGAACAAGTTTTGTTGATGTAAACATTTGTTGCTGGTATGTGATGAACTGTAATAAATATTTTCTCTTATAATCTCCTTAGGTCTAGAGAGACAACTTGAGACCCTGCAATCTGAATCTGAGAGTTATTCAGATGGGAGTGGGATGGAAGTATCAAGTGATGAGGAGTCTGTGTTTGATTCTGAGATCAATGAAAGCAAGGACCGTGAACCAATTGGGTTCTTGGATACCCAAGAAAGCAGGGATTCTTCTTACATTGATGACATCTTGGCTGAAGTTGCACTTGGGGACAAGAATTGGGTTCCTGACAAACGGGACTTAGTCTTCACCCCCAAGATCTTCGAGAAACTGGAGAAGAAGTATTACACAGAGACATCTTGGAAGAGGTCTGAAAGAAGAATTTTGTTTGACAGAGTCAATTCAGGTCTGGTAGAGATTCTAGAATCCTTTAAAGCTACACCAACATGGAAGAAACCCGTTTCTAGGAGGCTTGGCACCGCACTAAGCACATGTGGACTGAAACAAGAACTCTCGAAAGTATTTGCTAGACAAGAGAAGCGAGCCAAGAAAGAATCTTTGGCCAAAGTGCCAGTCATAGACATTGATGAGTGGTTAAAACTTGAAGCTGATGATGAGTCAGTGGTTTGTGAATTAGAAAGTATGATAGTGGATGATTTGTTGTCTGAGGTTGTCAGCTTCATGTAGGTTATAGAGTGATTCTTTTCATTCTTTTTTCGTTTCGCATTGCATTCTCTGCATTTTATTCGAGAATAGAAACAGAGTAGTAGTTGCATTTGGCTTGCATCGTCAAAGGGAGATGTATAGCGTTTGAAATAGTTGTGTATACAAATAGTTAATTCGTCAGGTCTAGGATTGGCCTGTTAGCAAGTCAGTCACATTGCTTCAAAAGAGGTTACTGTGACTTGTACCCATTTGTCAAAGTGTTTCCAAAAAGTTTTTGTGTGAATGAAACAAGATTTTGATTGAAACAGTCTCATTTAATAAATTTCTTTGGAAATCAGATTTGCACAACACAAGAAAAAAAAGGCCACAAGAGGAAGCTAGTGAGAAAGAACATATACAAAAGCAATCAATTCTTGTTTAACTCTTAGTTTCTCTTCAAGCTTTGTAGGTGAGGTAAACACTGAAATGAAGAATGGTATCTTGACCATCAGTGATATGCTGGTTGTCCTGGTTATGCAGAGTTTCCACTATTGCATACCCTTTAGCGTGTTCGAACTTCCCTGTCCCGCCAATAACCGCAATCTGAGAAGCATGAGAAGCAGTCCTGTGAACCCCAAAGAAGCTAATGGCATCATCTAAAGTGTCATGATGGTCATGGTCTCCATGTAGCAATACAGTCAGAGAAAGAGTCTGGCTTGTACCGTCCAAGGAACTTGCCAAGTAAAAGCCTTGAGCTTTCCCTATAACCGCTGAGCCAAGCTCATGGCTTTCGGTTAGCTCATCGTCTACAACGGTTATGGTTCCGAACATGAGATGCTGGAGGGCAGCACCGGGAGGGAGGTTTCCGGCGGTTACAAAAGGGAGACTGTTGGAGTTAAGAGCATTGTTGGAGTTTCCGTTAGTGTTTTGGATTACTGTGGAGGTTTGAGCACCGCCGAGTCCGGTGAGAAGTGGAGCTGTGTTTGGGTTAATGACACTGTTGATGTTGTTTGAGTTGACTAGTGGGACTCCGTTGTCCACCGGGAAAATGCTGTTGCTAGCCTTTGAGAATGGTATTCCGTTTACCTCGGTTTGAGCTACTATTCCGGTGACCACACGAGCCGATGGGTGTGACCCGCCTAGCACGTCGTGCATAAAGAATTCTAGTATTGGCTCGTTGCCACCCCCTGCTGGACCGGCTGGGACAGTAATTGCTGAAGCAGTTGTGGTTGCTTCGGTTGGAGCAACGGTGGGGATTTGGCCGGTAGGGACCAACTGAGACTGAGGTTGGATCTCGTCAAGAAGTCTAGCGGAGTTGATAAACGCAAAGAGACTAGAGGATATGAGGAAGAGAATAATGGTTATGTGAAGAGTGTGAAGAGCTTTGGCCATTTTAGTCTTTGGTTTGGATTCTCTAGTTGTCTTTGGTTTGTGTGTTGTGTTTGTTTTTGATGTTTATTGATGGATTGAATAATGGGTTTATATAAAGAAGCATTGGAGGATTTGGTTTATGTGATGAGAATGGAGTGGAGGAGTTGTTGTTGATTAGCTTTAGTTGAGTTAGAGATTTAACTAAACCTCTAGCTTCGTATTTTCATTATCTAATGATTTGTACTTAACAACTTCCGAACCAAACTTCACGATGTTTAATCTCTGTAAGTCTTATTCGATAACAGAACCAATACAAGAAGATTCATTATTCCATTCATTTCTAAGAATGCCTCATGGATGTTGTCAGATCAATGTGGTTATCTGAATAATCTTCGACGTAATAGGTACCCATCGTTAAATTATTTCTTAATGCTTCATCGTCATTAATTTTATTTTTCCAAACACGCTCAAACATACTCAACTTTTTACACCTTTTATTGATAAGATGTTTATCCACAATATTCGACCTCCAATAGTTACAGATTATTCATTCATTTTCGCTTCGTCGTTTTTCAAAGAAATCGGACACAAATAAACATACGTCTTATTATTTATGACAATAATTAACAATAACAGAATTCAAGAAAATAAGAAGGAAGAAGAAAACAGAGTTAGATTATGCTTTTAACTACACTTTCAAACCATCATTTTTGCGTTTAAGCTCAGACTCAAACCCTCCATTTCCATCAGAAGCTCGCTTGTCCAACCAACCAATGATGTCAGCAAAAACAATCTCCATATTCTCTGGTGTTTCACCATAAAGTAAACCGTGCCACATTCCAGGATACAGCTTAAGAGTCTTGTCCGAACTCGACGCAACTTCATAGAGTTCTCCACTCACCGCTTTGTCTGTGACTTTATCATCTTCTCCGTGCAAAACTATGAACGGTAATGAAACCTATTTCCATTAAAAAAATTAATCATATAATTAGCCTTTTTCCTAGTCATATCTTCTTACCATTTCTTGATTAATGAAATAGATAAATCAATACCTCATTAAGTCTTTTCTCGAGATCGTTGCTAATCCTCAAAAGCTCTTGAGCAGTCTTCAAACGTGGACGTCCTTTGTAGCAGTAAGGATTTTCTCTAACCTTTAATCATTTCAACATTATCATTAGTTATACGTTTTTACGTAAAACTTCTCTATTTTTCATTAATATGTTACTAGTTATTACAATGTAGTAAACAAGTGAAAATACCTGTTTCCTAATTTCTGGCTGCTTAAAAGCAACATCAATAATATCTTGGCCAGGGATGATTTTCCACGTCGGTATTATTCCGCCAAGCTTCGTCAATATTGACATAACCAAAGCGTTTGGTTTCATTTCATCAGCGATCTGTAAAAAAATAAAAAAAAATTATGCGACATATTCGTTGTTTTCATCCATACATATACAGTACTACTTCTATCATAAATATTTACATCTAAATATGTGAATAGCTAGTATTAATCAAAGATACAAGATGTTTGACTACGCTTCATATATATTTATAAATAGTTTCCTCATTACTAAGCCTTCTTTGTAAGTTTTGAGATACTTTAAAATGATGAATTATCAAAAAGTCGGAATTCCCTCAATAATTTGCCAACCAGTTGCTCTACTAATAATTCAGCTTCTTTCACATAATCATCATCACATCATGCCCCGTTTGAAAACTGACAACCAACATTTTGGCTTTTAGAATATTTGTTTGTTCCTTTTGAAATAGGTGGGTAAAAAGTTACATCACACCAAAACAATAGTATTTGCCAAATAATATCATATAATATCTAAGCCAGGCTGGCTAATACTTTTTTTGTTCTACTTTCTATATATTTAAAAACATTCTTTGTAGAAGAAAAAGTTATATGCATGCATATGCAACTGTCACAATTTTCTTACTTAAAATCTTCAACTTTTTTTTTAAGCAAAACCAAACAAATATTGCATATGAAAAAGACATAACTAAATATGATAGCAATGACCCATAAGCAAATATAAAAATAGATGCATGAGAGAATGAATTTGGATACCTTACACATTGGGGCAACCAAAACGGCCCCATCCCAAAACTCAGGCTTCTTTCTGTGTAACAACAAAAGCACTGCTCCTCCCATTGATTCTCCTACCAAAAACCTCATCTTCCCTTTATTCTCTTCTCTCTCTAATTATTGCAACCGCACACACCAAAAAAAAATCAGAATAAAAAACTATTTGATAAAGTCAAGCAAAACAAACAATTATATGTGTTACTTGGGTCATCCAATAACATCAAACTGATTGCCCAATTCAGATATAATTTTCTTCATCAAATTTATTGAACTAGTCGTATCAAAATTCACAAAAGATTTGTGAATGGTAAATAAACCATTGCCACCATTTTCAAAAGATAAGTATTCAAAAAGTCAACATTACCGCAAATGGTTGTGTAGTGGGATGAGACGTCATCAACGAGACGGTCAAAATTTGGAACATATCCGCTAAGCCCATCAGATTTGCCATGCCCTTCATAATCCATTCCATACACCCCAAATCCTGCTTTCACAAGCCTTCTTGCAGTACCTAATCCAATCATATTCATCTCACACATTAACAAAAGCTTCGATATTTGATTATAAACAAAGAAATCATGAAGTGGGTTGATCTCAACTGTTCATGGTGATGCTACACTCCATTGCGTATCCATGACAAATGAAGATTATAGCCTTTGGTTCTTGATTTGCTGGTAACCATTTGCACGTGAACAGTTTCATTCCTCGAGTGTTCGTTATGAAACTCTGCATATTACATAAATTAATCATTAACCACAAAACCAGATTTATCTTTCTACACATATTACTGAGAAACCAAACACATACCTCTTCGTACTTGATGTTCTCTGTTTCACTTGCCTGCATACCAAAAACCCAATTCATTACAAGAAGAACAAATCAAAAACATATTTTCAGAAGTGATCTGAAAGAGATTGAAACCAGAGAGTATTAAATCTTAACGTAACTAAACTGACCATTCTTAAGAAGAAATAAATCTGAATCTTTCTCTTTTCCTCTCTTTTGAGTTTTGTTGGATGGAGACGAGAGGTTATGATAAGAGATATCGAAGATTGCTGTACGACTCTGTTTATATTGGGTAGATTTTGAGGAAGAGGACGATACGGTAATGCGACACCGTTTTTGGTTTGATAATGACGAAATAACGGATTCCTTTCCTCTCTTCACACCCCACAAGTCCACAACACGTTTTTCACTTTCTTTAATAAAAATAAAATTTATATTCCTTGACGAGTGGCAACTCTTCAACTATAGCGACGTTCAAAAACACCCCTCCAATTTTAAAAATAATACAAATAACACCTCAATTTCTGTAAAATTTACGAAATAATTCCTCAAGTCTTACTCTTGTTCAGAAACCCCCACTCTTCAAAATTCTTTCATTTTTGGGCAAGGTTATTACTTATTATTATTATTATTATTATTATTTTAAATCATTATTTTTAAAACTAATTATAATTTTATATATTACAAATAATTTTAGATTTACTCCTTTGTGTATGATAAATTTATAAACGAACTATCAATTGCCAATTGACAAGTGGGATCTTAACTACAATAAATGAGATTGTGTAGAATGTGATATTGCTTTATCAACTTGTTTAACAATCCTATTTTTATAGATAACATGTGGGAAGAGGAGTTTACCCATAGGACTCTTATAATATCTACTAGTAACTATATCCACAAGATTTACGTATCTTGACAATCTTAGATGTGAAATGTCTACTCCGTTGACTAAACTAGTTATCAATAAACCAGATACACTTTCACAATTTTCAAGTGTTCTCTTTTTTAATTCAATGCTTCAAAGTTACGCCAATAAATGTTGACCAAACGCCAATGCATAGTTGCATATCCGCGTGTGCTCATTGCTCCATTGGCAATAACATAAATGTGCAGTCTTTGAGGAATGAATCGTCTAGTTTTTTTTTTTCTTTTAAAAATTAAGTATGTCGAAATTGGTGGTCGAGATTGAAGCCACGATTGTAAGGTAAAATTTAAAATTCTCAAAATTCTGGTTGAGACTCCCAAACCGTTATAACATGCCGACTTTTTAGCAGAACATGTAAATAATGATTTAAAAAATATATACGTATGATTTTTATCGTGAAAATCAAATGCTTAAGTCATGCCATTATTTTTTTAAAGATCCCACCAATCTGTTACGAAAGAAAACAAATGTGTAGTATACGCATTTATTATCTAATAGAGAAAACTTGGCACTGTCTGCAACTACTAAGATCAATCCAAGAAGAAGATGATAATATCAATATGGCTTATTAGATATTTTGTTTTCGCGTCAATAATTGGACTAAAATATAAAAAAAACGTTTTGTACATTTACAAAGAGAACATAACGGCATGGCAGATGCAATGGCAAGTCAGGGCATTCGGTCAAATGATAATTTCTGTAGTTACTCATTTATTCCCAACTCTGTTGCTTTGTATTTTCAGACGTTTGCTTCTCTTTCTAGTTAAAAATGTAAAGATTATTTAATTTTGGTTTCCCAAAAAACCCAAAAACTCAAAAACTGTTTCGATCCATTCAAGGCCAAAAAAAAATGTTTTTAAAATTGAAGGAACAAACTAAGACTCCTAGTTAAGATAGAAATCTTTGTATTTGTCAAAGCATAGTCAAGTTTTTCCTTTGATTAAACTTATTTACTAAGTCAGAGAGTCGCAAGTATCACTAACTAATTAATTCGTCTCCATATACTCTTTTTTTTAAACCTAGTTCATAAATTAAAATCAATTGAAGAGTTCTGCTTTCTTTTTTTAAAAAGTACTCAAAATGTCCAGGAGAAGAGCCGCATCGGGCTTATAGTATTTAATGGGCTTTTCAAAACCCAGTAATATTTTTTGGGATACATATATTTTTTTAACTCGAAAAGCTATTTCATTGCAAACTATATAAGGTTTATTGGTTGATAACGCTAATGGCGGACGTCGGCGGAAACGGAGACGGCGCCACCACCGCCACCGCTGACTGCTCCGCTCATAGCCGATGTGAAATAAAACAGGAAGGAGATTCAAGTGAAGATTTAGACTCAATAAGCTCTCTGCCTGATGTGATCCTCCAACAAATCCTCTCCTTAATTCCGACCAGAATAGCCATCATAACTTCCGTCTTGTACAAACGATGGAGGCATGTATGGTCCGACACGCCTTGTCTCTCCTTCACTGACGGTATACTGTGGAATGTTGATTCGTTAAACAAAACCCTAGCTCGCTACACGGCTCCCAAGATGAAGAGTTTTGAGCTCGTTGACTTTAGGATCGACAATCTTTCTTTCATTGACAGATGGATCGAGTTAATCATGTCTCGAAACGTTGAGAATATATCGCTGAATTTTTGTTATAATGTTTATAGTCCCGATGAGTTTACTATTACTGATTGCTTTACAACAATCCATCTGTCAAGCAACTCAGCGTTGAGTTATTCTTTTGTGGTATGAATCCAAAATGCTCCGTGTCTTAGACATCCCTCAAGATCATGTCACTGCATTCTTGCATCCTCGATGAAGAATCCTTTGCTAAGGTTCTATCTGGTTCTCCGATTCTCGAAACCTTACTATTGTCTTTCTGCGATGACCTAATTAGGGTTCTTGATCTCAGCAAATCGATGCGTCTGAAAACATTAGTGATTGAAAAAGACAGTTGTAGTATTTTGCTTCCAACCCTTATTGTGGCACCTCATATCCATTGTCTCAGACTGAGAACTCTCAGTCGTCACCATGTACTTTTGTTGATGTCTCGTCCTTAACCCAAGCTAAACTAGACTTTTGCTTTAAGTATTCACGCTACCGAGAGGCAGATTTTTCCCAAGGCTTGGCGCTACAGCAACTAAACAAGTTGCATAATGTAGATAAGCTTATTTTTGGGGAAAGCTTTCTTAAGGTATTCCACAGTCATATTGTCATTCTTGCATTCTCTAAAATGCCTAGATGTCATGTAGAATCAGTTGATTGCACATGTACAGTAACTTTTAGCTGATTGATTAGTTTTCCATTATGTTTCTTTGATTTTCACTAACTCTATTTTATTTGCTCTCTCCCTCTAGATGTCTGTAAAAATTTATTCTTCTGCCTTGATCTAGAGATATGTGTTTCGGGTATATATTGACTATTGGGCTGTTTTTTTGTAGATTTTATCTCTTGCCGAGCTCCGTGGTGTTCCTTTTCCGATCTTCAAGGCTAAAGCTTTGACTCTTGAGACAACCATCTCTCAGTATGTAACTTCTGGGATAGTAAGGGTGCTACAAAACTCACCTCATCTAAAGAAACTAACCCCCCCTAGTACACACAATGGGTAGCGACATTATACCGGTATATTTACCTTAGATTTCTTTTGTTTTCCTTGACCTCTTAAACTATTGTCAACGCCGAGTTTGAATAATCCTAGAAATGTATGTCCTTTTTGCTTTTAGTTTGTAGAATCTGAGATACTGAAAACCTGTTTTGCATTCATGGAAATATTTTATGTTGTACAGGAGAAGGATCTTGACAACTACTTGGATTCGCATGGCTTGAGTCCGGATCAAAGCTGGGTCTTTGGGATCACTTCCCCACTAGAGTCAAAGCATGTGGTTTCGTTGATGAAAATTATGCTGAAAAACACAAAGACATTAGAAAAGATGTTCATCTTAGGATTGAAAGGTTATCTTGAAGGAAGAGATTTTGAAGAATTACTTCAGATAGTTCCAATGCTCTTCCACGACAACAATGTCTCCATTGTGCTCAGCTAAACCAAGCCGAATCAAATCTCATTTTAAATCATACTAGATGAAAGTTTTTCTTTATTTTGTAGGATTAGTGTTCTATTTTTTTTTTTGGGCAGCATTTTGTAGGATAGTTAGGAAATAATCATGACATTCATTGATTTAATTTTTTGACTTTGAATACTTTGTTAAACTCCAACTTTTATCCAATATGTTGGATATAATATCTATTTTGTATGAGGATGAAAAAAAATTGTAGCAAAATATTTAAAATATCTTACTTCATAATTCATATAATTCTTAATGCTGATGAAGCTTAAACATGAAAGAAAATTTCTCTAAATGTATATAATTCACAATAGCAGCATTATAAATCAAAGTGCCAAACACCAGAATTTCATTACAACAATTTTTTATATGTTAATCAATGTAGTAAGTTAAACGACTATTCCTTGAAATTAAAACCATCATTATTATGTTTAAGCTCCGACTCAAACCTACAATTTCCATAATCAATTCTTTCTTCCAACCATCCGATGACGTCAGCAAAGACAATTTCAATGTTCTCTTGTGTCTCGCCATTGAGCAAACCGTGCCACATCCCAGGATATAACTTTAAGGTCTTGTCAGCGCTCAACGCAACCTTATACAGTTCTTGGCTCACTGCTTTATCTGTTACTTTATCATCATCTCCGTGTAATACCATAAACGGCAAGGAAACCTATAACCGTTATATGTTTTAAGTTATAAGTAATATATATGACCATGTATAATTTACACTATACTATTTCTCGGATGGTTTTTAATTAGGGACAAACAAAAACTATAGTTAGAATTTTACCACTAATATGTGTCTTTGAGTCAAATCAGAATGTCAATGCAATATATAGGGAATCTTGAATATATGCATCATTTATGTATATACCTCTTGAAGTCGCTTCTCCAAGTCATTGCTGATTCTTAAGAGCTCATACGCAGTCTTCAAGCGTGGTCGTCCTTTGTAACATAAAGGATTTTCTCTAACCTTAACTCATATATACCATAATGCACAATAGTTAGATCAAGCATAATGATCAGTTTCTTACACAGCTTTTTATTTAGTAATTATTTTGATTACTATGTTATGTAGAAACATACCTGCTTTCTTATTTCCGGCTCTTTATATGAAATTTCAATGATATCTTGACTTGGAATGATTTTCCATTTGGGTATAACCGAGATAAGCTTTGTTAATATCGAAATAACAAAAGGACTTGGCTTCATTTCCTCTGCGATCTGTGACAAATATATACATATATTCCACATTCATACTATTTCATTGCTGAAACAAAATAAATGTTCATTTTATATGCATTTAATTTACATAAATTGTTGAATAAATACGCATTTTCATTAGCTGCATAACTGACTAAATGCTTGAGCTCAATGAAAGCTAAACTACAATTTTAAAATCAAGTAATTTGGATTGATATCGTACGATTATTTCTACTACTTTAATGTAAACGGCCAATATAACTTGAGTTTCAAATCAATTAACATGGTCTCTCATTATTGTAAGCCAGCTACAACGAATTCCAAAGACTTGATTTATAAAAACAAGATACGTTTCTTTCTAGTATTTAAATGAAGGCATGTTGTTATGTTTTAATAAATTGGCTTTCCAATTATCATCTTTCCATGTGCAACTACGAGTTTTCCATTTAATTGTTTCTTGTAGAATAGTGGGTAAAACTAGACATGACCATGGTTAAGGTTAGTAAAATTATGGCTAATTAACCATCAGTTAAATTATAATTTTTTTTAACATTAACCTTAACCATTTGATATACAGTTAAAACAGTTACGATTATATACGATTACGGTTATTACGGTTAAATATAATTCAATTATTTGATGATTAAAATAAAAATTAATATTAATAGTGTTTTTACTTTACACAAAAAATTACCATTATAATTGATTCTGTATATATTTTCTACTTTTAAAATGGTTACGGTTATAATTTTTTATATAATTACGATTAATTAATGGTTATACTTAATAATTTACGGTTAACTATAACTAATATATTTTTATAGTTAACGGTTACGTTTTTTAACCATTTTATATAGTTACAATTAAAACATGTCCAGTTAAGATCCAAAATATGGTTATGATTAGATTTTGGCCATGCATAGGTAAAACTACATCTTACCCCACATAAGAGTTTGTGTCCGATCAGAGTTTGTCATTCGTTTTCTAATCAACCACGCAATTAAATTAAAATAAAATATATGATTGGCTATCAAATTTAGAGAAGAAAAGTTTATAACGACAAATGGACAACATCCACGATTCTGGTTCTAACTAATCGAACTTAAATTCGCCATTCGTTTTGCAACAAAATTTTGTCATTTGATAATACCTATTATTCATTTCTACATGCCTTAAATTTTACTCGTAAAAATAGTTTTGTACCAAAAAATTTCAGTTCCATATAAGAAAATGCCTAACAATAGACTAAATAAAAAGAAGAGAAATAGTTAAATACCTTACACATTGGAGCGACCAAGAGAGCTCCATCCCAAAAGTCAGGTTTCTTCCTGCGTAGCAACAAAACCACCGCTCCTCCCATTGACTCTCCTAACATAAACCTCATCTTCCATTTGTTCTCTTCCCTCTCTATTTTAATTTTATATACTAAAGAAAATTAGTTCTTCATTTTATTTGATAATGTCAATAAAATAAAAATACTTTCAAGCTATTCATTGTATCAGTTGCTTCCATCATTGCACATTCGACCAAGAAAATTCAAAGTGATTCACCAATTATATAGTCGTCTCTCTTTTTTTCATTAATCACAACATTTGTTGCACACAAAATATCAATGAACAAGTTGACTTTTACTCTCCAAAAGTCAACGTTACCGCAAACAGTTGTGTAGTGCGTTGAGACATCATCAACAAGGTGGTCAAAGTTTGGGATATAAGCGCTAAGCCCATCAGATTTGCCATGTCCTTCATAATCCATTCCATATACCCCAAGTCCTGCCTTCACAAGCCTCCTCGCAGTACCTAAATCCAATCATATTAGTCCTTTTTCTGTCGCTGATTAAAGCTTAATTTGATCTTTGATGAAAACATAAATATAATTCAAATGAAGTGGATTGATCTCAACTATTCATGGTGATGCTGCATTCCATGCCGTATCCATGGCAAAGAAAAACTAAAGCCCTTGGCTCTTTGTTTGTTGGTACCCATCTGCACGTGAACAACTTCAATCCTCGAGTGTTCTTTATGAAACTCTGCACATAAATATGTAATCATCAATCAATCACCAGATTTTTGATATCTATGCGGTGATCTTAATGCATATAAATACATACCTCTTCGTAGTTGATGTCTTCTGTTTCAATCGACTGCATACCAAAACCAATTCATTACAAGGAAAAAGAAAGAAAGAACAAATACACTTTCAGATTTAAAATAAAAATAAAGAGATTGTTAATCGACTGACCATAATGTGAAAATATATTAGTTTTTTTGATAAAGGAAAATATATTAGTTTGAATCTCTTTTTCGTTCTCTTGTTTTCTTGGAGACAAGAGTTGATAAAGTAAGCGGAAGAGTTGTAGAGCTCTGCTTCGTCGTCTGACCCTGACAACTTAATAGATGCTTTCCTTTTTTTCTCCTTTTGCCCCTTCAACTCTCAAAATAATACAAAAGATACCCCCAGCTCTGGTTTTCTGCAAGCATTTCTTAAGAACAGTTTTTCATTTTTTCAGAAAATATTCAAATAGAAGAAACACTTGATGTAAAGAAGTTTTTTGGTTTGAATAAATTTTACATTCACTTCAAAAAAAATTCTTTAATTCTCTCTAATTAGGAAAAGGTGGTGAAGTCATTGTGACCCTTTTTCATCGGTTTGTAAAAAGGAAGGAGTATTTATAAAAATATCGAATGTGGAGGTCCAGTCGTAGTTACTGTATCTTTGATAAGTCTTTTCTTTAATGTTCATTGATTATTGTATTATCAATTTGGCAGTTTTTTATTAGATCTAAATATCTGCCGGTCGTATTTTTCAAAAATTATTTCTTCTGTTTCTTTTTAATCCTATTTCTAGAATTTTTTTTGTTTCAAAATGATATAATTTTTAGGTTTTCTATGTAGTTTTTATTAGTCATTGATGATATATTGTAAAGTTCAAGAAAAATAACTAAATATTATTGGTTTAGAGGTATTAAAAAATTATTAATCACACAAAATAATACATTTAACACCAGTTTTTAATATGTTTTTTTAATATGTGTGAAAATGGTAGAAATATAATTAATTAGGAACATAGGGAGTATAATGTTGAACTTAAGGTAATAAATGTTAGAAAAATCGAAATGTTAGAAACACAGAAAAAAAAAAAAAAAGAATAGGATTTTTTTGTTTGTCAAATTTCTTAGAGCCTTGGAGGCTAGTGGTTGACCACATTGTTTGGCTCCGTAGACATTTCAGGCTTTGGAAAACCTTCGTAATACAGCCCCCCAAAAAAACAGAAGTTTTCAGATAATAATGAGCATTCCACTTGACGAAAATTTGTTAAAGCGCTTACCCATAAATTAAGAATAACAATATATATAGTAAACTGACATAAATTCGCAGAGTATTAAACTATTAAGTAGATAACTAGCAAAGTTTTAAGTTAGCCGAGTTTGATAACTTTCTACCGGAAATGGTTAATTAGTGGTTCTTGAAATTGCTGTCGAATATAGTTTTTAGAAAAAAAAAAGGAAAAGAAGGTAGTTTTTAAGTTTGCAGTTGTGATTTAGGTAGTTTTTAAGATTTGGGTAGTTTCAGGGTAGTTTTCAAATAAATACTTCCTTATTTTTCTTTTAAAAACTACTCTAAAACTTAACAAATCTCAAAACCTACTTAAATCACAAATAAAAACTTAAAAACTATCCAAAATCCTAAACCACCCTAGTTTTTATTGTTAGCTATTCTTTTCTAAATCTGTATATGCTTTCAGAACTACGGCGTTGACTTCCTATACATTTATTATTTTTTCAGCCCAAAAGGCAAAAGTCATTGAAATCGGTTAACTATGCATATAAAGAAAACTTTAAAATATTTTTTTGAATCTGTGCTATCAAATTTAACCCAAAAAAAAAGAAAAAAAAGATAAAACTGTGCTATTAACAAATTTGTGTAGTTTAAGAGGTTTGTTAACGAGTTGTTATGCTAGAGATAATATAAATTTTGCGTAAATATCAAATACTTCACTATTCTAGTTGGCAAGTAACTTCGTATGTAACATATAAGGAACTACATTTTTTTTGTTCAAGAACACAAAGGACTTTCTATCAAAAAAAACACACACACACACAAAGGACTACATAAGTACATAAACTATGCTATATCGTTCACTTATTTATGCTTCAGCAGCAATTCATCATTCCCATGTCTTAGCTCGTTCTCTAATCCTCCACTAGAATCGGAGACTCTATCCTCCAGCCAATTTATTATATCACCAAACACAATTCCTGAATTTTCAAGAGTTTCTCCAAATAGCAAAGCATGCCACATGTTGGGGTAAAGCTTTAATGTCTTGTCCGAGCTTGAAGCCATTTCGTATAACATTTTGCTTACGCCTTTGTCCGTCACTTTATCTTCTCCATGAATAACAATAAAAGGCATCGACACCTAGCCATAGTTAAACTAGTTAATTATCAAATTGTATAAAATCTTTTTCTCCATTAATCATAACCATATATATATATATACACATATCCATAACTATATCTAAAATAATTAGAACCTGATGAAGATTCTTCTCGAGATCCAAGCTAACTTTTAAGAGTTCGTAGGCGGTATTGAGGCGTGGACGGCCTTTGTAGCAATACTCGTTATCCCTCACCTGTAAAATTCATATATAACATTAATAACAAAATTTTCTATAACACAAGTAAAATTTGGCGTCTTAGGTCATAATCAATCACCTGATCTCTAATGTGGAGTTCTTTAATTGCAATGTCAATAATATCGTTTCCTGGAACTATTTTCCACGCGGGAATAAACCAGGAAAGCTTGATAAGAATTGAGATCACTACTGGATGTGGCTTTACCTCATCTGCTAACTGTAAATAACAACATTCACTGTATTATATTAAAAATAAAAATAAAAGACTATTCATTAGTTAGTGAATACCATAATTAATTTATCGCTTTTAGTAACACGAGCACTCTGTGGTGTCTTTTTCTTACAGATGTCTATTTATTTTTTGTCACTTTTTAGAGTCACAGAATCACAAACCTTACACATGGGTGCGACCAAAACGGCACCGTCCCAAAAATCAGGCTTCTTTCTAGCTAAGAGCAAAGCAACAGCTCCTCCCATGGATTCTCCAAGTAGGAACCTCATCTTCCCCTTGTTCTCTTCCCTCTCTTCAAATTAAATTCACCATGTCATTTAGTATACTAATGAAAATCTAAAAACATTTAAGGTTTTCAAAAATTT
Source organism: Cardamine occulta (assembly GCA_028015245.1). NCBI lineage: Eukaryota > Viridiplantae > Streptophyta > Magnoliopsida > Brassicales > Brassicaceae > Cardamine > Cardamine occulta. Next base: position 15,516,376 of record CM051377.1, on the reverse strand, counting down.
ACCACAAATTGAAGAGTAATGAATGGAGACATCATCAACGAGATCATCAAAGTTACTGATGTAACCATTTAACCCCTCGGATTTTCCATGTCCTTCATAGTCCATTCCATAGACAGCAAAACCAGCCTTGGCTAGCCTCGTCGCTGCACCTGATTAGTCCATGATTCGTTCTTTCGTTGGTTAATAATATAGAGTAACAATTTGATCAACGTTAGTAAGTATTTAAATATATCTGACTGACTTTTCATGCTGATGCTGGATTCCATAGCGTAGCCATGGCAGAGGAAGAGCAAGGCTTTTGGTTCTTCCTTAGCTGGTTTCCATACACAAGTGAACAGATTCATGCCTCTTGAGTTAAACACAAAGTCCTGCAAAAAAATAATTTAAATCCAATAATTAATTGCATTAGAGCTAATAGAGTGAATTTGTTCCATTTGAGACTAATACAATAAAAAATAACAAATGATAGGATCAAACACATTACTGTTACATAGTTATACATGAGACTGGAAAACACATATAAAGACACTAACCTCTTCATACATAACCATGATGCTCTGTTTTTGTTCTGTATATTTATACAAAAGTAAAGATATTTTCTTGTTTTTGAAAGGACTTATACTGAAAACGAAGAGACTGCTGTCTGATTTATAGGAGAGCTGAAAAGAGAAGAGTCAAAAGGAATCAAGCGAGCTCCGAAAACAAGGGAAGCCACTATAACGCTGCGGTTTGGTTCTTTGTAGAGTTGACACGGTTTTAAGTCCTAGTGGGGAATTTTTCGTAGTAGATGACGTCAGCAGAAACTTTGAACGAGTCCATGATTCCGATTTTAAGTGTTTTTTTTTTTGCTTTTCGTAATGAATGCTTCACCCATCGGTGCTTGACTTGTTTAGTTTTTTTCTCTTTTGACCAAATGGCAAATACTCCGATTGAGTCATTTATTAAGTGCCAAGTCATCATAGCTTATGGGATGGGTGGATAAACATGTATTTATGTCTTTGTGTAAACATGTGGACAAGTGAATGTATCATCCTATTTATTAGAGGTAATTGTCATCACCCAACTCATAACTACACTAATTTCTGTCTCATTATTAACTACGATAAAGTCTTTAATCAAAACTTCTTTTCACATTACTGTTTCACTTAATCTAAATTTAGAGCTGTCATAAAAGAGAGTGAAGAATTTCAATCGAATTAGGTTTCATGCCAACCGTGTATTGTAAATTAACCACCAGAATATATGCAAGTCCTATATGTAATTAAGTTTCACCTTTCCATGAATAGAGTTACTCCAATATACATATTCTATAGTTATTACCTTTATAATCGCATATGGTTGATGTACAAGTTATAAGAAATAAAGTTGCACAAAATTCTTCAAAATTAAGTTTTTAATTAGGAGGTATAAAAGGTATTTTAAAAAATCAATTTATTGTCCTTTAAAAACAAAAAGCAATACAAAAGGTTTCATGGTTGTTCATTGGCGATTTTACTCTAACTTGTTAACACAAATTATCGTTGAATAGACATTTCTATCATTTTTATTTCCATTCCTAGCCGCTCTCCTAATCTAATGGTTTCATATGTAGAAAACAAGGCACATTCACATCAGCACCAGTCAAATACGGCCACAAAATTAATCAATCATTTCTTGGTTTCGTATTCATGTCATCCCTAGGTTAAATTCATTATGATTTAAATTGTTAATTTCCTAACCCATATTCATATATATGTTCTTTCTAGTTGCTTTTTGTTATCGTCGAGGAAGAAACTTCATGCACGTCTAATGTCTTGCATGAAGCTTATACGTTTTACCTTATATATTTTTTTGTTAAAGGTTATAATACCTTATATCTGCTCTCTTTTGTGGATAATAGATTGCATAATTTAATATCATAATGATTTCATTCTTATGTAACTGAATAAATATATCTCACGGTACTAAGGTAGGTATGATCTATATGGTACTGAAACAAACCTCAAGATCGTACCGAATTAAATCATATCATCATTATCATATAGCAATTTAAAAACAAGTGTAGTTTTGAAAATATTGTAAAACAAAGGTTTCATTAGTAGTTTTATGAGCCTCGGCCCATATGATATAAAAGTCAGCCCATTTATAAAACTCATAGTCAAATCCCGAGTAAATAATAACCTAAAGTTTGATTGAAGTCTTAGCCGTCATCTTCTTCATTTATCCTAGGGTTTTCTAATCTTTTTATAAGAGCAGAGAGAGTAAGGGAAGCTAAAGAGCTCGAAGACGCTATGGGTACGTTAAATTCTGAAACTTTTTAACTGTAATATCTAACATCATCGTATTGGCTCATGAAATTTTGTTTTATATTGTGAAATGGAATCTGAACAGCGAGAATCAAGGTTCATGAGCTGAGGGAGAAATCAAAAGCGGATCTTTCGAGCCAATTGAAGGAGTTTAAGGCAGAGCTTGCTCTTCTTCGTGTCGCTAAGGTCACTGGAGGTGCTCCCAATAAGCTTTCCAAAATGTAAGTGTTTTCCACATCTCTTACTCTATACAATGATTGAATGTTACATTTTTATGATTTTGGTTAATTTTTAAATGTGCTTGGAATCTAAATTCTATAGCGTTGTTTATGATTTAAGCATATGTGCTAATCAGTTTAAACTAGAATTAATCAGTATCATTGCCTTTTAGACAAGTTTAGACATAGAACATGTGTTTCTGCTTATGTTTTGAAAATTGCTTAGTTTTGTAGTTGTATCGTAGTTCTTATCATTGCCCTCAATAGATAAAGTAAAGCTACACTTGGCTTAGTTTTTCACTGCGGGATTGTTTAAAGACTGATTTTTTTAATTACATTGATCTGAAATGGGTTCTGGTTGTGTTGATTCAGCAAGGTGGTGAGGAAGTCAATTGCTCAGGTATTGACAGTGATCTCACAGAAACAAAAGTCTGCTCTGAGAGAGGCGTACAAGAACAAGAAGCTTTTGCCTCTTGATCTTCGTCCCAAGAAGACTAGAGCTATTAGGAGGAGACTCACCAAGCATCAGGTACGAAAAGGAATGTAATTCTATTATATTGTGTTTACTAGATTTGATAAAGTGATATACTAAATGAATTTTTAAACAGGCATCACTGAAGACAGAAAGGGAGAAGAAGAAAGAAATGTACTTTCCAATAAGAAAGTATGCTATCAAGGTGTAATCCTTTTGTTAATCACATCAATTTTTGTGTGTTTGAATTTTAACTCTTGCGTGAGTTTGCTTATTTTCGTTCCCTGTTAAAGATTTTGAAAGCCACATCTTAATGAAAGATTTTATTCACAAAAGCAGTATTCTTGTATGATCGGATCACATTCTTTTATTTGGATTAGTCAACTCGACATTTTGCCTAAACGATTATTTTACCTTTTCATTATGAGATTGGGGTAAATTATTCTGAATGTAACCAGCTATGAGTAAAAAATATTGGGTAAGTTTGCAACTCTATAAAATGATTGAATTTCAAACCTATTGGTGTGTTTATACAAACCATCAAATATTCATTGAATCGTTTTTTTTCTTGAAAACCAAAGGATTTATCTTTGTTACTCTGTTTTCACCTCAATTCAGAAAGAAATTGAGCAGTTTGTTCTTCTTTCCAATTTTTGCGAAGAACACCGATTAAACGGAAAAAGGGAAAATGGTGAATCAAATTAGTGATTTTTCATCGTGCAACAACTCTCTAATACAATAGCAAGTTAGCAACTCGATCAGTTGAAAATAACTCCAAAAATTGTAATACCCAAAATGTAAAAAAAAAGTTGCGAGTTTAAGAAATCTTCAAAGATTCAACTTTGAACTTGTATATATGTTTGGCCCAAGGAAAAATATAACACAATTTATTATCACTATTTAGTAGAGATGGACAAGTGTTGTTTTTTTTAGTTGGAGAAGTTGGTGTGTCCGTAGAGTCTACTTCTCATTGCTGTGTCCATTAGAGAATCTAGGAGTAGGAGAATCAATAGGTAGAAGATTGGAGTTTTGTCTGTTTTGAGGAATTGATGCACAAAAAATATGTCCTTTTGTGTGAATCCTTTGCTACAATAGTTTGTCAGAGCAAGATGAAGAGGTGGGGGCCCAAGATAATGTGGTTGTTTTGTTAAGTAATTGTGTTTATATATAGTTAAATATCACTCTGAATTTTTGTTTATAAAACTAAACATCAATCTCATCTTTGATTTGTTTGTGAGACAAAATACATATTTGAGAAATTTGACTTTGTCAATACTTTTCTCTTCTACGAATTAGGCAAGAGTTGACTTCTAAGGAATCTGTTCCGCCTAGAGTTTTCACACTTGCACTATTCATTTCAATTCTCTTGGTTCCGTAACTTTTGAAACCAACCGAATCAATTCAATTCAAACTCAAACCAATAGTATTGGGGTCTCTACGACGGTATATATTTCTAAATATGTACCTCGTCAAACAGTTTTTCTGTAAAGTCTTCACAGATAAAACATATGAGCCAAAATTCAAGTGACTAAGTGATCCACATGCAATGATCAAGAGATTAATTACCGTTTCACCACTTCGCTTTATTAGTACCGGTTTAGAAACCAGTCATTGAAGTGGGGTAGTCCAATAGTTGAAAGTGTTCACTCTAAATGATCTTATTTGGCAAAGTTTGAGCTCTTGTACTGTGATTTCCATCATCCTTCACCACACGTAAACGTTTTTAGTGACAAGAAAACATAAAATTTCTAAAACATCTGGACATTAATCTGGTTTCAGTTTAAGGTTTCCCGAATTAAATAAGAAAATAATAATAAGTCATTGCTATGCGTAGAATAGCTTAGTGCTTATCGTTGGTCTTGATTTGCCAAGCAAGCGTTGATGGAGAACTTGCTTAGTGCTTAGCTTACATATGTCCGCAATTGACTTTGCTAAGCAAAATATCTCCTTTTTTCATACTTTAATCAACTTGTGGCTGCAAAAATATTTGTATATTTTGTATTGTATGTTTGTCTATATAATTTTTCAAACCTTGTCACTATGTCATTGTACATATCAATCTGTGGTAAATACATAATATCAGAGACAGTACGTATCTTTGATCTGATGGTCAAACAATAGATTAATAAGTCTTATATAGTGATGGCTTAAACAATCAACTGAAAGTGATCAATGTAGCTCTGATATCAATTTTCTCATTAAAAAAAAATCAAATTGTAATTTCATACACATACAAGGTTCGCAATTTCTCCTTGCCATATGGAATCATAACACAAATATATATAAGTACCTTTTTTTTTTTGGTTAAAAATATATAGCTGGTTCCACAAATTTACTTAATGAAGTTAAAAAGGTATAAAACAATTTTGGAAATTAATTTTGTAGTGGAAATTATGTCTAGAAAAACAATATATAATCGTGGAATAGTTTTGTTGAAATTTAAAGTGGAACACAAATCTAAGATCTTAAGAAATCTCTTCGTCATAACCTCAAAGTTAAAGAAGACTTTGTCACCAATTCCTATATTTTAATCAGAAATTAACGTCAATCAATCTACCTCATCCTTAATATAAATTATCAACCACCGGAATTTTGAAAATTTTGCCAAGTCAAACGACTCAAAGCCACTATAATATAGTCTTGCTATGTACAAAGACTTGACGAGATTTTAAGTATAAAGAATAATTATTTTTAATTATTAAACCAGTATGAAACCACATGACACATCACCAATATTGAATAAACTTGCACGAATAGATAAAAGTAAAACCATCTCTATATAATGTTAAAATGTATCTTACAAAGACAACAAAGAGATTAAAAGCCAAGTGACTCCATTAAACATAATCTCTTCTTACATCTTCAGGAAGAAGAGCAGAGCAGTGAGTACTAAAACCTCATCAATGGCTAAAAAAGCAAAACATCTCCTTTCTTCTCTTTCTTCATTCACTTCTCTCCCGGCTTCTCCTCTCAATCAGACGTTTTCTCAGTCAATGATGGAGGAAACCGTGGAGGCCGCGGAATCAATCATCAAGAAATGGGATCTAAACTCACCGTCCTACACAAAGATCATCTCTCTGTTCAGTCACAGCAGAAAAGAGGCCAAAGAATTCATCAGATGTGTTCGTGACTTACGCAGAGCCATGCACTTTCTTGTCTCTCAACACTCTCAATCTGCTAAGCTTGTGCTTGCACAAAACTTGATGCAGATGGGTATGTCCAGGCTAGAAAAGGAGTTCTTCCAGATACTGTCTTCAAACCGAGACCAACTTGATCCTGAATCTGTCTCTGGTCAATCCTCAATTTCAAGCAATTCAGAATTCGAAGATGTTCTGCAATCTGATGATGATGATGACGACGATGAGCTAAAGAAGGCTGGTGAATCGATTACTCAGGTCGAGAAAGCTTCAGCACTTGTGATGTCAGACTTAAAGGTCATAGCAGAGACTATGATCAGCTGTGGATATGGGAAAGAGTGCATAAAGACTTATAAGTTGTTCAGAAAGTCAATTGTAGATGAAGGGCTACATTTGCTTGGGATCGAAAAGTACAAGAGCTCCCGGTTTAGCAGAATGGACTGGGGCGTGCTCGAGCCAATGATCAAGAACTGGATCAAAGCTGCAAAGATTGGAGTCACAACACTCTTCCGGGGAGAGAAACTTCTCTGTGATCACGTCTTCTCTGCTTCGAGTACAATAAGAGAGTCTTGCTTTTACGAGATAGCAAACGAAGCAGGAATCAATCTTTTCAGTCTCCCAGAACTAGTCGCCAATAAGGAGAAAAAGTCATCTCCCGAGAGGATCTTCAGGTTGATGGATCTCTATTCAGCAATCTCTGATCTTTGGCCAGAGATAGAACTGATATTCCACTTTGATTCAGTAGCTGCTGTGAAAACTCTGGCGCTCTCATCGATGAAGAAACTCAAGGTCTCAATCAAAACTTGTCTCACGGAATTTGAATCAACAATACAAAAGGATTCTTCAAAAGCACTAGCTGCAGGAGGAGGGATTCACAAGCTAACTCGATCAACCATGAGTTTCATATCATCACTTTCTGAATACAGCCATGTATTGTCAAAGATCCTTGCAGAGCACCCACTTAAAAGAAACACCCGTTTGCTAGAATCTTACTTCACAGCTCCAATCTTAGAAGATGAACACAACAACCACTCAATATCGGTCCATCTAGCATGGCTCATCCTGGTTTTCCTATGCAAACTAGACATCAAAGCAGAGAGTTACAAGGATGTATCTCTCTCTTACCTCTTCCTCGTAAACAACATTCAGTTCGTCATTGATACAGTTCGCTCAACTCACCTCAGGAACCTCCTTGGAGATGATTGGATCACCAAGCACGAAGCAAAACTCAGAAGTTACGCTGCAAACTACGAGATAGCAGCGTGGGCCAATGTTTACATATCTTTACCTGAGAAAAACAGTTCCACACTATCACCAGAGGAGGCAAAAACACATTTCAAGAGATTTCACACGGCATTCGAAGAAGCTTATATGAAACAATCATCATGTGTTATACCGGATGCGAAACTAAGGAAGGAGCTTAAAGTTTCCATAGCAAAGAAACTTGTACCTGAATACAGAGAGTTCTACAGCAAATACTTGCCAACGCTGAGCAAGGATAGAAACATAGAGATATTGGTGAGGTTTAAGCCTGATAATTTGGAGAACTATCTCTCAGATCTGTTCCATGGAACACCAATACTTAGTGGCTTTTCTTCTTCTTCTGTTTCTTCTTCTTCATCTTGTATCTCGCTTGGATGTGTAAGAAACTAAAGTTCACAGTTAGAAACATTTGCTAAATATCATCATCACTAAAATGAATGTGATGATGATATTTAGCAAATGTTTCTATCCCAATATTTATGCTTATTTTTATACATTTGCAGCTTCTTCATTTGAGTTTTTGATTTTAGAATGAAGTAATATATAAAATCTCCAAAAACTCAAAATCTGAAATCTAATAACAGAACAAAACCTGCAATATCTATTACAAAAATCGAAACTTAAAGCTTCACAATAACAATTTGACATAACAAAAATACGAGAGTGACGATCATAACTCAAATCATCCACTGATTTCTTTTAATTTCTCCGCTAACTTAATTAAATATCGATCCAAATATAGACATGTTCAAACACAAATCAAAGATATAGAATGTCAAATACGAATACCTGCAACGTAATTGGTCGGCATAGACAAGCGACGTCATCTTCATCTTCGTCTTTGTGACTCGCGCGTCGTTTAAGAGATAGAAAGCGAGAAAATTCTTTACTCAGAAAGATACATATCGGCTAAACCGGTTATTCCAAATGTCGTAGAAACCGGTCCGGCCGGATGGACACTCTTTGGTTTATTTTAAATTATGGTTTAATTTAATCACTGCTCGAGACGCAAACAAATCTTACAAACTGATCAAGACATTGGACTAAAAGTAAACACAAGCAAATCTTGTAAAAGTAATGACACCCGACGAGATAAAAGATACTTGTTTAATAAAACGTGATAAATAGTGGCATGGTAGAACTTTTATGAAAACAACTTCAAAAAAAAACTATTTTATTAGTGGATAATTAGAAAATACTATTTCAGAGTTTTTATAACGTCATACAAAACAAATTTCTCATAAGTTTATGATCATGGAGATAATACTTAAAATTAAGCCCTGGAATCAAGTATAATGTCTGGAAAATCGTAAAAAGTACAGTGGGCTTGGGATGTGACTCCTGCCAACAACAAAAGAAGATTTCCACATTATATATTACAAATGTCTACGGGGCAAAAGCGATAAACAATTTACACGGTGAAGCAAAAAGAAGAAGCAAACATGATTTTATTACACTAGTATCTATTTATTTAAATATCTTTGTATTATCATACTATACGGGTCACAACATAATCATATTGTTCATCATATATAGTTAGTGTTCTACTGTTTATGCATTTCTTTATTGCTTGAGTAACCAATAAGACAGAATATATATATATATATATATATAAACACGTGGGCTTCTATCAAGATTACTGTCTCTCATCGTCGTCCTTGTCTACATTAAAAGATATCCAAACACACATATATATAAAACATAATAAGTAAAATAATTATCGGATAGATTATTAAACCAATACTTTAGGTATTGGATACTTTTGTTTTATTCTAAACTTTGTCTCGCTATTCGTTCTTTCATAAAATTTTAAGCTCTAAGGTAATGATGAACCTGTTAACTTTCTAAAGCCAATCAAATAATTCTTCAAAAGAAAATGAAATAAATAAACCCAATGTTTATTTAATAACTCACCTTATATTGAGTACAAGTTTTGAGTGGTGGTCCATCCAATAAATTATTGAATATATCTGAATTTATACATGGTACTCATTCGAACTGAAACTGAAACAAATTTGTTCTCTTTATTTAATGGGAAGATTCTAAAAAATGGAATTTTGAACAATTTTATTACTAAAAAGAGATTTATATGTTCTAACTTCACATCTTAAAAGTCCATTTTCACAATAAAATTGTGAATAGTCCATTTTGAAAATTGGTCCTTAATTTATTAGCATATGTAAGTAAAAAAAGAACACAACACGGTCCACAGTTGTACCCTCTTTACCATATCATAAACCTAACACTAACTCTCTCTTACATATATAAAAACAAACTCTTGGAGTCTTAACTTACTCATCTCTCTAATCACTAATACATACCACAAAGAAGAAACATTAACAAATGGCTGCTTATCTAGAGCGATGCGACAGTGATGTAGAAGAAGATTACATAGACATGGAAGTAAGTTCTTTCACAAACCTCATACGTAAAACTCTCAACAATAACAACAATAACCATCGAGAGTTTGAGTTCCAAATGTCTCATCTTTGTCCTCTCGGGATAGACAAAACCACTTCTCCCGCAGACGAGCTCTTCTACAAAGGCAAGCTTCTCCCTCTTCACCTCCCTCCACGTCTTCAAATGGTCCAGAAGCTTCTAGAAGATTACACATTCGACGACGAGTTCTATAGCACACCTTTAGCCACCGGAACAGCTACAACTCCGGTGACGTGCAACACTCCGTTCGAGTCCTGCACCGTCTCTCCGGCAGAGTCTTGTCAAGTGAGTAAGGAGCTTAACCCTGAAGACTATTTCCTTGAATATTCAGATTCACTGGAAGAGGAGGAGGAGGATGAGAAGAAGAGATCTTGGACCAAGAAACTGAGATTGATCAAGCAATCAAGTTTAGGAACCAAGATTAAAGCTTCGAGAGCTTATCTTCGATCTTTCTTTGGTAAAACAAGTTGTTCTGATGAGTCATCATGTGCGTCATCGGCTGCGAGAGTTGCAGATGAAGGATCCGTTTTGAGGTATTCGCGAGTGCAGCCTTTTGGACAAACCAAAACAGAGAGACCTAAAAAACAGAGTAATGGTTCTGTGTCGGGGAGTCATAGGAGATCGTTTTCGGTTTCTATGAGGAGACAACATGCGAAGAGTTCAAACAGCAAATCATCGAGTAGCCTAGGGTTTCGTCCGTTGCAGTTTTTGAAGAGAAGTACGAGTTCGAGTTCTGAGATTGAGAATTCTATCCAGGGAGCTATCTTGCATTGCAAGCAATCTCAATCTCAATCTCTGCAGCTGAAGCAGAAACAGTATAGCGTTAATGAGGTCGGATTCTGTGCGTTGTCAGCTTCAAGAATCGCAGCGAGGGATGATCAAGAACGGGCTCAGATGTTTAGGGGCTAACTAAGGATATTGGACATGAAGAAGATAAGAAATAAATAAGAGTTGAGTGAGAGTGAGAGAACTAGAGATCAAATTCTTGTGTTTTCTTTTGTTTTTCCTCTTATTTTGCATCTTCTTTGTTTGTCTATAAGATTTCATAATTTATAATGCTTCTTTCGCGTCCAAAAAATGGATATGATTAGAATTCGAGTTTTTTAAGATTCGAGCTCAAATATGTTCGGATTGTATATCAATGCAAATGTCTACTGTAAAATTCTGATGTGGTAAAATTATCGACGTAGTAAAAATTATTTATATCAAACTGAAAATGTTTAGGGATTTTTTTTATTCATTTAAATGGTAACTATATATTTATATCCCGTCTATAGACGTATCTTTGCAACTAAATATCGCAGTCACTGATCAGTACAGTGGTAATAGCAATAAGAAAATTCCTCAAATGACAAAAGAGAAAGTATATAATATTGAGACTGATAGACAGACTGAAATGATAAATCCCTAAACACGAGTGTTCCGAGTCAGACCATCGTTATCACCATAGAAAGGTTCACTTCTTAAAGTTGAAAAAGAGTATATATCGGGAAACATGGATCCATGCTTTCAAAAACTTAGATTAATGTGTAAACAAGTAATTTATATATCACTATCAGTGAAGAAATTCATAGAATACACTAATTTGTATAGCATCATTACAATTTATAAGACATGATGACGTATACAGCAACGTTAGAGCTAGAGGTTAGGTCGAGTTCCGAAGTCTAATTAGCCCCCTTTTTATGTTAAGTTTCTTTCTAAATTAAAGTCCTTTTTCTTATGTTAAGATAACTTTTATATACATACATACTCAAACCTCCATCATTAGTTCATCTTTACGGAAACCATTTAAAAAAAATCTTATAATATGAATTCTAACATATAAAGAACATGGACCAATTGATTAGTTTTGAGTTAGTATTCGATATTTCTTAATATAGTATCAGAGTTTATATTATTGATCCAGCAAAAATGGCCTAAATCAGATATACATATATATATATATATATATATGTTGTTGGTTTTAAAGTTGTGTTAAATTTTTGGGAGAACACCATAAAAAAACTTTTAACTCTACAACTTTTTCCAACTAAAACTTTCAACTATTTGTGTTCTAAAACAAACATTCAAATTGATAAAATTTTCTAACAAAAACCTTAAACTATTTTTGTTTCCAAACAAACCTCCAAATATAAAGTTTTGCTTACTTAACCCCACAAATTCTAAATCTTGATCCCAATGAAAGTTAATTGATGGTCAACGATAATTCCGCAAACGTATTTTAATTATTTGTTAATTTTGTCAGTTTTGAATAAAAATCATAGATGGAAAAACTCAATCTTGAGTCTGATTCAGGATTAATGATAGTCAACGATAACTCCAGTTAACACAGCAAACGCATATTAAATATTTGTTAACTCCGTCAGTTCCGAATATGAACCCTATATAAATAGATTTTCTGTAGTTGTAAACTCATTTTCTCCTTAGTAAATAACTAAATAACAACAAAAATACGTAAAAAATAGACAAATATAGTTAACAGAGTTATCGTTGACCGTTAGTAATCCTTTAATGGGGCTCAATATTAGAAACTTGAATGTTTAAGTAAGCAAAACTTCATAGTTAGAGATTTATTTTGGAAACAAAAATAGTTTGAGATTTTTGTTGGAAAATTTTATCAACTTGAATGTTTGTTTTGGAAACACAAATAGTTGAAGGTTTTAGTTGAAAAAATTGTAAAGTTGAAAGTTTTTTATGGTATTTTTCCTAAAAATTTTAACGTATGTAATAGTAAATATAAACTTAAAATAATTATAATTGGAAACTTATGAACCATTAAAATCTCTCTTAGGCATGCTGAGGAAAAAAATTATCAAAAGAAAAAAAGATTAAATTTTGCTTCCTTTTCCATTTTTTTAACCTAATGACCACAAATTTAAAATTGCAGGGAGAAGGGGTCTAACCTCCACTATCTATTGTAACAACTTTTCTCTCAAATGTATAACACCAGAAATTATATTAAAAATGTCTCTTAGAAGAACTAAAGGACACTTCTATGAATTAAAATATTAAACCAAAACCAAATGTGGAGAATAGTATCACATCATTATAAACATAGTCCTAAAACACAATGTTATTAATCAATAATCAAATCTAAAAGACAATTTAAGAGGGAGGGAAGGGACAAGAGAACTCAAAGCTGTGGGCTGCTTTAGCATATATTTTGTGTGTTTGATCAGTGTGTGTGCATCCATTTGAACTTTCAAAGCCTTAAAATAAGATTAACTTGTCCAAACTTTTCTTTCTCTTTTTATTTTTTCGCTATTTTGTTTGAAAACAATGGCACAATACCATCAATGTTTTACCTTTTTCTTATATAGCGATGGGTGAAATTTTGAGGTATATATTATTCATGTAAAATTGTAAATACGATAATGGTTATATTCTTTTTAATGAAAACCGATTTGTAATTTAATTGTAGTGTATAACGTAGGAAAAAAAGAATAAAAAGAAGAAAAAAAAGGCCCATGTTAATGACATCCTCATTCTGATGGTCTGATTAACGATATCCATTTTACGATGGAAGATTGCCCAAGTTTCTTACGTCCATATCAAACTTTTTTGATAATTTCTTAGGCCCATCTGAATTTTGTACTAAACATTGTATTTTCATCGGTGATTCAGTTTACAGAAAAAAATGTATTTCTTAAATCTTACCTCTTATAGTATTTATACTGGATTAATTAAGCATGAATGATTTCTTCCCAAATTAGCACATTGAACTTGAATTCGGATTTGGTGTTGAACTAATCGTGCCTGGCTTATAAATTCTTTAATTAAGGATAACAAAACTTAACATTATAACAAGAAAAAATACGTTTAGTATACATTGTGTTTACCGACTTACATAGACGTGTGGGGGAATATCAAAGCACATGGCTTGGTCTCGGATGGATCAATGTGTGAGCTCTTACTGTCTTTCTAAACTCTTTTGTATTGTATCTCTTTTATGCATAAATTCATAACAGTGATTGGTCATAAGATCTATCTTTTCTATGCGTTTGGACATATTTTTACGATGGCCGGTGGGCCACCGTCGTTTGATCACTGTCTTCAAGTGAAGATTTTCCGACTTTTATTTTTATTCTGTTAAAACTTTATCAATTGAAACTCCTTTTTAAGAATACTTAAATTTAATTTGTGTCATTTGAAATTTGCACAATGTTTTCAAATAGTTTGGTTTTGGTTTCCATATTTTTTAGAAAGAGCATTATGAAATCGATAAAAGGAGATGGGAGGGGAAAATTAAGAGTCAATATGTTTATATTAACAAAACTCGTAGGAATGTGACATGTTGCATGCAAGCGAGAAGATTTCCGTTGATCAGTGGCCACTCAACAAAAAAAAAGAAACAAAATCAGTTTGTATCATCATGTGTAAGAGAAGCAAAAACAACTATTATCTTTGCCTTGCAATTTTGTTGTATATGAATTTTTTTAATTGATTAATAAATAAATTATAACATTACTTGGGATAAGTTAATAACACGAACTATTTTATGCAATTCTAAAAGTCAATTCATCGACTAAAAAATTGATATACGATATTCCCGTAATCAGAGCCGGACCAAAATATTTAAACGTTGAAAAACATTTATTTATTCCTTTTGTTTTATGCACGCAACACCTCCAGAATTAGTTTGAATAATATTCTCCTAATCATGATATCAGTATGATGCATTGATCGATACATATATCTCAACGATACTAAACAAATCCAATCAGATATATAATTAAGTGTACAAATGAGGTTTTTTGTTTCTAGAACTGCTGCTATTATATATTATCAATTCTGATCTTGTTTGGGCCGGGCAGATGGACTTTTTCTAAGAATATATATATATATATATATATATGTTTTGTCGTTCGGCTAAGAATAATAAAAATGGCTATATTATGATCGAGTTATGAAGTATATAATTCATTTAACAAACTAAAGATAAAAAAATTGAACTGAAAAATGAAGAAATACGTTTTAGTTCATTGTACCCGAATTCATATATATATATATATATATATATATATATATGAAATTAAGAAACTAGTATTCTATAAAAATTCAAAATTGCTCTGGGACAAAAAAAAGTTTTTTGACTGTTTCAAAAAAAAAACAAAAGGACAATTATTCTGTCGCATTCTTTGAACAATGCAAACCTAACGGCACGTTTGCAGCCGGTGGGAAATACTAGTCTTTGATTTTATCATTTATTATTATGTCTCCTCTTCTATCTTTTTCCTTATTTTGGATTATCCTCGTTTCTCTTTCTTTTATTTTCTCTTAACAAAAACTTAATGAATATCCAGCTCGATGAACATGTCAGAACAAAACGTTGAAAACGAAATTTGCAAATTAAAAAAAAATATTAAACTTTCTCGTAGCCTTGTTGATTTCTTCAGATTGGTTAAGCAACTTCTGTTTTTCGTCTACAGACTTGTTAATCAACTTGCTTTAAGATTAAACCCCTTTTCAAACCCCGAATAATATTCAATTCATGACTTTGTTTTTCAAGATCATAATAAATTTCGTCAACTTGATAAGTGTAAACGCGTAGTTATTGAGGTGATGTTAATGTTTGTGTTCACGGAGCTTTTTGCAAACATCTTTCACTTTTTTCTCTTACCTTTTTTTTTTTTTCATTATCCTCTCCGACATTTAGCTCTGTCTCCTTCAAAATTGTCCTAAACAGTTCCAATTCGTGATACCTTTTGTCAAAATTATCTCTGTTCTTGAATTCACTTATCTCTACTGATCTCTCTGTTCTTCGTTAGCTATGATAAACGTAAAGCTCTTTTTATGGCTAAAGTTATGGTTTTTAACTGTTCTCTGTTCTTCACACATCTCCTCTGCTTCTGATAGTTTCTTCATCAACTGTGGATCGCCGACCAATGTCACAGTCAACAATAGAACCTTCGAGTCAGACAACAATCTTGGTCGGGAAATCTTCGATTCCACGCGAGGAATCTCTGTCAGAACGACCGATTCGAATTCTCTTCCTCCAGGAAACGAATCGACTCTGTTTAAGACGGCGAGAGTATTCTCCGATGAATCATCAAGCTACCAATTTCCGATCAAACAAAACGGTTGGTTCTTACTTCGTCTCTACTTTTTACCCTTTGTCTCTGTTTCTCAAGATCTAACCACAGCTAGATTCTCAATTTCGGCTCAAAATTTCACTCTGATCAGAGATTACAAACCCTCGAAGACCTCTGTTGTTAAAGAATACACTTTAAACATCTCATCAGATAATCTCATCCTCAAGTTTCGTTCTGAAACTGGTTCTATTGCTTTCATCAATGCCTTGGAAGTTTTCAGACTTCCAGAGACTTTGCTACCTGAAGAAGCTAAACTCATTGGTACACAGAAGAATCACAAGCTCATGACTCATGCCATGGAGACTGTTTCTCGTGTAAACATGGGGAATTTGAATGTCACTCGTGATCAAGATAAGCTATGGAGGCAATGGGATTCAGATTCTATGTATAAAGCTCATTTCGGTACGCCGGTGAAGAACCTTGAAGCAGTTAATTTCAGTGCTGGTGGAATAACAGATGACATTGCACCAGTTTACGTCTATGGAACCGCCACGAGGTTGAACTCTGATCTTGATCCAAATACAAACGCCAATCTAACTTGGACATTCAAAATCGATCCTGGTTTCGATTACTTTGTCCGGTTTCACTTCTGTAACATAATAGTGGATCCTTTTGGAAGCTTACGTCCGATTAGCTTTGACATTTTTCTGAATTCAGAGAAAGTTGAGTCCATTGATATGACAGAAGTTGCTAATGGAACTTTTGGAGCTCCTTATTATGTTGATGCAGTGATGCGGAAGGCGAGAAGTCGCGAAGGAGACTTGTATCTGTCTGTTGGTGGAGTTTTTGATGTTACATATCCTGTTTCTTTTATTAATGGGTTTGAGATTATGAAGCTAAGCAATGATAAGCAGAGTCTTGATGTTTCGGATGCTGTTTTCCCATCGCATAAAAAGAGTTCGAATCCGAGAATCGGATTGATAGCTGGATTATCTGCAGCTTTGTGTGTTGCTTTGTTGTGTGGTGTGGTTATGTTTTCTTGGTGTATTAAGAAAAGAAGAAGAAGGAATAGACAAATGCAGACTGTTCATTCTAGAGGAGATGAGCAGATTCAGAAGAATGAAACTGGTGAAAGCTCAAAGATCGGTTATCGATATCCCTTGGCTTTAATCAAGGAAGCAACGGATGATTTTGATGAAAGCTTAGTGATTGGAGTTGGTGGATTTGGTAAAGTTTACAAAGGAGTCTTGAGGGACAAGACTGAGATAGCAGTGAAACGTGGAGCTACACAATCTCGTCAAGGTTTAGCGGAATTCAAGACCGAGATCGAAATGCTTTCTCAGTTAAGACATAGGCATTTGGTTTCTCTAATCGGGTATTGCGACGATAATAGTGAAATGATCATTGTCTATGAGTATATGGCAAAGGGAACGCTTAAGGATCATCTTTATGACTCAAATGATAACCCAAGGTTAAGTTGGAAACAGAGGCTTGAGATATGCGTTGGTGCAGCTAGAGGACTTCATTATCTCCACACAGGTTCCGCGAGAGCGATCATTCACCGCGATGTGAAATCCGCTAACATTCTCTTGGATGAGAATTTCATGGCTAAAGTTGCAGACTTTGGATTGTCTAAGACAGGTCCTGATCTTGATCAGACACATGTGAGTACCGCGGTCAAAGGAAGCTTTGGATATCTTGATCCAGAGTACTTAACCAGACAACAATTGACTGAGAAATCCGATGTTTACTCTTTTGGTGTGGTGATGCTTGAAGTACTATGTGGGAGACCAGTCATTGATCCGTCACTTCCAAGAGAGAAAGTGAATTTGATCGAATGGGCAACGAAATTGTTGAAGAAAGGGAAAATGGAAGAGATCATGGACCCTTTTCTTGATGGGAAAGTGAAGCTTGAAGAGGTGAAGAAGTACTGTGAGATAACAGACAAGTGTTTGGCTCCAGATGGAATAGAGAGGCCAACAATGGGAGAGTTGTTGTGGAACCTAGAGTTCATGCTTCAAGTGCAAGCTAAGGACGAGAAAGCAGCAATGATGGATGATAAGATAGAGGCAAGTGTCGTTGGCTCGACCGTGCAGTTTAGTGTGAATGGAGTGGGAGATATTGCAGGGGTCTCAATGAGCAAAGTTTTCGCGCAAATGGTGAGAGAAGAAACAAGATAAAAGAGTAATATATAGTATTGTGTGTACAGAAGGGACAAGGAGAGAATAAGTAGAGAAACTCAAGTATTGTTGTTGTTTATAATCTGATATATTGATATACAGTATTGAGCTTCTTTGTTATATACACTGCAAAATCTTTTATAGGTTGTTATACTTTCTATATATTATTCGTTTGATCTCTTTGCATTTTCAGCTCTCGGCTGTTCTGTTTGAAACCCCTAAAATACAT
The DNA here is from genome assembly GCA_028015245.1 of Cardamine occulta. NCBI lineage: Eukaryota > Viridiplantae > Streptophyta > Magnoliopsida > Brassicales > Brassicaceae > Cardamine > Cardamine occulta. Next base: position 15,498,118 of record CM051377.1, on the reverse strand, counting down.
CAAGATTGTTTTTTATTTATTAATCAATAGGGCCAAAGATGTAAACATAGCCCAAATTATTTGGAGATTTTTTTTTAGTAAGAATATGAGTTGATATGATCCATCATCTAAGATGCTCGGAAAATATAAGAAAATTCTTGACCAAGAAAAACAAAGATGTTTGTCAAATTTATCATCATTTTTAACAAAATCGAAAACAGTGTTATTTGGCCCATAAAAAAATATTGAATCACAAAGTATACATATTTATTTGGCCCATCTGACTTGAACTCTAATCTCTGCTGGTACTAGAGACAGAAAACCGAATATGTATGATCTAACATAGAGTTACTCTTCTGGTGCTAAATCTAGCTAGAATAAACCAAACGATGAATCATATAAGTTATAAAACTGTAACTCGAATATGACATATGAGATACAGAAATACTATAAAAAAAAAATGGATACATGTTCGTTTCGGATATTATTTCACATAACATAAGAATAACGTTTCATATCAAAGATTGCGGATAAATTGTATTTCATGACTAAAAATGAGATGACGCTGAAAACATATATAAACATATGAATCATCTGTTTTAAATTTTAAATTATAGATGCTGCGAGTTTCTTTTTTAAAACGAATTTTGATATACAGTTTAATTCTACTAATATTTCATTAGCTATTAAAAGTTAAAACTATTCTGAGGTTGCAGCTAAAAAGAGATATACTGAGTAGTAGATATTAGTAAAATACTTTACAAATATCGAACATTTAAAAAGAAAGTGGTCCACTCAATTTAAAGTCGGCTACGCTCTTGAATCTTCCCGTCCTTTGATCGTGGCGGCGACAAGGGAAAAATGCTGTTAGAAGTTAGTTACCAAAAGTCAACAAAGTTTTAATCACCGAAAAGTCGAAATGAAATTGGAAACGTAAGCGTTCCCTATCATATTTAATGCTTACACATGCTATGCACTATAATTAAATCCGCCTAGAATTCGAATAATATGAATATATGATGTTGAGTTACCAATAAAAATACATTTGAAATCAATATTTGATTTGAGAAAATTTTAGAAGAGACGTCAAATATATTTATTTGGTAGCAAGTGTTGAAAAATATCCATTAGTTTTCCAAAAACGTTGTCGGATGAGGTTGATTTGTTGTGCCTAATAAATTAAACTAATAAAAAACTGTAAATGATCAATCTATTGTAGAACAATCGCACGTTGTTTTGTGCTTAAAAGCTTCGCTATATTGTCTATAATTACATTTATTATGCTCTGTTCAAAGTCTCTTAAAACTAATCTTTCACAATTTTGGCTAGATATTTGATGTTTCAGACTTTCAGTACGATTAAAGTCACTAAACTACGATCCATTACAAGTTTACAACGCTGATACAAAACGTATATTTTATTGTTAGTGTATTATTGTTCCTCATTTATTTTACATATAAAGAAACTTAACAAACATGACTATTATATTTCTGAACCATAGACAAAATACTCTTATTAGAAATGTTTTTGTTTAAAAGTATGGATAATTTATTCCATCGACGGATGGGTGAGAAACTGAGAACTGAGAAGAGAAGGATATGGCACCGTTATCAAAGAGTCACTCATCCTAAATCGAATTCATAGGATCTTCTCCAAGTTCCGTCGTGCATGGACAAGTACTTGAGCATTAATTCTAGACGACCTTTCCCAATAATGTATCTTCACAGTTCACATATAAAAATTACTTCCTTCTTGGTGACATACTTGACTTTAGTCACCACATGCATCGCAATAAATATGAAGCCATCTTCTTTAACACAGCAAAAAATACAAGTCTTCGTATTGACCCGTCATCTCACTATACTTTATGCTACATGTTTTTTTGCGTAATGAATAAATTTTGAATTGAAGACTTAGCCAAAGTAATCTTTAAATCTGTAGAAACTGAATTGAATTGAATTAACTCTAAACAATAATTTTACTAATCATAAACTAAAAAAAAATTCAAAATTATATTAATTTCATGGGCTGTCGTGTAAGTTGTTTGATGAAACCATTGCCAATTCGGTCATAAATAGCAAAAAGATTAGTCCTCTATTTTTCGTTTATTGGAGTAGATGTTTTAGCTAAATTTGTTATTTTAATTTCTTAAAATTTTTTATATATTACATAGACTTTATTCACTAATAAAATAAACTGCAGAATTTAAATAGTCATACAAATAAAAGCCATTTAAATGTTTACATAAAAATATATAAATAAATTGAAGCAAAAATAAATTTCTAAAATAACTTATATATTAAAAGTTGAAACAGAGGATGGTATAACCGCTCATAACTAAGTATGTATAAGCTTTCCATGTGTTTTCTTACATAATTTAGTTACGTTACATTTTTATTCTATAATATCTTCTGTTCCATCGAGTATTCATTTTACTATGATTTTCTTTTGAGCATAACAACGAACCTTACATATATAAATTGAAATATCAACCTACTGTGGTATATATTTATCCAAAAATGAAACCTACTGTGGTATAGATGTATTTTTGTTAAAGATTGTGGTATAAGTTAAAAAGTAGTAGAAAACACAGAAGCATGATTTTCAAAATATAGTATTTTTTTTTTCAAAGCAGCATTAAAATTAATATTACATCATAAACCAAAGATCCATCAATTAAACTGGTATAGTCATATATAGAAAAAAAACATAGAACATGGCACACCACTCAATTAATGATTGCTATAATATTGTTATGCTTGCAGTTGCCTATCACCATATGTGTGCACATAACGTAATGTAGACATGCGTCAGGCGTGTCCGCATTAAACAAATATTACGTACTCTATAAGTTTTTGGATGCATGCTCTTGTCATATAACACGACTCATAAACTGCTTCGGCTAAGAAAATAAATTAACAACTAGCTTGTTATGTTAAGTTCATTTATTTACTATCCAATGAATAGATAAACCGAGCTACTAGCTAACCATCCAAAATATAAAGTTTTTAAAATCACGAATTTGAGTACCAATGATAGAGAACAACATTATTTAACATGTTAAGTTCTCCGGTTCAAAACAATTATGGGTTTAAAGTCTGCAACATTTTTGTTACAGATATTTAACTCATACCTTAGTACTTGTTTATTTTTTATCATTTGACTCGAACCTTGCATGCGCGTGTTGAAGATTTTCACGGCACTGTGTTAGGGTTTTAATTAAGTTCGGCAAGTGAAATAGGTAAGTTAGCTTGCCTTGTAGTCATTTAATATAGATTTTTGATTTTAATTGGACCGGCTTTGAAATAGACCAATATAAAACATCAGTCTATATGCCTAGCGCTAGATCCTTGAGTAATACGATATACTACTCCATTTTCACATGTACAACCAATCTATAATTAGGCATCAATTTTGCATGACTTTTTTGTTTAGACAATATTTTCACTTTTTAACTACTTCATCAATCATCTATTTCAAGCTTTGACTACCATAGTAGCAAATTTGTCTTTTTCACTTTTCGTAATTGCATTTACCTAACGCATTTTTTTGTCAACTACATAAACCAAAATTTACAAAAAGGGCTCATTTTAGATTCTTCCAACTAGTTATGGAGCATATGGTATCAGTTGCCTCTATATCATGGCAGTGAACTTGAAAACTTTTCTTGACACGGAGGAAATATATGGATTTTTTGTGATCAATTTTACATTACACATCGAATTTGAACATTCCCTCAAAATATGAAATACTCCTCAAAAATATAAAAAAAGTAGAATAAATAAGCATTAATTGATGCAAATATGGGAAACACACACGAAAGTCCTCGTCCCATGCCTGTTAGATCAACAAATACCATTTAATTACCTAATTGGCTAATTCCCAAGTCAATAAAACCCATTTTGCCACGTGTCCTGTACACACCGATTCTTTTGTTTTCCCGTTACCCCAAAAAAAGAAAAGACGTATTTGGTAATTGCCACTTTTGGGAACTTTAGCTTTCATAGGTCGATTCTTCACCTTCCCCTAATAAATAAACAATAAATCAAAAACGCATTTACATCCACAGTCAAAATATAAACCTAACATACCTTTCCCATGCAACTCACATAGACTTTCTTTTTTAAAAAAATTCTCACATCAATTAAGCCTTCGCGTCTTCACACTTACAAACACGTCTCTTCATGCACTCTCGCTTCTATATAACTAAGATAACATCTTGAGATCCCATTAACTAAAAAACCAACACTTCTGTTTCTTCTTCTTATTATTCATTCTTCTTCGAGACAAAGAATAATCAAAGTCGTTAAAACAGTACTTATGAGGGTGTTTTAAGGCCATTCATTAGTATCACACTTTTAAAGTTTGTCTTTTTTGTGCAACTATGGCTCGTATTATGATGATGATACGCCGCCGTTTTACTCCATGGAGCTCAAGACTCACGATTCCACTTTAGGGTAACTTCTGAAGAACGTTAGTGACGTCAGGAAAATGGCCATTGGTGACGAAACTCCAGTTCACGAGTCCTTAAACCAAGACGATGAATACATGCGTACTGTTCCTTTCGTTCTCTCTTTCGAAAATCTCACTTACAACGTCTCTGTTCGTCGGAAGCTAGAGTTTCGTAATCTCCTTCCACGGCCGAGAACAGAGGATCCAGAGATAGCTCAAACCGGAAGGCCGAAAACTAAAACCCTTCTCAATAACATCTCCGGTGAGACTAGAGATGGAGAGATCATGGCTGTTCTTGGAGCTAGTGGATCAGGGAAATCAACTCTGATCGATGCATTAGCAAATCGGATTGCTAAAGGAAGCTTAAAAGGAACGGTGAAGCTAAATGGAGAAACACTTCAGTCTCGAATGCTTAAAGTTATCTCAGCTTATGTGATGCAAGATGATCTTCTCTTTCCTATGCTTACTGTTGAAGAAACACTAATGTTCGCTGCTGATTTTCGTCTTCCGAGAAGTTTACCTAAATCTAAGAAGAAGCTTCGTGTTCAAGCTTTGATTGATCAGTTAGGTATCAGAAACGCTGCTAAAACGATTATCGGAGATGAAGGTCACCGTGGAATCTCCGGTGGTGAAAGAAGACGTGTTTCCATCGGAATTGATATAATTCACGATCCGATTCTTCTCTTCCTCGATGAGCCTACCTCTGGTTTGGATTCAACGAGTGCGTTCATGGTGGTTAAAGTGTTGAAGAGGATTGCTCAGAGTGGCAGTATCGTAATTATGTCGATTCATCAGCCCAGTCATCGAGTTCTCGGTTTGCTTGATCGTTTAATCTTCTTGTCTCGTGGCCACACTGTTTACAGTGGATCTCCGGCGAGTCTTCCGCGTTTCTTCGCGGAGTTCGGGAATCCGATTCCGGAGAACGAGAATCGAACAGAATTCGCGCTTGATCTCATCCGTGATCTTGAAGGATCCACCGGAGGAGCAAGAGGATTGGTTGAATTCAACAAACAATGGCAAGAGATGAAGAAACAGAACAATCGTCAACCACCATTGACTCCTCCTTCATCTCCGTACCCAAATCTAACTCTAAAAGAAGCAATCGCCGCCAGTATCAGCAGAGGAAAGCTAGTCTCGGGTGGAGAATCCGTCGCTAATGGCGGAAACACCGCCACCGCAACAACCTTAGCCGTTCCTTCATTCGCGAATCCAATGTGGATCGAAATCAAAACTCTCTCAAAACGATCACTGCTCAACTCTCGTAGACAACCAGAGCTATTCGGAATCAGAGTTGCCTCCGTGGTTATCACCGGATTAATCTTAGCCACCGTCTTCTGGCGATTAGACAATTCTCCAAAAGGCGTTCAAGAGCGGCTAGGATTCTTCGCCTTCGCTATGTCTACAATGTTCTACACTTGCGCCGATGCACTCCCAGTTTTTCTCCAGGAACGTTACATCTTCATGAGAGAAACAGCTTACAACGCTTACCGGAGATCCTCCTACGTTCTCTCTCACGCCATCGTCTCCTTCCCGTCACTTATCTTCCTCTCTGTAGCTTTCGCAGTGACGACGTATTGGGCTGTGGGCTTAGACGGAGGCCCAATGGGCTTTTTGTTTTATTGTTTGATCATATTAGCCTCTTTCTGGTCAGGAAGCTCCTTCGTCACGTTTCTATCAGGTGTGATTCCAAGTGTGATGTTGGGTTACACAATCGTCGTCGCCCTTTTAGCTTACTTCTTGTTGTTCAGTGGATTCTTCATCAACAGAAACCGAATACCAGATTATTGGATTTGGTTTCATTACATGTCTCTGGTGAAATACCCGTACGAAGCGGTTTTACAGAACGAGTTCTCTGATGCGACTAAGTGTTTCGTGAGAGGAGTTCAGACTTTCGACAACACACCATTAGGGGAATTACCAGAAGTGATGAAGCTGAGGCTGCTCGATACTGTGAGCAAGTCGCTTGGGACGACGATATCGAGCTCTACATGTTTGACCACTGGTGCGGATATTCTGAAGCAGCAAGGTGTGGTTCAGCTGAGCAAATGGAATTGCTTGCTGATCACTGTAGCCTTTGGGTTCTTTTTTAGGATTTTGTTTTACTTGTGTTTGTTACTTGGAAGCAAGAACAAGAGGAGGTGAAAAAAGTAAAAAAAAAAAAGAGAGAAAATAATGCTAAAAGACCCAAATCAAAACATACTTGTATTACCTGTTTGTAATTCCTTGAATTGTTTAATGAAAAATATTATTTCATATATATAAAAAAGTGTGTTTCGTGGATTCCTTTTTTCTTTAAATCTCAAAAGTCTTTAGAAGAATTAAGGATTTCCATATTCACAAAAAAACGAATTACAAACACATTTGGGTTCCTACTAACACCTACTTAAGTATTATAACCTAAAATGTCATACCTGAGTTTCAGAGTTTTGTGTGGCAGAAAATGATGATGACGACAGAGAGCCTTGAAATTATCTTCACTGGTCTCCTTTAAGATCAAAAGATATGATGAACTTCATTTCGGCATTATTGCTTTTTTCCATCAGACTACAACAAACATTAATTCTTTTCATACTGTACGCGTAAAAAAATCATTGACATCTAGATTTCGATCTCCATGAGCAACTGCATCTTCAGGTTCTGGCATGAAGAGGCTCGTTGATGACGCCTGCACAAGGAATAACACAAAACCAGTCTGCATCCGTAGCTTGAAACTAAGGAACATTGATATGGCTGAGAAATCAAAGTGAACTAACTACAAGTCTCATTATAAGCTTATGGCAAATTCAGAAGAAGTCTTACCTTGGTATCAAGAAGCATATCTCCGTTACTGTCAGCAATGAGGTTAGCACCATGACTTTTTAGCCATTCCAAACATTCCTCCATACCATCAGTTTCCTTTTCATCAATACCTTCGCTTGACACACCAGAAAATCCCAACACTTGGACTAAGTATGAAACCGGGATTGTAGGACGACAACTCCGAGACATAAAAGTCACAGCCTTATAACGCATCTTCTCCACATAGAGATCTGCAAACAAAACATGAAAATAATTTATTCTATCCTTACATATCTAGTCACTCAATTGGTCAGACATATCAAAAAAGTTTTCATATGTGATATGTCCCCCACCCATGAGGCAACTGTTCATGTTTGGTGCAGTCTTGTAGAGTCTGAAGAACATAACATAATTTCCTGACGTGACAGCTGCACGAACTGAAAGAGCATGTCTAACTGCTTCATCATTCTTAGCTTCTTCCGATAATCTACAGAACAAAAAAGTACTTCAGGGATCACTAAATTATTCAATCTCATCCGTACAAACCCTATTCAAAGGAGTACCCTCTTTACATTGGTAGGAAGCTATGTTACAAAAACTCAACTATTAGACAGATGGAGTGAACATTCATAATTCCTCTACTATTTCTAGTTGGTCATTCACAGAATTTGTGTAGCAAACGTTGTTATGATCTTTCTACGAAACTTTGATTTATAAAAGTTTCTCGAGAAATGTCATGCTTAAACAGAGCCCAGAGATGGAAAGTTAGTACTAACCTGGACATAGATGATAGCAGTTCTCGGTTGTTGTTAGAGTGTAAGGTAATATAGAGCAGACTGTAAGCAGCGAACTCCAGAGAGCATCCTTCAATTCCTTCCGCATAAAGAATTTTTAACTGCGACAGGCACTGTAACAAAAAAACAAAAAATAAAAACAATTCAGCAAGTAAAATGAGACAACACTTCACACTGAGATCTTACATGACATGTTCCTTTTTCAATTTTTTAAAATGAGACATCAGTAAAATTCTAGCATTGGTTGGTACTCTTTAAAGGTAAACGTGTTTAATACTGAATTGGATCTAGACTATCTGAATGACTACTATTCTAAAATTTGAACAGTCTGTGCAAGTGTACCCACCTGATTATACTCAGGTAAATCCCCAGCCTCCAAAGCCAATCTAGCATGTGTTTCATAAACCTGAAATAGACATGGAACATGGAACCATCACAAACATGCTAAGTTGGTGACCCGTCTTGCAACTAGGATAAAACTTTCCAACAGGAAATAGATCCTACATGCAAGAACACTCAACATCATTCGGAATTCAATAATATACCTTAGCTGTTAAATGATTGTGTATCCGTTGTACTGTGAGGTCTTGGCGAATAGATTTTAACTGATCACATTTGTAAAGATAATTCTTTTGAGAATCCTGAACCATTAACAGAGCCTTTTCCAGCACATCCTCTGGTCTTACCTGAAAGTAAGTTAATCAAAAATATGAGTCAGGTTATCGAAAAGATGACTAGGTATAAGATAGTGATATTTACGGTGGCAGGATCTGGTGCAGAAGTCAGACGGAGATAACGTTTCTCAATTTCCTGGCAAGTTCCTTTAACAGTTAGTGCATCCCAGTCAATGTCTTCTACAGCCCTGCTGCCACTTTCATCAAAAATTTTGCTAAGCCTCAAGGCAGTGGCTCTTCTAGAATGCAAATTTCCAACATTTGCATTCTTAGGTTTCGGAAGATCATTCCCTCGGCTGTGGCCTTGAACTTTTTCAAAACGCTTGGAACGACTATCGCGTCGCTTCTTTTCATCGGCAGAGCTAGCAAGTGCCATTGCACTGGAATAGTAAGGTGTCAAATCCTTGTCACTATCACTAGATGCTTCATCATCAATGGCAGTAGCTACACCACCAGAAAATCGCTGTCGCTTGACAGGCCGCTGGAAACTCTTTTTTGCAGAATTTTGCCCAGAATAACTGGGCTTGAAGCCAGTGGCAGCATCCACCTTTTGAAAAATCTCAGAGCTCTGCAAAATTTCTTATCAGAACCAGTCGACTGCAAGAACAGAATTCTAACAGCTAAATAGACATTCTAACCAACAGCTAAATGCTTTCTTTTCATTTCCAGATATAAATAAATGTATAAACAGTATAACCAGCAGCAGCACCCCTTCACAAATAATAAAGAAAGAGATTGGTTAACCTTTTTGTTATTTTCATTTTGGTGATTCCAACCGCCAAATTTAACAGCATTGCTGAAAGTTGAAGCTGGTTTGACAAAAGGTTTTGCTTCCTGTAATGGCTCCCATCTACTTTTGGGTCGTCTTGCTGGGCTCTTATTTTGTAACGAAGAAATAAGAGTGGAGCTCGACCTGCAGTGAAGTGTAAAACTTAGTAGCAAAATATTTGAAGTAAAAGTTCCAACGGTAAATAGAGAAAAACAAAAGTTATATATCATCCAGGAAGGGGATGAGGGAGGAAAGAAGGGCCATACTCAGCGTTAGTCACATTTGTGTTCTGGACAGTTAAGAGAGGCTCAGTATCCCAATCCCGAGTATTAATAGTACCATCATCATTAGCTTTCCTGATGATCTAGACATACAAAAATAAGTATCAGCATGCAAAGCAACCAAAAATTGTAACATGGTGTTCTAATAACTGCAAAATGATTTCTTCCAGAAAAAAGCATGAAAACATCTTAAGCATACACATCTACTTGGAAGATCAAGTTGAAGAAGTTCATTCAAATATGGCATTAATATTACGATGAGCACAGTGATTGAATAAAAAGAACCATTTTTTTTTTGTCAACAAAAAAAAAGAACCATTTATCATGCTACAATAGTCTACCAACTCAGCGTCCACAATTCTTACTAACATTTACCTCTTTCAGGGCAGCCTCGCAAGATGCCTTTTCTTTCTCATCTTTGCAGCGTGCAAAAGCCCTCTCCACAAACCCACGAAGCGATTTCGGGAAAGGTCCAGACTACAAGCAACGGGATTATTTGTTTCCAATGTCAATTATTAAAAAAAAAAAACAATTGGTCAACATACCAATTTACAGTGTCCGACATTTAATATCTACTTTACTTGCTAAGTAACAAAGAATTGAAAAAAGGAATCTTACCACAGGCGTAGCAGTGGTATGGTCTTTCGGCTTTGGCAATGAAACACTAACATATGCAGGTGTTTGGGCTGCACCTGCTGCTGAACTATCTTTATCCACTTTGGTAAAACCTGATGGTAAGTTTGAAGCAATTCTAGGGTTAGTTGGAATCTGTACTTTGCTTACCCTTTGCGGATCCACTGACGGTGATGTCTGAGTAGGCTGGCGATAGCCTAATGGTGCCTGGTGAAAGGAAGACTGGGAGTTCATCTCTTGAGGATGTGTAGCTCTCTGATGACCCTGAAAGGGGGTCTCATATGAGGGTTTTGTCTCCAAAGGACTCTGGTAATGGTTTTGTGGAGGAACAGGATGATGAGCTTGCAAACTTGTTGTTTGATGCATCCAGTAAGCATCATTAGAGGTACTAACAGCTGCACCAGGCTGAGAGAATGATGAAAAATTAATACTAAGTTTTCATTATAAGGTTAATTTCCAATAAAAAGACTCCCATAAAAGACAGAAATCAGAGATCAAGTCTAAACTGCCTGCACATAAGAAAATTCAAGAATTGACTCTATGCAGTATTGCTTGGTAGCTAACAGGTTAGTCACTATCACTCTTTTACCAACTTAGTTGTCTTGCAAGGAGAATAACACACATTTTATCAATAAGCTGTAAACAGAAAAGTATTATAAACTTAAATAAGGACGCAAATTTGCTCTACTCCCTCAAGAAAGTAAAATCTGAACCTGCTGAGAAGGTGGTTGGGATGAGTCAGTTTCCTGCCTCCAAGGTTGGACATAGGACGGGGCTGGCTGACCATTTGAAGCAGGCATTTCACTAGTAACACCAGGAGCTGGAAAACTCTGACTATATGCACTTGTGGCAGACAACTTTTCTGTGCCCGGGGCACAGGGGACTTCTGTTTGGCTGTAATATTCTGACCATTGTTGGTAGTTCTGTTGATAATGTACAGGTGTTGTGCTTGCAATAGTGGAGCTATGAGTGCTAGAAGCGTTAGGAGTATAATTTTGATAAGGGTTTGATGTATAGTCCGTGTAGTTTCCTTGGTTCAGAGCAGGAGTCTGATTGCTGTAATTTGTGCTTGGGTAACTTCCAGCGGATTGGTTGTTATAGTTTGTACTTTGGTAACCTCCAGCAGTCTGATAATCAGCAGGATTGTAGTAAGTTCCTGAATAACTTGCAGTCCCAGCATAAGATCCTGGATTCTGAAATGAGGAAAGAGGCTGAGTAGCACCTGTGTTTTGATACGCCCCTACAGGCTGAGGATATGACTGGCTAGGTTGCTGTTGATAGCCACTGTAGTAATTGGAGTATCCAGTGTTTGAATAGTTGTGTGGGTCAGAGGAGGTCTGGTATGACGAATATCCACTATAATCTTGTGCCACATTTGCAGTTCCAGACGTCGATGAGCTAGTGAAAGATGCAGTATTGGGTATTTCTTGCACATTTCCTGTGGCTGGCCCTGTGGGTTGTGGATGGTAGGAGTTTGAATTTGAATAGTTCCCATTCTCCACAGCCTGATTTTCCACAGTATGCGCTGTCCATGGGGTACCGTCAGACCCAGTTGTGTACTGATATGAATATTTATGCGCTTGGCTTCCATCAACACCATATCGATTCTGCATCAAAGGAAAAGTTTTAATACTGGCAAATGGTCTTTAAAATCTTCATTTTACCACATAAAGAAAGAAATAAATAAAAAGTCTGAAGAGTGAAAAGAAACATAGACAACCAACAAGCAGAAAAATTTCATCTCAGATGAAGACTATATATACAACTTAAGATGCTAAAAGCCTCACACAATCTCAAATCAATCTGAAAGGACCTCAAAACATTATATCTGCAAACTTTCATGCATTAAGTGATCAACAGCTAACTGGCTTAACCAAACCTAACACTTAATAGAATTTGTTGTAGCAAAATTACTTTACATCTTTGAGCTGTTTTAATCATAACTATAGAAAACCATAAGGCTTCAAGGCATTAATGACAAGAATCTGCTGCATAAACATACTTATATGCAAAACTCGTCTAAACTAACAAGCATAACTTGCTGTAAGATCAACATATCTACCACATTTCCCCAAAGAAAAAAATCTACCAAAGAATCTACAAATACCATCACATAAAACTAAAATCACCAAATTCACTTCACGCAAAAACTACATACAAAGATTGTGCTAATTGGAAAACATTAGTGATAAGAGAGGACGCAAGAGATTATACCTCAATGGAATTAGGGTCCAACGGAGCTACAGCTTGAGTGTTTCCTCCTTGATTCATGCTACCATCAACCTACTGAGAAAGTAAGACATACAAATTAAACATGGAAATCGAATCAAGCAGGTAAACTAAGTTTCTATGCAAAAATAAACCCATAAAAAAGCCCTAAATAGAAAACAAAGATAAAGCAGCAATATTTGTACCAGTGACGCTTCAATTTCTGTCTTCTTCGTTCGGGTGAAGGATCGAATTGAAAGAGTAAATAGTAGAGCAGGATTTGAGATCAAAACCAAAACAAGGTAACAAAAGGAAACGAATAGAACAGAAAACAAAAAACGAGAAGGCAAATCAAAAATATAAATCTAAAGGAACAACAAAGAGGGTTTTCAAAATCTATCGAAATTACAGAACACGGCGAAAATCGAGGAATCTGGCCGAAGAGGAACAATATGTTGTTGTGCCGGAGACGAAGATTGTCAAATTTTTACGGTATACTAGTGTCTTCGGGTCGGTCAGTCATGTCGGACCAGGTCGGGTCGGGTTTTTAGTAATTCCCTTTTTCGTTTCAGATCGAGTCGGGTCTGGATATCCGTAAGAAATAAATAAATAAACAACGTTCCTTTGCTTTAGAAATAAATAAAGAAAATTTCACAACATTTCTCCAATCTGTTTGGAGCAAAGGTTACAATAAAATTATTTTCGAAAGGGATTGTCAAAATGTAGTTAACATCATCCAAGGAAAACCAGAAGATATTTCTTTGATATTTCTTTGTATGTGTTGATTAAAACCATTAAATTAGATATATTTATGGGTTTATCGAATCATTTTATTCTATATATTTAATACTTAATTCATTAGAATAATGAATTAGGTTAGGTTATACTCAATCATTTTTTTGAAAAAATAAGAAATGTATGAAATTTTCTATTGGATTCTACTATATAGAAATTTAAAACTCTAAATTTGAAAATAAATTTTAAATTTTATGAAAATAAAAAGATTGAACATGTATTTGAAAAAATAGAAAGTAAAAATTATTTAATTTATTATTTATTGTTTCCTCTCTTTTTTGTTGGATTTCTTTTTTGATTAAAAAAATAATTTAAATAAATAGTTAATTAAATATATATACGGCTCTTAAAATATATATTATCTAAAATTTTAACCTAATTTATTATAGATTTAAAATGAATAAATTTAAACATTTATTTGAACTTAATTTTAAAACATTTAAATTTGTTTAAAAACATGTTTAAACTTATATATGTAAAGAAACGAAAAAGTCAAGATTATATATTTGATTGTTTATTTCATTTGTTGGTTTCCCTCTTTGATTAAGAAAATAATATATAAAAAATATAAATTAAAAATTATCTATTTGATTATTTTTTAAAATACTTTTTTACACGTATCATAATCTTATCGATCAACCAACACATATAATGATCTTGTTAATTATAATTTGGCACGTGTTTATATAAATAGTCTCTTTGCAATGGTGATGATCTTAGAATCTAGGGTACCGAAGATAAGAGAGAGAGATAAAAGAGAGAGAAAAAAAAAACCTATTACCGATTATCGACCTAGTTCCCGATGTGCTGGAAGAAATTATTCTACGACTGCCCTTGAAAACCATAGTCAAATTCAAAACAGTCTCAAAACAATGGAGATCAATACTGGAGTCGAGGAGTTTGGGGGGAGAAGAGGCGTATGATAATGAAAAAGATTCAAAAGAAGCCGCAAATCCTGGCGGCCGCCAAAAACTACCAGACCGTGCGGCAATTAATCTTGGGGAAGGAAGAGGAGGTGGAGTTCGAGATGTACTATATACGTAGCCATGCAGCCGCCACACGACCCTCGCTGACATGTGACGGTCTTGTTTGCATCCCCGTACCAGGCTGGGTCAACATTATGAACCCTTCCACCAGAGAAGTACTCAGATTCCCGTCCGGCCCTGCAGATCTAGTAAAAAACGAACATTATGATCACTGGCATCCCATGGGTAAATCTATCTATTTAAGACAAAATAAAAAATTGGTCTGAAAATTTTGAATCGTAGATGTTCAATACTGGGATATTTTCCCTGGAGATTGGGCGATGGGATTCGGTAAGGACAAAGTTAATGGGAGCTATAAGGTAGTGAGGATGTTTTTTGATACCAACCAGTTCGATATTCTTGACGTTGACATTGGAGAATGGCGCAAGCTGCGGAGTCGGCCTCCTTACTATGCGGACCCTAGAAGGAAGTCGGAGTGTGTGAATGGGTCCATCTACTGGTTACGCTTCGTATCTGAAAACAAGATACTGGCTTTGGATCTTCACACTGAAGAGTTCCGTGATGTTCCCACACCACCTAGTCCTGCACCCCCGAGGCAAGGCCAAATAGTGAACCTTGAAGACCGTCTAACCTTAGCCACAGTTTATGGTATGCGTTATAATTGGGTGCTAGATATATGGAGCATGGATCCACAGGATGAAACATGGAGCAATACATACACCATCCCTTTATTCTCTAGAGTTATGAAGCCTTTAATATCGAGGTTGTGGTGTAGGCCTGTGGTTGTTTCTAAGCGAGGGAATCTTTACTTCCATGACGATCAGAAGCGATTGTTCAAGTACTATCCTGAGACAAACTTAGTTTCTTGCATCTGTCTAGACACTCGTGTTTTGTTTCCTTTCGTCGAAAATTTGCTCCCCCTTCCACGTCCGGATTCTGCTCCCAAAATCAGGACTTTCGGGTTTCATTACCTAGATCACGAGCCGAGCTCCCGGAATTCCAAATTTTGTAGATTAATCTAATTCCGCAACCCAAATATTTTGCTTACCACTACTGTTGCGGCTGCGGCTCTTGTAATCTTTCGCTACTATACTGTTTTTTCTAGGTTTTGATATTATCTAGATTTTTTTGTTTGTCATAAACACAAAATTTTATTATTTTTTTCATGGATTCACTATGTGGATATTGTTTGCTTGTTGTGTACTACTTGTAGACATGTGCAAAATAGTTTTAGATTACATATTTCTCAACTTAATCACTTAAAAGCTTAAGAGTTAGATATGATATACATAGGGTGAGGAGCGTTGTGTGTTCATCTTCCAACACCTAATTTCAGAGAAGAATTTTATGATTTTGATTCTAGCTAAGTTTAGAACGTTTAATTAGGTACTATATTAAATACAAAACCAAACTTGTTCTTTTCTCTCAAACCGTATTGTCTTCTCCAAATTATAAAAAATCTTTTTCACCCCAAATCACATGTTCACAGAGTTTGATGATAGAGTTTGTGAGTAACAATGGGTGGCATAAAGGCCATAGATGCGGGAGAAGGTGGAGAGTACCACACAGCTGGACTGTTTTTCACTTTTTCTCATCAGCTTTCTCATCCAATTTTACAAAGGATTTGTTGATCAAATGGACTTCTCCGCGTATGTAAAGAACATGTCTAATAACTCCGTGTGGGGAGATGAAGTTACATTGAAAGTAGCTGCAGATGTGTATGGAATCAAAATATGAGTCATTACATCATTCAAACAAGAAGAAGGAGCAGGAGAAGAAGACGAACAAGAATCGCCAACTTCACTTTTCTGATATCATGTCAATGTCATATCAAGAAGATTTTGATTCTAGCTAAGTTTAGAAGGTTTAATAAGGTACTATATTAAATACAAAACCAAATTTTTTATTTTCTCCCACATTCTAAAAAACTTCTTCATCCCAAATCCATGTCCACGTCCACATAGTTTGATGATATATAGAGTTGTGACTTGTGAGTAACAATGGGTGGCGAAAAGGCCATAGACGCGGGATAATTAAGGTCATAGCATCGCTGTTCTCCATGGCAAAGGAAGAGGATGATTCAAACAGAAAAGAAAGCTGATCGAGGAACTATTGGGCTCGTTTTGTGGACTCAAATCAAAGAGAAAAGAAGACGGGGACCCAAGTGGGCTCGTTATGGACTCTTAACTAAAATCAATTATTGCATTTGTGATTATCCCTCGTGAATCACGAGTTGGTTACAACGACGTACAAGTATAACTAAAATTTTAACAAAAAAAAAGAAAAAGCATAACCTAGATGATAGTAGAAAGTTAAAAACAACGTGACAAGAAAAAATGAAAACAAATAATTAGACGCACTCGTCTGCCAAAAGTGTCAATAAATACACATATTTTTCA
Organism: Cardamine occulta; assembly: GCA_028015245.1. NCBI lineage: Eukaryota > Viridiplantae > Streptophyta > Magnoliopsida > Brassicales > Brassicaceae > Cardamine > Cardamine occulta. The sequence goes on along the minus strand of CM051377.1, from coordinate 15,481,370 downwards.
ACACCCACAACCACAACCTTCATTTCTATCAGAGAGCTCATCTATTCACTGGTTTTATTTCTCTCTCTTTCTCTCGGTACAAAAATTAGAAAGCTGTTCTTTTCGGTCTTTCATACTTTATTGGATGTATACATATTTTATATTTTTTGTTTCATTTTACAGGATTTGAAGATTCAAAATGGCGAAGATGTACAAGAAGGTGGCACGCTACGGTGGTGAAGGAGGACTTGAATGGGACGACGATGTATACAAGGGTGTAAGAAAAGTTTATGTAGGGCTAGATCGCAATCGTATCAGTTTCATCAAATTTGAGTACGTGACGGAAGACGGCCAAGTAGTAACACGTGAATATGGGAAAATAGATCAACAGCCTAAAGAGGTTGGTTCTCCATTGCTTTAAAATTTCTACATCAATAGTTTTGTGTATTTTCTTTAGGTTTTATTATTTGGTGTATTTTAGTTTCTTGATTGTATAAATTATATTTTGCACATACAGTTTGCACTTCAATATCCGGACGAACACATCATAGCGGTGGAGGGAACCTACCAGTCAGTGATGTTGTGTGCAACGGAGGTGGTCACGTCCCTCGTCTTCAAGACCTCAAAGGGTAGAAAGTCTCCTACGTTTACTCCAAACTTTTTTGGAATCCCGACCGGTACAAAGTTCGTTTTGGAGGACGAGGGAAAGAAGATCTCAGGGTTTCATGGACGGTCGGGTAATGCTATCGACGCTCTTGGAGTTTACTTTGCACATGACTCTCTAACCCTGAAGATCCCTCTTTACAAGCTGCAAGCCCAAGGTGGTACAGAGGGGCGTGCTTGGGATGATGGTTCATATGACCGCCTTAAAACGTTGCGCATTTCTCAAGATGATTGTCGTATCACTTATTTAGAGTTCGAGTAAGAGAAAGGTGGAGAACTAAAGACATGTCGCCATGGTGTGAAAGCAAAAACACCATCCGAGGTAATTTCTTCTAGTTCTTAATTAATTATATACACGACTCATCAATAATTCTCAAAAGGTTACATTTAATAACAAAATGTTGCGTTGACATGATTTAAACCTGAGTTGTCAAGGTCTGCTTAAAATATAAATTGTAAAAATATGAACAATATTTATTCTTTTATTATGGATTCTCTGAAGTAGTATAAAATATATCTCTCACACACCTCCAAAGCCGGTTATATTCTTGTACATAGACCCATGTACTTTGATTTCCTGCAAGAGAAGTTTTCTAACATTTTGCTTCTTGTCACAGTTTGTGCTTGGTTACCCGGATGAATACATCAAATCGGTGGAAGCAACCTATCACAAGACAGATATTTTCCGCAATACAGTTATCACATCGCTTAAGTTCGAAACATCAAAGGGGAGAACATCATTCTTTGGGTATAATGTGGGTAAGAAGTTTGTGCTGGAGCAAAAGGGTCGTAGGCTTGTCGGGTTCCATGGAAGGGAAGGTTCAGCTATTGATGCTCTTGGAGCATATTTTGCACCTGTTCATATTCCTACTCCTACTCCTAAACCTACTCCTACTCCTACTCCTACTCCTACTCCGACTCCTACTCCTGCTCCTTTGATTCCAGCCAAGAAACTACCAGCAGTAGGCGGCAACGGTGGAGTTACTTGGGATGATGGTGTTTACGATGGTGTAAAGAAGATACTTGTAGGACAAGGAACCGACGGTGTAGCCTTTGCCAAGTTTGAGTACAATAAGGGCAAAGATCTGGTATCTGGAAATGGCCATGGGAAGATGACATTACTCGGAACTGAAGAGGTCATTTCCATAAAGAAGAAGATTTTTTTGTTTCAAGTAATTAGTTTCCTAAATTATTTACACTAACCTTTGTTAGGTTTGAGTTTTTGCAGTTTGTGCTTGAAGAAGGTGAATATCTCACGACCTTAGAGGGCTACTATGATAAGATCTTTGGAGTGGAGGCCCCAATAATTGTCTCTTTAAAGTTCAAGACAAACAAGAGGGAGTCAACTCTGTTTGGAATGGATTCCGGCGAGAAGTTCTCACTTGGGGAGAAAGGCCACAAGATCGTTGGTATCTATGGAAAAGCTAGCGATGTTGTTCACAGTGTTGGAGTTGCTGTTGTGCCCATCACCACCACCAAGTGAAAAACCCCTCTATTATATTATTAATAACGCTAGTTAGTCATGGCGACTAAATGAAACTTCCAATAAGATTGGTGTGTGTTTTCTTTACTCTACGTACTACTTTCAATGTGTGTAAGTTCAAAGTAACCTACCTGTTTCTGCCGAACTATAAATAAGCACTACAAGAAAATAGAGATATTGCAACATAATTTTGCAACGTCCGTTTCTGTTAAAATTTTGCAACAAATTTTGCAATTATTTTGCAATGATGAATAGACATTGCAGTTTTATTAAAAATTTCTTGCAAAATCACGACAAAAAATTTCATTGCAAATTTATGTCACTAATTTGCTATTTTTTAATGATATGTCAAATCTCATGCAAATTTTGCCAGAAATATTCAGCGAATATGAGTCGTGGTTGTTTTGCAAGAAAATTATAGTTATAAAAATGTGACAAAAAAATATGACACATTTGTTTCTACGTTCATCAGTTTAGTAACTATTTTGCAATACTAACTTTCTATTGTGACTTGTGAGTATATTCGTTGCATATTTTTAAGTTGATTAATTGAAAAACATACTTATTCCATATTCAAATTGGAGGTGATCAAAAGTGTTTTGGGGTTTTGGGATTGTCATATCTAAGTCGAACTAAACTAAAAAATCAAATACCCAAAAAATATCATGTTCACCTCTAGTTTAAATACGAAAATTTAAATCGAATAAAATCAAACTAATGAATTTAGGTACTTAAACTACCCAAGCCCAACCAATTATCATTTTCGTCTACTATTTTGTTAAGTTATATTTTGTTATTTGTGTTAGTATAGTAATTTAAGAGCCGAAACTAATATTAAGATTAAAGCAATCAAATATATATTTTATAAGTGTGTTAAGTTTGGCATTTATCCCTACCTCTTATTTCTCGGTTTTTCATTTTTATCTGTTGCTAACTTCTTTAAAATCTTGGATAACTACAGCATATAAGTAAATATAGGGATATGATTCTAAAAACTAATTAGATTTTCTCTTTCTTTTATTGTTCATAAATAAGCTTTTCTTAATTCATTTGTAGATGTGTGTCTTCCACTTCGACAAAAAAAGGTAGCAGAAACAAAACTCAAATCACGTATACTTATGTTTTAAATGTTTAAACTTTATTTTTGTTTTAGTTTAACATTAAGCAATTTGGTTTATTTTTTGGATTTGTTTTATATTTTAATTTCGTTTCGTATCCTTTTCTTAGAGATTTACTATATTTTTACAAGTAAGTGATACACCAAAAGATAGTCTTTTTGATCTAGGAGTTTCATCGGTGAGCTTTTAATCATTGGTGGATTGTTGGCTTTTAATCATCGGTGGATTGTTTTCGAAAGTCATTTATGAAATGATGAATCTTTTAAACAGAAATTGGAGGAGATTTCTCGCAAGAATCAGAAATTAAGAACTGTCTCAAGCTTGAAGACTTGGAACAAAATATGGAGATCTTTCTCCTCTCAGTTATATTATTTGGATTTTTAGTTATATTATCTTGTTTCTTTTTCTATTATAGTTGATTTTCTACTATTTTGCATTTATGCATTTTAGATATCATATATCTTCTACCGTTAGTTTAAGTTAATTTTTAAATTCCTATTTTAATTATAATTATTTTTATTATAAACAGTAAGAAATAAAACGACTATAATTTAATAAATCATGTTTCAAAGAAAAATATAGCAAAATTCTTGTGATGAGTATGAATGTTGTCAAATTTACAATATATGAATTAACGTGACTATTTATACAACGAATTTTGTTTAAGGTTCATCACAAATTTTTTGCAACAAATATACTTTTAAAAATAGTTACTGCAATTTTGCAACACAAATTTGCTATATATGTTACATAGCAATAAATTACAACAATTCAGAGTTGCCAACATACATTGTAAATATACAACAAATTTGCTGCATAAATTATGTTGCATTAATACGATAAATTTAGCAAGTAATATATTTATTGTAAATTTTGTGACGTATTCGCGATAAACACAAATTTTTAACGCTCAATCAACAACGATGTGAATTTTGTTACGATTTTATCGCAATTTCATATTTGCAACAATATAATGGCATATTGCAAGAACTTTTCTCTATTGCAATACCATTATTTTCTTGCAGTGAAGATTGGTGTGTGGGTTCTTACAACATTTGATTACGCTCGTTATGTGTACTCAAATCAAAGAGAAAAGAAGAGTGGGACCCAAGAAGAGGATGATTTGTTTTGCTAAAATCATGTGGCACTTATTGCATTTGTGATTATCCCTCGTGAAGTCACGAGTTGGTTACAACGCACAAGTATAACTAAAATCTTAACCGAAAAAAAAGAACATGTACAAGATAATAGAAATTTAGAAACAACGCGACAAGAAAACAGAAAAAAAAAAACAAATTAAAACAACTAAGAACGCAAGTGTCAATAAATACACACATTTCAACACCCACAAGGTACAACTACAAGGTTCATCTCTAGCTACTATTCTGAATCAGAGCTCAAGAATTTACTGGTTTTCTCTCTATTTCTCTCTTTCTTTCATTTTGTTTTTGTTTTTGAAGTAGCTGCTTACATGTTTATAAACTTTTCCAGCCCACAAATGATTATCCCTAATATGTGATTTTGTGAAGCCAACAAGCTATTTAGGAGTCATTCTGACTAATTGCTAGAAGTTTGTTTTGTTTCTGAAAACTATATCTTTTATATACAATTTTAGTTTTGTAAACATCACATTACATTTAGTACCGTTGACTAATCTTCTAATAATTAGTTGTATATACTATATTAATTTTGTAAACATTTACAAGACATGAATTAATATCATTGACTATTTTAAGAGATAGTTTCACAAAAAAATTAAGACAAGATCTTGTTTGGGATAGTGTGAGGCCGTGAGCAACTAATTAATGTAGGCTAGTGTGGTGATTTAATGTGGATGTATTTTCATTTTTCTGTTCAATATTATACACTATACTTTTATCTTCATTGATTTGTATATTACGTCAATAACAAATCTGTCAACATCACACTATAAATATAGTTACCCTACCATCATTTGGTTGCTATATCTGCGATTCTTGGACCATTTTGGTGTTCTTCTTGCTATGTATTTGATTACTGATTAAGTTACAGTTATTAGTGTATTACCAATCACAGATCCAGCTTAGGAAAAATTATAAAGCTATCCATTCATTCTTTATTGGATTTATAAATACTTTTAGGTCTTTTTAAAAAAAACAGGATTTGAAGATTCAAAATGGCGAAGATGTACAAGAAGATGACACGCTACGGTGGTGAAGGAGGATATGAATGGGACAAAGATGTATACAAGCGTATAAGAAAAGTGTATGTAGGACAAGATTGCACGCGTATCAGTTTCATCAAATTCGAGTACGTGACGGAAGATGGCCAAGTAGTAACACGTCAATATGGGACAATAGATCGTAACCCTAAAGAGGTTGTTCTCCAATGCATTTTGAAATATTTTCTACATCGTTTTTTTTATCTAGACGTTTTTTTTAATTGTCAATCGTCAACACCTCACACACACAGTTGGGATTATAACAGAACGACGAGAATGTACGTTTTATTTCGTGTATTTTTTTTGTTTGGTTTTATTTATTATTTTGTTTTCTTGATTGTATAAATGATATTTTTCACATACAGTTTGCACTTCAAGATCCGGACGAATACATCTACCGGATGGAGGGAAGCTACCAACGAGTGGCGTTATGTGCGACGGAGGTGATCACGTCCCTCGTCTTCTATACCTCAGGGATAAGACAGTCTCCAACGTTTGGTCTAAACGTGTTTGGAATTACGAGCGGTAAAAAGTTCGTTTTAGATGACGGGGGAAAAGAGATCGTAGGGTTTCATGGACGGTCGGATAATGCTCTCGACGCTCTTGGAGCTTACTTTGATCAACCTGCGGGACCCTGTTTACAAGCTGGAAGCCCAAGGTGGCACATATGGGTTTGAGTGGGATGATCGTTCATACGATGGCGTTAAAGCATTGCGCATTTCTCAAGATGATTGTCGTATCACTTATTTAGAGTTCGACTACGAGAAAGACGGGAACCTATGGAGACGTCACCATGGGAGGAAAAAATCAGCACCATCCGAGGTAATTTCTACTACTTCTTATACACTACTCGTTCAATAATTCTCAAAAAAGTTACATTTTCTTTTTCTTTTTTAATGTTGCGGATACAGGTTTTGAAAAGAGATCTCTAGGTCTTGTTAAACAAAAATTTAGGTCCTAAATATAATAATTTCTTCTTATTGTGGATTCGCTGCAGTAGTATATAAAGTATCTCTCACACACCTTCAAAGCCGGGTTATTATATTCTTGTAGATATAACCATTTATTTTGATATTTTGCTTCTTGTCACAGTTTGTGCTTCTCCCGGATGAATACATCACATCGGTGGTAGCAACCTATGCTAAGACAGGTCTTTTGGACCATACCGTTATTACATCGCTTAAGTTCGTAACATCAAAGGGAAGAACGACGTTTATCTATGGGTATAATAAGGGTAAGAGGTTTGTGCTGGAGCAAAAGGGTTGTAAGCTTGTTGGGTTCCATGGAAGAGTAGGTGAAGCTATTGATGCTCTTGGAGCATATTTTTCACCTGTTCGTACTCCTACTCCTACTCCTGATCCTGATGATACTCCTGATCCTACTCCTTTGACTCCAGCCAAGAAACTACCAGCAGCAGGGGGCAACGGAGGAGTTTCTTGGGATGATGGTGTAAAGAAGATACTTGTAGGTCAAGGAAACGACGGTGTAGCCTTTGTTAAGTTTGAGTACATAAGGGTAAAGATCTGGTATCTGGAGTTGACCATGGGAAGATGACATTAATCGGAACTGAAGAGGTCATTCCCATAAACAACAAGAGTTTCTGTTTCAATTAATTTCCTAAACTATTTACACTTACCTTTATTAGTTTTGAGTTTTTGCAGTTTGTGCTTGAAGATGGTGAATATCTCACGGCCTTAGAGGGCTACTATGATAAGATCTTCGGAGTGGAGGCGCCAATAATTGTCTCTTTAAAGTTCAACACGAACAAAAGGGTGTCAACTCTGTTTGGAATGGATTCCGGTGAGAAATTCTCACTTGGGGAGGAAGGCCACAAGATCGTTGGATTCTACGGACAAGCTAGCGATGTTATTCACAGTGTTGGAGTCGCTGTTGTGCCCATCACCACCACCGAGTGAAAAAAATTAAACCTTCCATTATATTATTAATAGAACCAGCTTGTCATGTCGGCGAAATAAAACTTCTAGTAAGAATGGTGTGTCTTCTCTTTACTCTACTTTCAATGTGTTATGTGTGTGTAAGTTCAAAGTAACATCTGTAATCTCTGCCGAACTATCAATAAGATTGGTGTGTTCTCTTTCTATTTACTGGTAAAAAAATGATAGTCTAAAATTTTCCCCATATATATATCTTCTTGCTCTATGAAACATCTCAATATATAGAGACACAAATGTCAAAAACGCTCTTCTTCATTGTTGTCTTCCTCATGCCTCATATCTCTAAAATGGTCTTACAACTTGTGATTATGCTCTTTATAAAATAAAAATAAAAATTACATTTGATTATGCATGTTCACCAAATTGACTAAAAAAGTTGAGTAGTAGTTGAATCCTCGTCGTATTTGTCAATATTTTAATATTTTCAATGCCGTAATCATCCACTACTGTGTACGGTCATTTCTCATCAAATTTTTAATATTTTGATTATTTTTTTGTGTGGCAGTCTTACATTGATAGAACAGAGTATTTGGTTATCTTATTTCTCAATAAATAATTTAAACTAATTTAGTTCTAAAAATCCACATCCCTATTAATTTCAATAAATTTGCTCATCAATTTTAGTCATTTTGTTAGTTAACAAAAGTAGATTTTTTTACCATTAATTAATAAAATATACTAAAGTTTATTTAGTCAACGTTATTGCATTGTTACTATGTATATTTAATTTAACCAAAGTATCATACTGTATTTAACACCTAAAAAAAAAAGTATAATTCACGGTATGTAATCATTCTGGGGGCTGTGAATCCCCCCAGAATGATTACATACCATGAATTATACTTTTTTTTTTTCACTATTATCATCCTTTTACGTTACTAAACTTTATCCTCTTTTAATTCAGAAAAAGGCAGAAACAAATATTGACTATTTGATTACCAAACAGGTAAAAAAACTGGGCCCACAATAAGAACAATCAAACGGCCGGCTCCTCCAGATGGCTTTTGTCCGCGCAAGCAAAAAGATTTAAAAAGTGACTGAATCAATTTACCTAAATATCCTTAATTGCTATTCTAATTGACGGACAAAGCCCTTTTCGTTGTCCTTTCGGCATCTTCTCTGTTCAATGCCGCCTTTACCACCTTAACGCTTCTTCCTTCTCGTAAAGTCTCTCCGTTTAGATAAAGTTAACTTAAAAAACTAACGCCGTCACTAAATCTTAATTTCGGTTTCTTCCTGGTTTGGTTGAGTTTCTTCTCTCCATCTTCTCGATTTTCGATTTTTGGAGAATCTCTCTGTTTGTGGTAAATTCATAACTCTATGGATTTTTTCTCGTTTGAATTTCGATAATATTTTTGTTAGTGATATTTGTTTGGTTAGAGAATCTTTGAAGAAAGAGCTTGTACTGTATTTTGATTGATCGTAAAATTTTCACCGAATATTTTCTTCGCCACTAGGTCTCAAGTTCGATGCTTGACTTTAACAAAATTATCCTATCGTACGTTTGTTTTTTTTTAGGGTTGAAGGTTTTAAGGGTAGTTTAGTCTTTTTCACTTGGTTACGACGACTTCGATGTTTACGGATCTGTCAGAAGCTTTTTGACATTTTCATTTGATAGAAGTTTGTGGCGATCTTGATCTTATATCTATTTTTAAAACCAAATCTAATCGTCAAAAGCTAAAAATAGATGATTGAATTATTCTCATCGAGCAAGTGGTTAAGTAAGTAGTACTTTACAACACTCTCTGCTCTGTTTTTATTTAATTCGCCATTTTTGTTCCAAATGTTTAAACTTTATTTTTTCATTTCATGATTACAGTCTCTAATCTCTCCATGTAGCAATCTAATCACTGTCGCTTTCTATGCGCTGTTTTTGCCTTTGAACAAAGAATCTTACTCTTTTGCTTTTCTTTCTTATATATAGTTTTGATTCCAGTTGAAGTATTGTTGTAGTGAAACCTTTCCAGCTTGCCACTAATGAAGAAGCTTTTCTTTTTCAAATCATCATCTGGTAATGCAACTGATAAACAACTTCTTCACCGGCAAAAACATGATCAAATTGAACAAAATTTGATTAGTTCAAATGGTTTGATCAAGTCCAAAAGTGAAGAATATGATGCTGCAGCTCTTAGACGAAGTCGTTCATTGTCCTCTGCAGCTTTTCTCGTTGATGGAACTTCTTCAAATGATGCTACTAGAAGCAACCATCATCGATTGCGAAATCACTCATCACGGTAAAAATAAGTCTCAGTCTTTTCATATTGGAACTGAACAAATAAATGAATAAAGTTTGATAATTTGTATGTTTTTCAGATGTTTTACTCCGGAAAGACAATATAAAGAATGTGGAAGTTCGTCAACTTGTTCAAATAATGTCTCGAGTCAAGTCTTGGACCGTTACATTGATGGAGAAGAGTATTTAGAACGAAGTAGTAAGCTAAAGAACGGTTCTTCACATAGTAGTCTCTCTGGGAGTAACAAAGGAAGGAGGCTTCCACCGCGAGTTCAATCCCCTTCACCGGTATCAGATAAACGAAAATCTAAAGGTTTGAGAGATGCATCAGCTCGTTCACTTGCAAGAAGCGTCATTGAGAGACTCTCTCATACTCATGGCAAGTCGAAAGCGTTGAGTTATGAGTCCATCAGAATACAAGATGTCTGTGGTGGATACAATGGTAAAACTCTTGACTCAAACTCAGATGTTTCTACCAATGTTGTTGTTCCACTGGCTGTGCATGAATATTATGCGGATGACCAAGCAGAACAGCACCAAGAGGATGGTAAGAACATGCATATGGGAAGTAACAATGTTTGTAAGGAAGGTGATGTTAGTTCTGAGCTAGAGAGGAGATATAAAGAAGCTGAGAAGAGAGTGAAGTTGCTTTCTGAAGAACTTGAAGAGCAGAAGTTCTTTACTGACCGTGACTACGATGTTTCATCTTTGGTTGGAGATATTAGACAGATGGAAGAGGAGAGGGTAGGGTTGGCTTTTGAGGTTTTAAGTCTTTTGCGGTCACAAATGGTTGATAGAGCTTCCGCTAGGGAAGAGATGAGATGGGTAAAGACAGATTGGGACTTACATATAAAGAGACTAGAAAAAGAGAAGAGTGAGTTACAGTTTGAATTTGAGAAAGAGATTGATAGAAGGTCAAGTGAGTGGACTTCGAAGATCGAGAAGTTCCAGGTGGAAGAGAAGAGGCTGAGGGAACGTGTCAGAGAGCTTGCTGAACACAATGTCTCACTCCAGAGAGAAATATCAACTTTCCATGAAAAGGAAACAGAGCGGATCGATATGATTAGACATTTGGAGGAAACAGTTACGGAGTTGAGTGCAACAGCAGAGGAAATGCGCGAAGAGAATCTGTATCTTATGCAAAACCTCTCCAAGTTACAAGAGAGTTACAGTGGTACTAACGAAGATCTTGATCGTGTAAGAAGAAACTTTGAAGAGAAAGATATGGAATGCAAGGAGTTACACAAATCTGTTACCAGGTTGCTAAGAACCTGCAAAGAACAAGAGAAGACAATTAAGGGACTTAGAGATGGTTTCTCCGAGGAGATTATGAAGCAACCGTCAGAGAAATATGAACAAATAAGGTTGGCAGGGGTTGAATTCTCACTTAGAAAGGAGGTAGAATCAATGAAGCTTGAAGCTGATGCTCTTCGTCGTGAGAATATTTGTTTGATGAATCGAGTAAAAGGAAATGAAGAAGAAGCTGACACTATGATGAGCTTCAAGCTAGATAATGAGATGAAGATGCATGTATGCCACTTGGAAGAACAAGGGCTAAAAATGTTAAATGAGAGCACTCAGCTATGTTACAAGTTTCTGAAAATCATCAGAGACAAGCAATCAATGAATAATGGATTGAGTGAGCAGTTTCTGATTGAATCTGAGATGAGAGTTCATGGAATACGGCGTGGAACTGAAAGCCTGAAGAGGAGTTTGCAGACAGTAACAAGTTTATTGCTTGAGAAATCTAATGAGATGGCATCAGATTCAGAATCATCTTCCTCTAGTGCTGATAAGCCAGGAAGTCACTCAGTGGAGGTAACTTTTTTTTTTCCAAAAATCTGTTTATTTCTTATCCTCCAATGCACGTTAGATTCATTTCAACATAAGTTTACATGTTTATCTGATATAGAAATCACTGAGAGCTGAACTGAGAGCAGAAGCTCTACTCACAAGTTTATTGAGGGAGAAAATGTATTCCATGGAACAAGAAATCGAACAGCTGCAAGCAGAAGTAGCAGCAGGTGTACGGGGTAACGAAGTTTTACAACGTGAAATCCGAAACACCTTAGACAACCTTTCAATAAACACTCACCAATTTAAAGACTTCAAGCTTCAGGTATTTCAGATTTTTGTGTGTTTGTGTGGCTTATAAGGAGTTTTGTCATAAGGAATTAAAGCTTCTTGAATGTGCTCTGATGATGATTTGACATATCAGATGGTGAAGAAGGACGAGAACATAAACCGGCTTGAATTTAATCTCCAAGCAGCTACTAAAGAGTTGGCTAGCATGAAAGTTACATTACCAAAAGTGTTGGAGGAAAGAGAGGAGATATTGAAGGAGGTGAGGGAATGCAGAGAGATGAACAAAGATTTGGAATCGGAGAAGGAGATTTTGAAGAAGAAGATAGAGAAATTGGAAGAGGACACACTTTTTAAGGAAGGTCAGATCACTATACTAAAAGACACACTTGGAAGCAAGAATTTTGATCTCTTCTCTAGTCCTGATTTCTCATATGATGATTTCTTAGTCAAATAAACAAACAAAATAAATGTATAGTTGTTTGGTTCCCTGTGCTCTTTTTTCCATTTTTTTTTTTGTTTTTACTTAAGGGATTATAGATTTGAATGATTTAGTTTGGTTTCTTGTAGTCTCTTTTTAGATTCTTTTTGGCACTAGGATGAATTAGAAGATTCACCCTTCTAAACATAAGGATTTGCTAAGAAATAAAATAATATTTCATAAACTATGTAGTGACAGTCACACACTTTTAAGAGAATGTTATACGGTAAAACTTCGCGTTTACGGCTACATCTTTCATTTCTCTTTTGTAAAATTTGTTATTTATCAATAAAATCAACCAAATGTCATCGATCTCTCTATTCATTAAATTTAAATATCCATATATTATGGTACAGTCGTATAAATAATAGATTATCATGACATGCGCAGTGCACGACGCAAGGCAAATATTTTTCTAAAGCATTAACGAGGAGATGCATTAATTTTTTTTCTGATAAAAAAATTTAATTTATCTAAAAATGTAAGAATTCATTTCAAGAGAGAGCCATAGGCCCATAGTAGTTGGAGGACATTGGAGGAGAGCCATTTTTTGGTAATATTTCTTGTTTTTTTCTCTCTTCCATTTTTTTTTTTGCCTTTCTGCATTACCAGTAATTAGATGCTCCTCACTAGCCATATTCTTAAACATGAACAGAGAAGTTTTGGTTTTAATTTTGCAACATTTTTCTTAAACGTAACAAACTGACAACCGATAGCATTACTTTGAAACATTTGAATGGGCCCCTCTTTTTTTTGTGGACCCACTATTTTAAAAATTAAAATTTTTATGTATATAAATAATAACTATGTTACAAATCATATATAATATTAACAAATAACATAAAATTATATATACTCTATAGAAAATGTAAAATAAATTGAGAAAATTTTACAAATTCAAATACATTTTTTCCATTTACCATATGGTTTAAATATATTTTTTTAAAATTTCTTTTTTACATAGGATTTTTTAATTGTATGGATTTTCGATCAGGACCGGCTTTGCAAACTGAATATAATTGATGTATTTGATATATTATAGATGCTGATTTAAATTTAAATTACTAAAATTTCAACTCTTTTATAAAATTAATTAGATGAAGTCAAATATTGTAGTAATTTAAAATTTAAAATTACTAAGATGATTTGTTGATTAGTCAAAATTTGGAAAGCTATAAACTTCAATTTCATCCAATTGTTTCTTGATTAAAATGTTTATGGAAAAAAATACAACTTCATTTTGCATGTCAATCAACAATTTGAACAATTTTTAATCATCTTTCATTTATTTTATCCTACATATATTCTTATTTTTCTTGATTAAATATATTAGTATATTATGTTGTCCTATCTATTATACTATATTTGTACACACATTTGAGATATACACATAAAATGCATATATGTGTATATCATATATGAGATTGTATAACTTGTAAATGTCTTAAGTTATCTAAGAAAATTACTCAAAAATGCTTAACTTTTCTTAAAACATATCTAAAATATTCAAAAAGTTTCTTATGCAAAATTCAACTTTAGAGAAGACATTATTTTCCAAATGCAACCATCTTATTGGCCACTTGATTGGATTCTCATGATCAACATGATCTGAGGTTGAAAATAAATAAATAAAAATTTTAGTGAAAATATGTCAAAATATGTAATAAAATTAATTGATTTGGTGAATTAACATTGAATGATATATTTTGGTTTCTTAAGCACTAGTAGCAAAACCATGACAATTCACGCTCCCAGCCCAACACCACAATCCATACTCTGAAGTCCCTTATTGAAGAGAAAAAGGGAACTATAATTGAAGAACAAGTAATCTACTTCGGATGGAAGGTTATCCATGACGACAACGCCACTTTTGGTGACTATTTCATCAAACCATACTTGATCCTCCAACTTGTTGTGAGGCTCGTTGGTGGGACATTTGATGCTTAGACTTTGAACTATACATCGACCCCATCTATCCATCCCCATCTATATTTTCCAAGAAGTATTGGTATGTGTGTGTTCTATTTACTATGCTACATTTAATTTTAGTTAACTTACTTTTTCTGTCAATTGTCCAATAAGATTGGTGTGTGTTCTTCTTTTTACTAAGAAAATCCTAGTAAAAAAAAAGGAAGCGGTTCCATTTACTTTCCATCAAATTATTAAAAAAATCAAATTATTCGCATAAGACTAAGTAGAGAAAGTTATACAAGCGCGTGTCATGGAACCATATATTCTTATTTTTCTTGATTAAATATATTAGTATATTATATTGTCTTATCTATTATACTATATTTGTATACACATTTGAGATATACACATAAAATGCATATATGTGCATATCATATATAAGATGATATAACTTGTAAATGTCATAAGTTATCTAAGAAATTTTCTCAAAAAAGCATAACTTTGCTTAAAACATATCTAAAATATTCAAAAAAGTTTCTTATGCAAAATCAACTTTAGAGAATAAATTATTTTCCAAATGCAACCCTCTTATTGGCCACTTGATTGGATTCCCATGATCAACATGACCTGAAGTTGAAAATAAATAAATAAAAACTTTAGTGAAAATATGTCAAAATATGTAATAAAATTAATTGAATTGGTGAATTAACATTGAATGATATATTTTGGTTTCTTAATAATATTTTTAAGATTTTTTGGTACTTGGATAATAGAAGATTCACCCTTGTGAGAAATAAAATACTCCATTTGTTACTGAAAGTGTGATTTTCTTGAGTTTGCAATAAGTACCTACCTTATTTTCCAATACTAAACAATTTCCAATAACTATGAAACCAATATTATTTTTATAAATTTAATTATTTTCAATCAATGTTTCTTGAAATGTATATATATTTTAATAAAAAATATAGAACAATCTAGAAAATCAAAATTTATGAAACAAAAAAAAGTTAGAAAGTCAAACACTCGCATTCTTTAACTCTTGGAAGAAGGTCAAACATTGGTACCATGTCTGGAATGTCTCAGTCTTTTCAATTTCATTTTCAACTTTCATTCCCTTGACCTAGTTATGTATCTTGCATACAAGAGAGTTGTACTTCATCATATGATGAGGAGTTTAATCACTGGTACTGCCCCCATGGCTCAGTGTGTATGGAATCACAAGTTTACAATAGCTGGTGCTCTGATTTTTGTTTTTGCTATGAAAAAATGTTGGGATGTGAAGCACTATGTGGAAGAGAAGTGCAACGTTTGGATGGAAGACAACCCGAGGAAGACGACATTCCTACTTAATGTGAAGAATATGTGTAATATTTACATCATTTAAGTATTAATTATTTTTTTTGTTTGTTTGTTAAAGATTTATTATTTTAATATGTTTCTCACTTTTTTTCTTTTAAAACAGATGATGATGGTCAAACCCCTCTAAAAGTCAGAAATTTGTTGAAGTTTTGTTGGAAGAGTTATCATATATGACATGACATGTGATGAATTTAGAAAGGCGCAGACTTATCAGATATCTGATCATGCAAAGTTTGAATCTATGACTGGGAGGGAGGGATTGAAAAAATGTAGAATGTGTAATAATATGCAACCATATGATCTGCATGTTCACTCTCTCCAATTTTTATATCATATACTTATGTAATTGCATTTTTAACGAAATATTGATTTGATTATGTCTTGTTGTTGCTCACAAAATCCAAATACGAGTTCTTTTACACATGTGGAACTCTTATAAATGAACCTTTTTAAATATAAGGATTTGGTAAAAAATAAAATATTATTTTTCTAATGTGTTCCATGCTAGTGCATAAAGTTGGTGAATAATATGAACCATTGGCTACAACCATTCTTCTTTTGTTTCAGTTGAAGAAGGTTTGGGATGTGAACTACGAGTGTCGTGTTTAATGGATGGTAACCCTAGTTATACATTATTTTCTAATACTAAACAATTTCTAGTAGCAATGAATTAATAACACTTTATAAATTTAATTATTTTCAATCAATGCTTCTTAAAATGTATTTTGTTAAATAAAAATGTAAAAAAAAATCTAAAGAATCAAAGTTTATGAAAAATGGAAAAGAAAAACTAGAAATTCATAGAAATTGAGGGAGTAGTATATAGTGTAAAGACTTTGAAGACCAAAACCTTTAAGTGGATTCCTTCAGGAAATCAGTCATTTTGATTTCATATATAATAATACCACATAGTATATATCATTATATGTTTTATTTCATTTCCAATTCAATCTTCCTAGTGTTGCATTTAAGGTTTATAGCCGATATAAATAATACTCTTTTTGTTCCATAATATTAGATGTTTAAGGTTGTTTTTCTTATTCAATTTTATTGAATGTTTTGCAAATTTCCATGCAAAAAGTTAAATTTATTTAGATTTTATTATTAGTAAATATTCTAAAGTATTATTTATCATTGGATAGATGTTTGATATTAAATATCGAGTTATGTTTTCGGAAAAGAAAAATAATAATTATATAATAATTTCTTAAAATCCACGTTTTTTATGAAAACACCATCTAATTTGGCACGAAGGGAGTAGTATATGTTTTTTAAGTTTATGGAGAACATTGTTGACTCCGGGAAACTGATGATTGGTTGTGGGAAAAATATATTTCTGTCTTTTTTTTTTTAATGATTTCCTTTTGTTTATTTACCCTATCTATTTTCCGACTAAAGTTAACTGTTGCCACTTGATGCTGTTGTTTATCTATCATCTTTCCCGCTTCCTCATCAATGTAGAGTCGCAAGTCGAAGGTCAGATCTTCATGACTTCATCTCATGGAAATCGTCCTTGGTATCTGTGAATCATACCATTGCAAATACACTTTGTAATACCTTCATATTATTTAAATACTTTTCGAAGAAATAACACACCTTCATATTCGTTTATTGTTACATTACATTCAATATAGTGTTCTAAATCTTGGAAGCTAATCCAAGGAAGAAATTGTTGACACAAATAGATCAAAGCAAAAACAAAACCTATAGATGAAAAACTACTTGAGTAGTACTTTCCATATATTCCTCATATAAACGAATAAGGACCAAACAGATAGTCCTGCTGATACATAAAGCAATCCAGCACCTGAAGCTACAAGCCATCCAACATTGCTATCTCGGCTTGCAAGAAGTATGGTTAGTGCAGTCATCTGCGTGGCGGTTTTCCACTTGCCCAAGTTATTGACAGCAACAGCCTGCAAGCATCAATCAATGCAATTTCATGATTCAGTAAGAAGAGAAACCAAAAGAAAGCTCTTACACACTACAATATCAGAGATAGATGTTTGGTGATTTAACTTACCTCTAAAAGCTTTCCATTTTGTGATGCAGCCCATTCTCTTACTGCTGACATAGTAATCTACGCCAAGACGCATATATTCCATAGTTAAGGACACGTTACTTATACTCTGCAAGTGAATGGTATTTAAGAAATTACAATCAAGTTTCTTCATATCTTACCTCTCTACCAATGATTGCAATAGAAGGTACAGTCAATAACCATGGAACTGATCCTAATACAGCAACATCGATAGGTTTTGTACACAGTAAGATCAATGTAGCTGCAACCATAAGCTAAAGACACAAAGACATACATAAATCAGAGAATACATACAACTCAATTTTCCACTATAATCAAAGCTTGAAGATAAGTCGACACACCTTATCTGCAACTGGATCCAAAAAAGCACCAAATGCAGAACTTAACCTCATCTGAAATGCACATGATCTCACCATTAAAAGCTTACAAATTGTGAAATACATATCGAAGAAGAAACATATAAAGAAAGTACCTTTCGTGCAATATAGCCATCAAGCCAATCTGTAATAGCTGCTGCAATGAAAATGCTTGTTGTTGCAGTTGTTCCCCACCAACTATCAACATAAAAGGCTTCAAGCAAAGACAAAATTTTACAAAGCATTGAGCTCACGAAATGATTCTAATATCACATTCGAATCCAAAAACAAACAAATTAACGTACTTGCGACGAGAAGCGGAACGGCAGCTACACGACCAAGGGTTAATACGGTGGGCAATGTTAGAAATTTGGAAGATGATTCCGGCGGGAGCGAAGAATTGTTGTCACTATCAAGCTGACTGTGACCATTGAAACTGTTCCGATCCGACGGTCCGCTTTTATCCGACGAAGACGAAGAGGAGGAATAGAAGCAGGAAAGGCGGTGGCGAGATTTCTGAATTGGAAACCTTAGAGATGTATTGGAGGAGTAACGGGAAGTAGAAACGCAGTGTGAGGAACGGCTAAGATGCGCCGGATAAGAAAAGGGCGCGCATGGACGTAACGTACGCCGTAAATTGACATCGACAATTAACGAAGCTAGACCGGATCTGAGCATGGGCAAGAGATTTTAATTGGATCAATCTGTTCAGAGATTTTAGTTGGATCACTCTGTTCAGAGATTTGATTGGAATCGGAGAAGATGGAGTCGCACCTGAAATTCGAAGATTTTGGGAAGACGGTGACGTGGACTCTAAAAGACATGTCACGGTTAACCGGAAAAAAAAACGAAGTGGGCTTTAGTTCAATTAGGCCCAAAGAAAATGAAGTCTATCATTAGGGCATCTCTAACGGATACCCCTATACACGGGGTCTTTTTTTTTTTTTAATTTTTTTTTTTTTATAAAAATTAATTTTTTTATTATCGCAACCTGATTCGTTGTGACACGTGGCATTTTTGGAAAGATCCAGTGTCCGATGGACACCCAAAAAGGT
This sequence comes from Cardamine occulta, assembly GCA_028015245.1. Taxonomy (NCBI): domain Eukaryota; kingdom Viridiplantae; phylum Streptophyta; class Magnoliopsida; order Brassicales; family Brassicaceae; genus Cardamine; species Cardamine occulta. The sequence goes on along the minus strand of CM051377.1, from coordinate 15,462,451 downwards.
GTCCATCGAAAGATCCAGTGTCCGATGGACACCCAAAAAGGTGTCCGATGGACATAGTCTTAGTGTATTCAACAAAACACGGGGGATATTCGGAATACTCTATATCCCGAATAGTGGTCTACATGTAACATAGCAAATATTGTATTTTAGAATTTATACGACTACAAAATATGATTGTTTACGTTAAATTATTATTTGATGTCTTACGAAAAGAGCTATGAGACTACTATATTATGTCAAATTGTTATCAACTAATGGGTAAAAACGATTCTATCAATTTTGATAAAAACGTAAAAATGAAATTAATATAGTGTGATTTGAGGGCTATGTCCAATGTATTTTGATAAAAGCAATTGTTCTTTACAGGAGTAAATGTCTATCCTGCAAATTTCCATTGTTTTTTGGTTCCCTTTACGATTTGTTTGCAACTTTGCATTACTTTTCAAGTTAATAGGTATAATGTAACACCAATTTCTCTTCGATAGAAATACACTATATATACACTACAAAAGTACAAATGTTTGTAGGTGTTTACAGAAATTATATTTTGCAGGTAACAACTGACAAATGTTGTGTGAGTAGAAAATATTCCCTTTAATATTAACTGGGCTAAATAACTTAAGAAATTTGAACAGTTTTTTTTTTTCCGGACAAATAGACTTATATAGAATTGAAAATGTATATTAAAATAATGTTAATTTTATAATCTATACTAGAATAAATCCTCCAACACAAATAAATAACCAAAATAAGATAGGAGTCAATCCATTTTTCTTCTTTTTATTACTTGTCAAGTAAAAAATATATTTTCTAGCAAAGGCCAAAAATTTCGGGTTTTGATGAAGAGTAAAGAAAATAATTTGACTAATATAATAAAAAGATAATTTTTAAAAAGTCACAATTTCACATATGCCATTCAAAAAAAATCATTTTGAAAAATTTCTCGAAAAGGCCACTTTCTTATGTGTAAAATGACCGTTTTACCCTTTGACCATCTGAAACTTTTATTTTTTTTATAAGTTTTTATTTTGTTCACGAGTCTTCATAGACAAATATTTGTTTTGTGTTTTGTCCACGAAAAAATTATGTTTGGATAGCTAAAATATTTTATCTGGGATCTTTAGTAAAATTTAGTTTTATTAGTGTATAGATTTTGGCAATTGATTCAAGCATAATGACATTAAATTTTATGCTCATAATCAAAGACTTCAATTTTGTTTTTATTTTGTCCATGTGTTTTTGTAGACAAGTATATGTTATATGTTTTGTCCACTACATAATTCTGTTAAAAAAAATTTTATCCATGTGTTTTCGTAATCAAATATATGCAATATGTTTTGTCCACTAATATGTGTTTAAGGTTTAAATTCATTCATTTATAATTTTATAACTTTTTTGCAAATAAATGTTGTAAAATCACATGTTTGGATTCTCCATTTTATACGGGTGTATGGTATAGTATCATTCTTTTGTAGCTCTTTACATGATAAATATTATAAAATTATATGTTTAAGTTCCTCATTCCATATGGGTGTAGGATATCATTCTTTTGTAACATTGTTACGGAATAAATACTGTAAAATTATTTGTTTGGATTTCCTAATATGTATTTAGGGTATAAATTTTTTTTTTAATAACTTAGTTACGAAATAAAAACTGTAAATTCATATGTTTTCGATTTTTTTCAATTACATAACAAACGTTTTTCCTCTAATTGATTATGGATACTCTTATAAAAATTATACATATTTTATTTTGTATTTTCGTTTATAGTATCTTATATACTTCACTCTTTATGTTAGTTTTGTCCACAGTAAAATCATATTTTCGTGTACCAAATCATGTTCTCGTGTACTAAATTATGTGTCCATGTACAAACATCTTCATTCACTACTATAAGAGTAAATTCGTCAAAAATTGGTCGTTATAACTACACTATTTACATGTTACTGTAACAAGTGGCGTTTTCCGAAAGCCATTTATCAAAAGTGGCTGTTTTCGTAAATTCCCCTATAATAAACGTCTTTTACAATCTCGCCCTTTTCGTCTCTCTACCATCTAGACACTGTAACTTGATCCTCCTTCAATTTCATGATGATCCAGTAGGATTGCTGTTCCACGGGATCTTCCTTCTTCTTCTTCTTCGCGCAGCCACATTTTTCAACTCTCACCGCCTCCATTCGTAGAGATCTCGACCTCTCACTTAGGAATAATGATCGTCAACGCCGTTTCCAATCCCGTGAATCCTCTCTTCGCATCCGACCACAAAAGGTATCGCCTATGAGCTCCTCGGTTGCTACATTGCCACATTTAAGTTTTTTTTTTTTTTTTAAATAAGTTGCTCTAGGAGAAAAATAGGGAACTGATATAATTAATAATTCCAATTTCTTGTCAAGGATGAAAATTTTGTTTCAATGGATTGCAATAAGTTACAAAAATTACGGAGTTTTTTTTTTTTTATTTATGGATAAAACTGAATATTTTCAGTACTGAGGAAGTTAATACGGTTGGTTTTTTATTAACAGGGATGCTTATGGATTCTCTGTGAGGCCTCAGCATTTGCAAATATACCGAGAATATGTTAATATCTACAAGGTTCTATCTCCATCACTTTTAGTTTCTACTCGATAAATTTCTTTTAACATGATTTAGTGGTACTTATTCTTGAAATTCGAAAGGCTCCATGTGTCATAAGGTGTTCTTAAAATGGTGGAAGTAGTCACTGTCACTTTATCTTTAACGCTTCTCCTTACTGATAAAGTGCAGGAGGAAGAAGAGGAGAGGTCGGACAGGTGGAACAGTTTCCTGAAAGATCATACAGAATCTGGTGTCTCACCTGCAAATGGATCATCTGAATATAATCATCAACATCCAAGTGAATGTCACAAGAGAAAAGAAGAGGAATTGAACAAGGGCTCTGAAGGAAAAGATCTGCATACTGACGAGCCAGGTTCCGATTTAACTACTGGAAATGCGGGAGAGGGAGATGAAGAGCCCAATGGGAAGAAGAATGTGTGCAGAGTTCAGTTATGGACTGAGATCAGACCATCTCTTCAAGCAATTGAGGACTTGATGAGTGCCCGTGTCAAAACAAAGGGGAATTATTCAACTGGCGAGCTAGAAGCTCAGAAATTGAAATCTTCACCTTCAACTGATGAGGCAGATTCTTCAAAGGGAGTATCTGAAAATGATTCTGAAGACGAGTTCTATGATGTAGAGAGATCAGATCCAGTTCAGGATGGTTCTTTGGATGGTACAAGTGTCTCCAGAATCTCTACTGCTGCTGATGTAACTTCCCTAGTATCTGCATGCCCCTGGAAAGAAGAACTTGAAGTCCTTGTTCGCGGTGGTGCACCTATGGCTCTGAGGGGTGAGGTAATAAACCTTTTCTTTCTGCATTGCCTTCTCTTCTCTATCTTGTTTATCATTCTCCAGCTATTGATATTTAGTTCTCTCTATCCTTATCTCTTGCTCAATAATAATCTGAAAGTATATATGCAAATATTCAGCTCTGGCAGGCATTTACGGGTGTTAGGAAACGTCGGGTCGAGAATTATTACCAAAATCTGCTAGCTGCTGACAGCCTAGGAAATGACATAGAGCAGGAGCACATGCAGCATGCAGATGGAAAAGGTTCAAGTAGTGACCCCCTCGCTGTTGTGGAAAAATGGAAAGGACAGATAGAAAAGGTTAGCAACTGTATTATCCTCCAATACTTGGCATCAAGCATTTTCTAACTAGTGGTGCAGTGCTGGACTCCTATTGATATTGGTCATTTTTCTCAAATTGTTGCTTATTTCAAGTACAGGATTTACCCCGGACATTTCCAGGTCATCCTGCCCTAGATGATGATTTCAGAAATGCTCTGCGGCGATTGTTAACTGCCTATGCTAGGCATAATCCTGCTGTTGGATACTGTCAGGTATTCGATTACTAACTACTGTCACTCCTGTATACTAGTATGGTGACATGCTCACAAAAATGTGACATCTCAGTTATTTGTTATCTTGTATCAATAAATCATGTGCAGGCCATGAATTCCTTCGCTGCACTTTTATTACTTCTGATGCCCGAAGAAAAGGCCTTTTGGTATGTTTGGAAAATACTCTCTAACTCCTAATATTGTTTGTCAGTGAAAACCCAACTCCTTGGTTCTGTGTTCAGTTTGTGTATTTTTACTTCCTTTCTCTTCTGGTTACATATTAACCAGTGTTAGCCAATTCCTCAAATCTTATTTCAACAAATGTGTAAGTTAACCAAATAATGTTTCGGATTTTAAGGTCGCTGATAGGAATCATTGATGACTACTTCAATGATAATTATTCAGAAGAGATGATTGAGTCCCAGGTAAAAATATTAGTTCTGTTTTTGTTTTTTGTACAATATTTTCCTATCTTTTGGGGCCGACACTACTGACAAAATCATAAACAATTTTACTTTTCCCTCCACCAAAGAGTCACTTTTTTTTTATTATCCTATATTTGGATTCTTTACCCAGGTTGATCAACGAGTTCTGGAGGAGTTGATTCGAGAGAGATTTCCTAAATTGGGTTAGTTTTTTCATAAACTTGTTTCATGATACCAAAAGTTTTCAGTTCGTGCTAATGCTCTGTGGTTTTTGTCCTTCTGCAGTTCATCATCTAGATTATCTTGGAGTGCAGGTGGCTTGTGTTACAGGGCCATGGTTTCTTTCCATCTTCATTAATATGCTTCCATGGGAAAGTGGTCAGGTTTTAGAAATTAGAATTTTAAACTTTTTGTATAGGAAAATTGTTTACATTGTCCTACGTTTTTCTTTGTTATAAAAAGTTTGTCATCTTTAAATACTCTGAATGTCAGTCTAAAATGAATTCTTTGGTATAACAGTTCTCAGAGTGTGGGATGTGCTTCTATTTGAAGGAAATCGTGTTATGCTTTTCAGAACAGCACTAGCATTGATGGAATTTTATGGTACTCGGTTGAAACTAAATGTTCATATGATTAAAGTGATAAGTTTTGTGGACTCTCTAATAACCAATGGAGTCACTCTAAATTCTTATACTTGCCATATCAGGTCCTGCACTGGTTACAACCAAGGACACTGGAGATGCTGTTACTTTGCTACAATCAATGACTGGTTCAACATTTGATAGCAGCCAGCTTGAATTCACTGCTTGCATGGGTTACCAAAATGTACATGAAAGTAGATTGCAGGAATTAAGAAGCAAGCACAGGCCAGCTGTGGTAGCTACATTTGAGGAAAGGTTAAAGGGGCTTCAAGCTTGGAGGGATTTGAAAAGCCCTGTGACCAAATTATATAATTCTAAGCAAGACCCAAAATCTTTTTTAGTGGATTCTAGCAAATCCTCATTGTCAGATGGGAGTTTATCTTGTTCTGAATCAGGATCCAGTAATGCAGAGGAAGTCTTTGTTAGCCTGACTGGGGATGGAGAGAGAGATTGTTTTCAAGATCTTCAGGGACAGGTAATTTGTGTCATCTTTTCTGTTGGGTTGGAGATGCTGCCCCTAGGAACTTTAAGGATAACTATAATTTGCAACAAGGCAGATACAACCAATGAAACACTTAATAGGGAGCATTCATTATCAAATGGGTTGAATGCTAGACTATTGATCATGATTCATGACGAAATGTAGGCATAACCACTTAAACTGTCTACGGTCATATGAATTTGCTTAACCATGATAGTAGAGTGATATGTGGTCCCTAGCACGGTATGCTACAATGATTTGATTAATCACACAAGTCTTCCCACGTAGATGTTGGGGCACTGTCAGAAATTAGTAGGCTCCCAATGAGTAATAAGGAATTATACAGATGTTTATCATCTGCCCAAAAATTTACATGGCATTCGTACTGGTTTTCTAGTAGAAATTTGGTGCCCTTCAAAGTGCTATACCTAACTAATAAATGTGTTCATTTTGTCATGTTGATTGCTTTTGTTATTGTTTTACTCTAGTTAAATTTCCGATCTTCTCATTCATTGATGGGTAGTAACAATTAAGTATGTTGTCAAGATACTTTTATTATCTTTTCTCACATGAACTTTAGGTGGACCAACCAATACCAAAAATATAAGTACACATTATTACTAGTAATTGCAATGTCAACTTATAATAATAACATTTGCCCACACCTGCTCCAGGTTATCTGGTTGAAGGGTGAACTCTACAAGTTGCTTGAGGAGAAAAAGTCAGCTTTACTAAGGTTAATCTCTTAACTTAGTATACGAATTTGGTTATTGAAATCACTCGTGAACTTTTTTATATCTCCTTATTATCATTTCCTATGTTATTATAGAGCTGATGAGTTGGAGGTAGCTCTCATGGAGATGGTCAAACAAGACAATCGGTGTCAACTCAATGCTAAGGTATCCCCATTTGTGATTTGAAACTCAGTTCCCCAATGAAGCTTATGGGCTTATATTTAGTTGTTTCTTTCTCTATGCTGCCATGAGTAAGGATGATGCTTGCTCCCATCTATTTGAGATAGTCTAACTTGTCCCATGCCACTGAACATGAATTTTGGGTAGATTGAGCAGTTAGAGCAAGAGGTGAGAGAGCTTCGAAGACTTGTTTCTGATAAGAGGGAGCAAGAAGGTGCTATGATACAGGTTTCTATTTGCAACTTGTTTACTTCTCAGATTAATCTATTCTCTCTTCTAGCACAATTTTGTGTATGGTAAATCTAAGATCACTTGAGAATTATGAAGGTCTTGATGCGGATGGAGCAAGAACATAAGGTAGCAGAAGATGTACGGAGACTTGCGGAGCAGGATGCAGCAGCGCAGAGATATGCAGCTGAAGTGCTTCAGGTTAGAAAGCTTGCATTGACTACTACTAAAGATGAAAGTGTGTTGCCTATCTGTTTCAAAGAGCTTTAACTACTGGCTTCTGTTTTTGTGTGTGCGTAGTCAACTAACTTTCTGGTTCCTTCACTGACTTATCTATTTGCTATATAAATAATTACGCTTATTGATTCCTTCCTAGAAATTTGAAGCTTGCCGGTTCTTCTTTAGCATGATACCTTGTGGCATGTTTACTTTGTGGATTTTGGTATTGTTTCTTTGTCTGTACGTGTCAGTATACACATACAAGAGAGGGCAAAATAAAGTTACAAGTGTTGCTTATTTCATCACTTCCTCAATTTGATAACGATAATGGTGTAGGAAAAATATGAGGAAGCTGTTGCTTCGCTCGCTGAGATGGAGGAGAGGGCAGTAATGGCAGAGTCCATGTTGGAGGCGACTTTGCAGTATCAATCTGGCCAAGTTAAAGCGCAACCTTCACCACGGTCTGTTTCTCTGGCATTAGGAATTTGACTTTTCCCAATTATTTGTGTCCATCCCATACATTATGACACCATTTTTTATCTGAATCGTTTCAGTCAAGTGAAGCAAGATTTTCCGGTTATGATCAGTCCCTAGAACCTCATCAAAGTAAGTCTTCCTCTTTCTCTCACTAACACGTGTAGTGACATATTATGTATATGACTGCTTCAAGATAGAGTTCAGTATATGTAACACAAATGGAGCTTCTTTGGTCTTTTTAATGCGGTCTTCAAAACCAAATGTTAATAGACCTTATTATATCTGAAATCTAGTGCTGTCATTAACTAAGGCCTTTTTGACCTGTGATTGCAGAACACTACATGCAAAAAAACCAAAGGAGCAGGCGAATGATGAGAAGCCATCAACAGAGGGACAACACTCGAACTTAATACCAGAAGAAATTGACACGAAGCTCTAAGAAAATGACCAGTAAGGTATATATAATCATACGAATTGTCTATTAGATTTTCGACATAACTAGTAGATATATTGAATTATGTAATTTCTTTGCTAAGCAATATAGAAACAATTCGTTGTTACGTCAACCTCGCTTTTGATGACAAAGAGTTTTCAATTATATATCGTAGACTAGAATTCACAGAGAAACCTTCTCACTATGTATATAATACATATATGAAACACTTGTGCATTAACAACAATGGGGCATGTATCTTTTTTTATTCACTATCTTAAGCATATGCGCACGAGGAAGATTGCTCGAGCAAAGAATGTAGCACAAGTTGATTCAATCATACAATGCAGAGAGAGATAGAGAGAGAGAGAGAGAGAGAGAAGAGATTAGGCTATTGCAGACTTTTTATCGTAAAGGTCTTCAAGGTGTAACGCTCTAAGGAGCCTTGGCCATGATTCTGGGATTCCACCGGGTAACTCAAATTCCAACAGCTTCTCACGCTTCCTGTAGAACTCTTCCACTGGTTGAGTCTGTGAAACAGAACAAACATATAAACACTGTTAACTCTACAAAAGATAGAATCATGAACGTCAAAAGAAGAAAAACTTTACCATTTTATTGTAAATCCGGAGTCTTTCCTTGACTACTTCTTCGGTGTCATCAGCTCGGCTTATAAGTTTTGATTCACAGTTTGGTGGAGGAAGAAGAGGAGGCATATACATTCTAGGACTATCATCATCACCTTTGATATCAATGCACGCAACATTATAGTTTCCACCACACTCGCTGCAAATTCTTCTTCCTAGACATTTCGCAAGTAATGCCTCTTCTCTAAGCTTCAGATTGATAACTAGATCTATATTAGTTACTCCCTCCAATATTTCCTACAGACAAAAAAAAAAAAAAAAAAAAAAAGAAACAGAGAGGATGGTGTCAAGGTTTTTCAACCTAAGAATCCTCCATTAGCCTCAAAAGCAATAAAAACACTCACTGCTTGTGTCACGGTTCTTGGAAAACCATCAAGAATGTATCCAGATTCCCCCTTCTCTTTGCCAGCTTGGAGACGCTTTGATAACAAACTTATTATGAATTCATCAGGAACCAACTTTCCATGATTAACAAGCTCCTTTAACTACACAATTGCAGCAGCGATTGTCAAAATATAAATATGCTAACAACTTCATAACAAACTATAAGCATCTAAAAACAACTGTGATGGTTGATCACAAAACTCTCCATATATACATACAGTTTGCTTCCAGCAACTATTATCAATGTAAGAAGTCTGAGTCACGTTAAGGGACTTGTCGTGCTAAAACACAAAATATTTGGCCCAAGAAAAACTAACTATTAGAAAACATATAAACTCAATGAGTCAACCCCAGTTCTAGAAACAACCCTTAAATCACTTTCCATCCTTGATTCTCCTTACACCAAAATCAATTTTCATTTCAAAGGAAAAAGCTGATCTTAGCACAGCATGTTGATGACATATGTGGCCTCATATGAGACTAGCAACGAAAATTCAACATTTACACACCCAAAAGACATCAAATGATGGTTTCCTAAGACCAAATAGGAATTTAAAATATGCAATATCACTCAATAAACTTGATAGGTGCCTTTTATGAGATATATATGAAATTTTGTTGAGTAAGATCAAAAATGGAGATTGAGCTCATATCCTCAGCAGACTCAACCCAAAATTCAAAAGATCATCGAACATAAAATCAAAACCTCAGGATCATAGTGAGAGTGATTTCAACATAAACAAAGAACAAAGATCCTATCTAACAACTTCCGTAGATATTTTAAGAAATCAAGGAAAAAAAAACAAGAAAACCGCACAGCTACACAATTAATCGCTAATTGAGAAATTTCTCCAGAAAATCCTAACCTGAGATGAGAGGAGACCAGAAGAGGAGAGTTCTTCACGAACGAGATCACCAGTGGCAATATGAGGAACGCCAAGGAGAGAAGAGAGACGAGAGGCATACGTGCCTTTACCAACACCGGGACATCCAAGAAACACCCAGTGGAAAGTTCTGCCTTTGTATGGGGAGGGAGACGAAGAAGAAGACGAAGACTTCTCCAGCTGAGCCGCAGCCTCCTGAAGATTGATCTCGGGGTCCAGCGAGGACCCAGACGAAGAAGAAGAAGACAGAGACCTAATCAAGTAAGAAGAAAAAATATTCTTCACCGTCGACGTCGCCGGCCTGAAGAGACGGTGAGAAACTGCCATGGAGAAATGAAGAAGAAGAAGAAGAAGAAGAAGAAGAAGAAGAGATGATTGTGCGCATCGAATCGATTCGTCCGGAGCTCAAGGGAGCTTGTTGAATTTTCTTCTTTTTTTTGGGCACGTGAGGTAAACGTGTCAATGTCTTTATGTCCCTGTCTCTCTCTTTCTCTCCAGGGATTACGAATGCAATCTTTTTTTTTTCTCTTTACAAAAAGAATCAAAGAAAAAAACACAAGACTTTGATCTAACCGAGCCTATAGTTAAAACGGACGAATGAAATTGGTTATAATGGACGGTTCCAAGTTGAAACTAGTCGTTTTCAACAACCTGTTTATTTTATGGACGATTGGATTTTCATAATTTTTATAATATTTTTAGATGTTCACTTGATCATTACCACTTTGCAAATAGAGAAATTTTAACAATACCACTTATACGGTATATTTTGTTCTAAAATACAATCACTTTCTTACCATTTTCGAAAATGTCATTATGTTATTCGGCAATTGATCAAAATGCTTATTTGTTGAATGAAGAGAAGTGTGATTCTAAAAAAAGGATAAATCTCGACGTGAAAAGCAAAAAAAAAAAAAAAAAAAAAACTCAGACGAAGAAGAAGTTGTTTTCTCGATGCGATTTATCTCACGAATTGTCAGAATCCGGTAAAAACCTAACTTAAAAGTTATTGATTTAAGTTTGCTAATCTTTGAATTTACATTTCGCTTGTTGTTTAAAGTTAAATCTATACACACTACAAGAAAACATAGGCTTAACAACATCTTATATCTTTGTAAATTCGTTGTTAATGACGATTTACGACTAATTAACGACGAACACGAAATCGTCGTTAACAGTTGGTTGTAATAGAAGATTCGTCGTAAATTCGTCGTTAATAATGCGAGGAACATAATTCGTCGTAACTTAGATGTTACACTATTAATAATGCGAGGAACATAATTAGTTGTAAATGTAAATAACGTTGTTAATTCGTCGTTAAATTAACAACAAACTAACAACATCCTGTTCAAATATCGACGTTAGTTCGTCGTTAAATTTACAACGAATTAACAACTACTATTCTCTATGATCGACGTTAGTTCGTCGTTGATGAAGATCTTTGTATTGTTAAAAAAATTGTCTATTAACATTTAATTTATTGATTGATTAATTAAAATAAAGTTTAAATCTATAAAACTAAAAACAAAAATAAAATATTACACAAAAATACAAAAATATTCTAAGAGTTCAAATCAATATCGCTAAAATATTTGGCATTAGCAGTTTTAGCGGCTATAAAGTTGAAGTCGTTGTGTATGCATAGCGGAAGAAGGTGTATAATCTAGAGAGAAGGCAGAGCAAAAATGTAGAGAGAGAGTGTGAGGATGTGAAGAATAAGCAGAGAGGAAAATGTCTTGCGTATATATAGATTTAGCTCCCATCGCTAATTCGTTGTAAATTTACGATGAATCGTTGTAAATTCAATGTTAAGAACGACGAATTTACAAACAACCGTAACAACGAATTTACGACGTATTCGTTGTTAAGCAAAACAACGACGTTACAACAATTCGTCGTAAATCCGTCGTTATACTTAACAACGAATTTACAACGATTCGTCGTAAATTTGTTGTTAAATGTAATAACGAACTTACAAACAACCGTAACAACGAATTTACGATGAATCGTTGTAACGATATTGTTACATTGTTAACATGTATTATATTTTCTTAACATATGATGTTAATCTTAATTAGTTCAACAAATAAAAATATTATAACAAATAAATGATAAACGTTTAAATATATTTTGTTATAAAACTGTTGTAAATTAACAGCGAATTAACAATATAAATATATTTTATCGTAACTCAGTTGTAAATTAACAATGAACTAATAACAAATTTTCAAATTGTCATAAACTCGACGTTAAGCATACGCAAAAGACCATCGAATTTACGACGATTTTATTCGACGTTGTGTTACGACAATTTAACAACGAATGTTTTTGTTGTTGTTAAGTCGTTGTAAATTCGTTTATAATTACGACGATGTTTTTCGTTGTTAAATTTCGTTATTAATCCTATGTTTTCTTGTAGTGACATATTGAAATTTAAATTTTTTGAATTATCAAAATCGCCGTTTAAGGAATAGATTTTAAGTTAGCATGTAAGATTGATTCTAAGATTTATAAACTAATCTCTAGAATCATCTCTTCTCTAAACCATGATTTTGGTTCTAGGTTTAGAATCATGAAATGTAGTTTTTGATAGATTTTCCTTAATACATTTTAAATACTTTATAGTAAATATGTATATTTCAGTGACAAAAAGTTATAGAACAAATAAGAAGCATATTTGTATGGTTTAGGTTTAATAATCTGCTTATGAAGAATCATAATTTAATTTATAAGATTTTATAGAAGAAAGGTGTGGGAGGCATTCACTGTAATAGACTTTGAAAAAGGTTTAGAGTTGTGGTGGATCTCATTGAATTCATAGTGTCTAGACATTCATAAGACATCTCACACGCTACTCACATCGTTGGATAAAAACTATGTTTAGAGTGGGATGTTTTTATTATTTGTCATATAAATTCAGTTAATGTGACTTTTGAGATATAACTGTGACTTGACACACACACAAAGAAAAAACCAGTCGTCTTTCTTTTCTTTTTTAAACCTATTTTTTTGTTTTCTTCAATGATGTCAAAAACTCCGATTTGGTTAGTCGGGTACTTGCTGAAAACAAATCCTTTTGTTTGGAAAATTATAACCGGAGTATCATGTCTTTGTTTATGTTGTAAGTGTTCTTCGGTATATGTCACAAAATGAAATCGAAAAAGAAGGAATTAGATGGTCCTAGAGATATTATAAGTGGTTTACATGACGAACTACTTTGCCACATTTTATCATTCCCTCTCACAAAAGAAGCTGCTTCTACTTCTGTTCTAGCCAAAAGATGGAAGCATTTGTTTGCTTTTGTGCCTAATCTCGACTTTGATGACTCCCTTCTATTTCCATCCCGCAAGGACTAACCAAAAAAGGAGAGAAAACTCTGAAAGTTTTTTGGATTTCGTGGATAGTGTATTGGCTTTACAAGAAGAAGCTAATGCTCCGTTGAACAGATTCCACCTTAAGTGTAATGATGTTGTGGATGCATCTTGGGTGTTACATTGGATAGACAATGTTTTGGAACGTGGTGTATCAGATCTTGATATATACATCTCTTCACCTTGGGCTTCTTTGGACTCGATTTTTGATATTATGCCTTCAGAGATGTATGTGAGCAAGACATTGGTTAGGCTGAAACTAAGATTAGAGGTGGCGTCTGCATTGAACTGGTAGATGATGTTTCTCTTTTGAAGCTTAAGACTCTCCATCTTGATTGTTTTCAGATAGAAAAGAGTATGTTTGACAAACTTCTTTCTGGCTGTCACGCGCTCGTAGAATTAGTGATGGTTAATCTGATGTTGAGGTGGGATTTTTGGGAACCTGAACCTTCACTTGTAACCATCTCTATCCCAACACTCAAGAGACTCAAGTTTTGTCGTTTTGAACATTCTTCTGAAAGTGTGTCACTGTCATTTGATACTCCAAAGCTGGTATACTTAGAATATTCTGCTACCATTGCGGACATGTATCAACAAATGAGTTTTGACTCACTTGTGGAAGCTAGAATCAGACTTCGAAAGTCGCTTCATCAGACTGAAACAGATAAGATTAATGTAAAAGATCTTTTAATGGGAATACGAAATGTGAAAATCCTCTACTTCTCTGATGACACTCTTGAGGTTAGTCCCATCTTTCTTCTCTATCTTTTTATTTTTGTTAGTAGTGCAATAATGGTTGGTTTGGTTTTGTTTTAGGTACTTGCTCACTTCCTTGAAATAATACCGGTATTCAAAAACCTGATTCAGTTAACTATTAAGACTACACCATATGTACAATGGGATCCGCTGCCAACTCTACTCAAGAAATGTCCAAATCTACAAACCCTTGTCTTCAAAGTACCATACACATCCTTTAAGCAATCTCTGACCATGCTTTTACACACAATTAGATTTTTGAAACTGTTTCCTTTAATGTTTCAGGGACTGCATCACAAATATACAGATAGATGTGAGGTCAAAGACGGGTGCTTGTGCAATATGGATGTTCGTACTTGCCTTTTATCAAGTCCGGTGAAGATTCTAAAGATTTTGAAGTTTGGTGAAACTTTTGATGAAGATGATGTCACAGAGAAACAAGTAGAGCAGGTCAAGCACTTCCTGGAGACAATGCCGAATCTTGAACAAGTGATATTGTACTACAATACACCAAATGGAACAAATGATAAAGGTTTGAGAAAAGTGTTCATGAAACTGCAAGAGCTTCCTAGAGTAGCTTCAGGCAAGTGCAGTGTCAAACTAATCTCAGATAACCAAAGGTTATCATTTACTATGTCGACTAAACGGGGTACTCGTCTTTAGAAGATCATTGTTCTTTTTTCAGCCATGGATATGTCTCAAGCTACAAGTTTGCAATGTTGCTGAAAGGTCTAAACTCAACTCAGGATTTTTCTTGTTTTCCGTCTTGTTCCTTCTTCAATAACTTATGTTTATTGCTTTCTCCTTTGACTAAGAATTCTGATTATCTTTGGTTCGTCTAGTCTGTTGAAGAACTATGATTGGATCACAGTTTCGTGATGATAATGAGTTACAATTACTATTAGTTAAGTATGGTATTGCAGATAAAGAGTATTATACAGATTAAAATCTAGTTATGTACCTCGGTTTAATTCCCATTCTGAGAGAATGACTCATTCATGAACCAGAGATTGAAACTATGAAAGCTTTCTCGGACATTAATCAAACATGATTAAATCTGGCTGGCTTTTATACAAAAATGCATTTGTTATATAAAAATAATAATTTAATAATTAGTTGGGTAACGACCCGTTGGTCTTGGGTCTTTTTTTTGACCCGTTTTGGGTTCTCATTCTCTCCTTCGTTAGTTAAAAAAAATTCGTCGCCGGTTTATTTTTTTTCTGTAGAACTTCTCCTCCGACAGCACACTCAAAAAACCTAACTCCGATCGATAAATCCATCACTCGCCTCTAATTTCCCTAAATTTCGTACGGGTTTATCTTCCTTGAACCCTAATGGATCATCAAGAAGATGAAAACCACACCGAGAAACCAGACGACGAGGTTTGATTTCTAGAAAGAAAAAAATTGAATTATGATCTCTTTTCCCAAACCTTATCTCTATGCTTTAATTCGAAAAATTGTTTTCCTTGTTCTGGTTATTTCAGGAAGCTCTTGCTCGCCTTGAAGAGATTAAGAAGTCCGTTGAAGCTAAAATGGCTCTTCGTCAAAATAATCTCAATCCTGAACGACCTGGTTTGTTTTTTTTTTTGGAGTTTTGATGGAATGATAGAATCTGTTGTTGTGAGTTGTTACTGAGACTGAGTCCTCTATGTTACAGATTCAACATATCTTAGGACTCTGGATTCTAGTATCAAGCGCAATACAGCAGTTATCAAGAAGTTAAAGCAGATTAATGAGGAGCAACGAGAAGGGCTGATGGATGATCTGAGAGGTGTAAATCTTAGCAAATTCGTAAGTGAAGCTGTTACTGCTATTTGTGAGGCCAAGCTCAAAAGCTCTGATATACAAGCAGCTGTTCAGGTTTGCCTTTTTGTTTCCTATCTTGTTCGTTTGTATCTTTACTGTGGTAACATGTGCTTTACTCTTGGGATGTTGCGGATTGAAGTAGATTAGAGACCTTTTTTCTTATGTTATTCATGCGACTCTGGTGATCAACATGTCTCATTGAGATTTTAAGTAGTTGTTATCTTTGTTTAAACAGTTTCTTAATATATTCCACTACTTGGTATGTAGAATCTCCTCCCCCAGTTTAGGTTTTTGTTGAAAGATGATTTTTCCTCTCGGTTTAGATGACAATTGGGTCTCTTTCTAGTTTAAAGTAGCAAAAGACAATGCTTTCTGTTCAATATTTTTTCCAAAGCCTTCTACTGTTGCTGATCTCCTTGTATTTTGACAGATTTGCTCGCTACTTCATCAGAGGTATAAAGAATTTTCTCCTAGTCTAACACAAGGGCTCTTGAAAGTCTTCTTTCCTGGAAAATCTGCCGACGATTTAGATGCAGACAGAAACTCAAAGGCCATGAAAAAGCGCAGTACCTTAAAACTTCTTCTGGAGCTCTACTATGTTGGAGTAATAGAAGATAGTAATATCTTTATCAATATTATTAAGGATCTTACCAGTGTTGAACAATTGAAAGACAGAGATACAACCCAAACAAATCTGACACTTATTGCCAGTTTTGCTCGGCAAGGAAGAGTTTTTCTGGGGCTTCCTATTTCTGGACAAGACGAAGATGTAAGTAGGTTTCAAGATCAAGTGACTTTTTACCCCCATATTTGATGAGCTCTTTTTGGTTCCATCCCCCAGCTCTGTTAATATATATCTTACAAGACATCTTTGATATCTTTTTTCCGTATTTAGCTAAATGTGACTAAAGTTTACTCTAGTTTTTTAAGGGTCTCGACGTCACTGCAGAACAGAAAAAGAGTTTTAGGAAAGCTTTCAACACATATTATGATGCTCTGGCGGATCTCCTTCAGTCTGAGCACAAGGTTAGATCCGTATTTGTTTGCCCATGTGGTTAAGTGCAGTAACTTTTTTAGATATTTTTCTTGCCTGAAAATGAAAATATCCTCCTTTTATAATTTTTCTTTTTTATTTTTTTTCATTTTGCTAGTTTTCTCTTTTTCTGTAATATCTTTGTAATAGTTTTTGTTTGACAGTTACTTCACCAAATGGAGAAAGAAAATTCAAAACTGGTAAATGCTAAAGGGGAGCTTAGTGAAGACAGTGCATCTTCTTATGAAAAGCTGAGGAAATCATATGACCATCTCTATCGAAATATCTCATCGTAAGTTGACCATTCGTATAACTCATCTAGGTTTTCTTGTTCTTGTTGGGTCTAGTTGTAGTGAAGTTAATTGCAGAAAAGTTTGGAAATATATCATAATTGTAATCATTTAATTGATGAGTATGTATATTGGTAGATTCGTAGCTTTCTTCTCACTGGGCATTCACTAAAATACCTATTAAGAAATGCTATTATTGAGCTCTCAACTCTTTCATTATATATTCTTGAAGCAAATAGCATATTAGGATGCTGTTGCTGTCATTGTAGTTTATATATACAATGTTATTGTTTAGATCTTGGGCATGCATCAGTTTATTCGCCATACTTTTTATTTTGATTGTGGCATGTGTTTACCGATTCACTGGAACTCTGTAATATTCATGAATGGAAGTGTGGAAGTGATTTTAGATTTATGGTGTTTATCCTTTCCTCCCACATCTTTGGCTGGAATGGATATCAGGCAGGAACGTCTACAGTGTCAATATTCAGAGATTATGTTTAGGATAAATATTGGTTACGCAGACAAAGTCAGTTGCTTACGCATTCTCATCTAATTCGATATACCCCTATAATTAGTTATGTATTTTTAATGTCCTGTTGCAGTTTGGCCGAATCACTTGATATGCAGCCTCCTGTTATGCCAGAGGATGGTACAACTAGGCTCACAGCAGGGGACGAAGCCTCACCCTCTGGTGCTGTAAAAGATACATCTGTCCCCGAACCTATTTGGGACGACGAAGACACCAAGACATTTTACGAGTGCTTGCCTGATCTGAGGTTAGTTCCTAGTTATGTTCCTAAGAAACAAAGATATGGGAAAATGTGTAGTTTACAAGTGGCATTCAGAAAGCGTTTAATTTTCTTAGAAGAGTCTGGATTATCTAGTTATGTATTGCGTTTACCTTTTCTTTTTAGTTTTCAGTTATTTATGTCAATGCATTGTTTCTCTAGGGCATTTGTTCCAGCAGTCTTGTTGGGAGAAGTAGAGTCTAAATCAAATGAACAATCTGCAAAGGCAAAAGATAAATCCTCTGTGAGTGGATGACATACTACATTATATTCTGTCACTTTGCTTTCTTAAGATATTGGAAGACATTTATTTGTTGCTGCTATGTGAGAACGTGTATGGTGTTCCTTTCTGATTGCCTATGAAGGACTCTTGGTCAGCAATCATCACTAGATTGTCTACCTTGGAATGACATGGTTTGTTTGTTGAAAGATTTCGTGCTGCATATTTGGGCATTGTGAAATATTAACTTACATTGTTTTATAGAGGCCTGCACTTTTAATTTAATACCTTGTTGTGATTGATTGAAGGAGTCTAGCTCTGAAGTTGTTGAAAGTCAAGTAACCACCGAAGACACAACCGAGGTTCCTGCTGATTCTGGTAGTGTGGCCGAGGGATCAAATATTGAGCAGCCAAAAGAGAAGGAAGAAGTAGATAAGGAAAAGGCTAAGGATGCTAAGAAGGAAAAGGGGAAAGAAAAGGATGGTGACAAGAAATTGGAAAAAGAGAAGGAGAAAGGTAAGAGCCTTGACGTAGCAAACTTCGAAAGATTGTTACAGCGACTTCCTGGTTGCGTAAGCCGTGATCTTATTGACCAGCTAACGGTAAGATTCCTTGAAATGGTTTTCTGTTTGATATTGTTGCTGTTAAACCTCTTTTCTCCTCCATTGTTTAATCCTATGGTTCTATTTGCAGGTGGAATATTGTTATTTAAATTCCAAGACAAACAGAAAAAAACTTGTCAAAGCGTTATTTAATGTCCCTAGAACATCTCTGGAGTTGCTAGCATACTATTCGCGTATGGTTGCAACACTAGCAACATGCATGAAGGACATCCCTTCTATGCTTGTGCAGATGTTGGAGGACGAGTTCAACTCTCTGGTCCATAAAAAGGTTAGCTAAATCTGCTGCATTGTCTTGGATAGGAAGTAATTAGTTTCACAAACTTTCGATATTCAAATTTGAGAATATACTGTCAGATGGAGTTGCAAATTTAATTTTGTGCAGGACCAAATGAATATTGAAACAAAAATTCGGAACATCAGATTTATTGGAGAACTCTGCAAGTTTAAAATTGTACCTGCTGGTCTTGTATTCAGTTGTTTGAAGGTATAACAGCACAACCCATCAACACATGCATTCTATAGAGATGTTTATTTTCTTGAATATTCTGAACATATGTTAGGTACGTTTCAATTATATATGTTAGGTAAGTTTCTCTTGAATCCACTTATCAGATATCAAAATGTAATTGTTTGGGGACAGATTCTATCATCTCTGGCAAAACTTTATAAAATGTTCACGTCCCAACTTTTTTTGCAGGCTTGCTTAGATGAATTTACCCATCATAACATTGATGTTGCTTGCAATCTTCTGGAGACATGTGGCCGTTTCCTTTATCGGTCTCCCGAAACCACACTCAGGATGACTAATATGCTGGACATATTGATGCGCCTTAAAAATGTCAAGAACTTAGATCCTCGTCAAAGCACTCTTGTGGAAAATGCCTACTACCTTTGTAAACCACCTGAAAGATCAGCACGAATTTCTAAAGTTCGTCCACCATTGCATCAGGTACTTTCTATTCTCCAACTAGTGTCCTTAATGTTTCAAATAATACCCATTACTCAATTGTATTGGCGACTTTGTTTTTTCTTATACTTTTATTCAAATTTCTGCAGTATATTCGAAAATTGTTATTCTCTGATCTTGATAAAGATTCCATTCCGAACGTACTAAAGCAACTGCGAAAGCTGCCATGGAGTGAATGTGAGCAATACATCTTAAAGTGCTTTATGAAGGTTCACAAGGGAAAGTATGGTCAGATTCACTTAATTGCCTCCTTGACTTCTGGTTTGAGCCGCCATCATGATGAGTTTTCTGTGGCTGTCGTTGATGAGGTATGTTCCTTCCACTGCATCTAAGAGACTAGTACATATGGATCTCTAGTCCGTAAGTTCTTAAAAATCAGAAGTTTCCTTAGTTTACTGGAGGAAGGTACTCTTGGGGAGTTACATGCCAATTGGTTCCCAAAAGTTAGATAACTATAACTTTAGATGATGTTGCATAAATGGCTTCTCCTTGCCTTTCGGGAACCAATTCTGATATTCCCACTCCAACTTGGAGAACTGAATTATATGTAATTTTTTATATTGATTTTACAAAATATGTAGCTTGTTCTCTTCCTGTGTAGTTATAACTAGAAAAGTATTGGTAAATTTATAGGCATTTTGTTATATATTATGTGCAGCAGGTGAAAAGGTCTAAGATGCTAATCTCCAATAGAAATGAAAATTACAGCCAAGTTGAAATGATATTATTCCTTATGTGAAGTTTGACGTGTCAGTAAAGCCTAAAATAAGCTTGCTGTTGAAAATGGTTAGGAGGAACATGCCTCTAGGTTTGTGAATCAAATCAGAACAGTGAGTGGAAATGCTCTCACATCATAAAAGTTGATGCT
The DNA here is from genome assembly GCA_028015245.1 of Cardamine occulta. Classification (NCBI taxonomy): domain Eukaryota; kingdom Viridiplantae; phylum Streptophyta; class Magnoliopsida; order Brassicales; family Brassicaceae; genus Cardamine; species Cardamine occulta. Next base: position 15,442,069 of record CM051377.1, on the reverse strand, counting down.
TGGTGTATTTTGTTGCTTGGTTATGCCATCTAAGAATTATGGCTACATGCTTGACTTAAATTTTATTTATAGCTTTTGCTGGACTTTTCCATCTCACATTTTACTTTAAGTTAGTGCATGTTGTCCGAGGCTTATCACATATGTTCTCTGAAGTAACGTGGTACATTGTTTTCACTTGAAGGTACTGGAGGAGATAAGGGTTGGGCTTGAGTTGAATGAATATGGGGCACAACAGAAGCGGCTGGCCCATATGAGATTCTTAGGGGAGCTGTACAACTATGAGCACGTAGATTCCTCTGTGATATTTGAGACGCTTTATTTAACTCTTTTATATGGTCATGATACTTCAGAGGTATGCTAGCTTTTCCAGAGTTCAACCTTTGATACTATGTTGTAAAACCGATTATCGACATAAAATGTGGTATGATTGAAACCAGAAGTTATGTTAATCATATAGAGAGAGAATTAAAGCTGTTTGTATCTTACTGAAACACTGTGTTGCTCTACTCAGCAGGATCCTTGCTTTACGTTTAATTTTCAATTGTCCTTCTCTTCCACTGATTGACTGTTGTATATACTTTTATGATGTTAGCAAGAGGTGCTGGATCCACCAGAAGATTTTTTTCGTATCAGGATGGTTATCATTCTTCTGGAAACCTGCGGGCACTACTTTGACCGAGGTTCTTCAAAGAAAAGGCTTGATCAGTTTTTGATACATTTCCAGAGATACATACTGAGCAAGGGTCATCTTCCCCTGGATATTGAATTTGACTTGCAGGTTAGTCTCAATTGTTTTTGTATATTATCATAGGGGACATGAGATTAGATTTTTTTGTAGAAGTTAATCCAATTTTCACTTAAGGGTCCAGGGTATCTGTAACAAACTAATGTACTCTTAATTTCTGTCTCAACGCAGGATCTATTTGCCAATTTAAGACCCAATATTACCCGTTATGCGACCATTGATGAGGTCAATGCAGCTATGCTGCAGTTGGAAGAGCGTGAACATGCTGCTTCAGGAGACAAAGTCAGTATAGAAAGACACTCGGATACAAAGCCTCCAAGCAGGTCGTCTTCCGGTGTTATCTCTTCTAACGGGAAAAGTGCTACAAAAGATATTGGAGAGAATGGAGAAGCTCACGAAGAAGAAAGCGACAGCGATTCTGGTAGTGGCTCCGTGGTCCGAGATCTACAGAACGAAGAGTTGGATGATGGAAATCATGATCGGGGATCTGAGAGTGATGATGGGGATGACTATGATGATGGCGATGGACCTGGATCTGATGATGATAATAAATTTCGTGTAAGGCAGAAGGTGGTAACTGTAGATCCTGAGGAACAAGCAGACTTTGATCAAGAATTGAAGGCTTTACTTCAGGCAAGTGCACATTTAGTCTTTTTGTTTTAAATGTTGATTGATGCATCTGTTTTAATTTAGATGGATGGAAAAACCAGTTGCACTAATGTAAGGTGGAACTTATTGGCCCGAATATGAAAGGTCAAGGAATTTGAACATGGTTATGTACTGATACGTTTTGTGGAGCAGGAGAGCATGGAGCAAAGGAAGCTAGAATTACGTGGTAGACCGGCACTGAACATGACAATACCGATGAGTGTTTTTGAAGGATCTGGAAAAGATCATCATCATTTTGGGCGGGTAATAGGTGAAAACGGTGAAGAAGTATTGGATGAAGAGAACGGAGAGCAAAGAGAGGTTCAAGTGAAGGTCCTAGTGAAGAGAGGAAACAAACAACAAACAAGGCAAATGCTAATCCCGAGTGATTGTTTGTTAGTGCAGAGCACAAAACAGAAAGAAGCTGCAGAATTGGAAGAGAAACAAGATATAAAGAGGTTAGTACTCGAGTACAATGAGAGGGACGAAGAGGAAGCTAATGGGTTAGGGACACAGATATTGAACTGGATTCCTGGAGGAAGCAGAGGATTCACTCGAACTGGGGAAGGCAGTGGGAAGAGTGGTGGGTCTCGTCACCGGTTTGTTTATCACCAAGGAGGTGGTGGTTCGTATCATACCCGGCGAAAGTAGGAATCTTCCGGTTTTGATAATCTTTTCCTGTGTCAAAAGCGGTAATAGTTGGCTTTTGTCGATGGCTCAAAAGGACAATCACAAGAAAGCTCACAAGTTTCTGTGACAAAAGTTGATATATTCAGCTTCAAAATTCTGTACCGACGGTTAAGTAAATTGCGTGGTGGTGTATGTGGATCAGCTGTGTGTGTGACCGGTTTTGTCCAGCTTGTTTGATCCAACTCTTAACTTGGGATTTTTAAAAATGTGAAAGCTTTAGAAACATAACAAATATATAAATTATGTTTATTAGCACAACCTCTTTATAGTCGTCGTTTTTTATGATTATGTTCATCTCAGTATAACATGGCATCTTTCTCTTGGAAAAATAAAGAGAGAAAATAATTACCAAACTGAAAGAAAATTTGAAGATACATATATAGGCTTTCCATATACGGAAAGGCCAGATTTCGAGCACAAGGAAAGGATAAAATAGATTCCTTAAAACAATCTAGTTTCTATCTTTTTAGCAAATCTGGAGAAAATGGACGGCTGAGATATGCACACAAACATATCATGAATTTTTTTCTAAATAAAACATGTACTTGGTGGATTGCTGAATGTGTATATATGTGACAAATGAATGACAATAACAATGTCTCTCTTCATTAAGGTTTCTCTCTCTCTCTCTATAGCTCTCCCCTCCACGCATAAAAGTGGTAGTTGGCTTTATGGGACCGACGCTTAGGTCCCAACACGTTACATTACTCTCTATTATTGTATTCTTTGACAAATCTATCAAAATCTTTTGCATGGTTTAATTGTGGTGTAGAAAAATAGAATACCCTTCCTTTTGGTCCACCATAAAAATCTTCCTCAGATCGCATTTATGTTCTTGTGCCCACTCGTGAATTGATATAAGTTTTATAACTTTCCAAAAGGTTGATAATATTGGAGAGGAGTAATAGTTATACAAAAAACATGTAATGAAACTAGACATTTTGGATAGTTTATCTATAGCCAATATAAAATTAATAATGAGTTAAGGGTCTCTTTTACTTGCCATTTTAAGTGATGTTTTGACTTATGATCACTAAAAATTTAATTTAATTTTAAACAATGTTTTATATTTTTAGTGTAAAACTATATACAATACTTCTTCCATTCCATTTTATAAAAAATTTTGGTTAAATCTTCCATTTCATTTTATAAGTAATTTTGGTTAAAAGCGCGTATATTAAAAATTTTATTTTTATTAACAAAAATATCATTTAATGTTTTATTTTAAAGCCATTCAACCAATCAAAATTTAAGTTTTGCATAAAAACTTGTAAAACATCTAATAAAATGGAACAACAAAAAAAAGTTAAAACACTTTATAAAATGGAACAGATGGAGTATTTCCTAATTAATTTTACAATAAATGATTAACTCGTTGTATTGGTAGTTAGTATACAAGTTTTTTTAATATGTGTGCATTAAATGAAAACATCATAACTTAAATGAAATGTTTGAATATATACGAACACGGAGAGAGATTGCTAATTAAAGAATAATAGAGATGATTGAAACGTAGCAAAAAAAAAAAAGAGATCATAAAATAAAGGGTAAGTGTAGAGACTGTAGAGACAATCGGTCGCACTGAACACGTCCCACGTTCTTTTTCTTCCCTCTTTTAGACTCTATCTCTCTCTCAAGAGTCGCCAGAATAATCACACGAACGACGCCGTTTTTACTTCTTCCAAGAAAGACTCATGTTGGATCTCAACCTCGGAATCTTGTCGACAGATAACGAAGATGAAGATTGCAAAGTACCAACCTCCATGCTCAATCAAGAAGAAGATTCCATTAATCCTTCAAACAATTCTTTCATTGCCTTTGGAATCCTTAAAAAAGAAGAAGAAGTCCAACTTCTTCCTCCTCCTCCTCCTCCTCCTCCCGGCAGTGAATTATCCGGCGGAAGTGAGTGGTTGAATCTGTCGTCGATGCAAAGAAATAAACAAGAAATGATAGTGTTGAAGAAGAAGAGCCGACGTGGCCCGAGATCCAAAAGCTCCCATTATCGTGGTGTCACCTTTTACCGTCGAACCGGTCGTTGGGAATCTCATATTTGGTATGCTAAACTATAAGCTAAATAAATTATAAAATATTTCTATCTTATTTTAAAGATATATAAATAATAGTAATAATATTGGGATTTATGTGTAGGGACTGTGGAAAACAGGTTTATTTGGGTAAGTAGATGAGTTGTTATATTCCTTTTCTTATTATATTAAGGTTAAGTAACATCACTTTTTTAGTTATAAGAAAAGAGAAAACCAATTTAAATGTTGGAAGATTTTCAGTTTTCTCTTTTAACTAATCTCTTTTCTTTTGCCTTAAAAACAGGTGGTTTCGACACAGCCTACACAGCCGCAAGGTGTAAAAAATTATAACAGATGTTAATTTATTTCAAAAAGTTATTTTATTGACATCTAGAAAATAATTTTATATCTTTAGAGAAACATTAGTTGACTTATTCAAATACATATCAGAGCGTACGACCGAGCTGCTATCAAATTCCGCGGAGTCCACGCAGATATCAACTTTATCGTGGATGATTACAGACAGATCATGGAAAAGGTTTTTTTTAGCATAAGTTATAGTTCTCAAATATTAATAAACTTTGGATGTTTTGGACCTTCGATTAATAAACTTTATATGGATGTTTTTGAATGATATATGATAGATGAAGCATTTAAGTAAAGAAGAGTTTGTGCAAACTCTAAGACGAGAGAGTGCAAGTTCAGCAAGAGGAGGTTCCAAATACAAAGACTTAACTCTTCAGAACCACACCCATATTAAAAATGATCACATTCATCTCTTCCAAAATAGGTACGACTACTCTCTGGTTTCATTAATAATAACGAGTTTGATTCTTATAGCGGGAACAAATTGATTCACCGTTTATTTTTTTATTGCATATATGATTCACATATGTAATAAGTAAGATTAATATAAGTGTTTGAATGAATACTCATAGGGGATGGAATGGAGCAGCAGCAAAATGCAATGAGCTGAGAAAGATACAAGGGGATATTAAGTTAGGAGCCCATAATAAAGGTAATTCATAAATGTGGGGGGTCGCAATTGTAAATATGCATACTAAATCATTGCTATGTTATTTAAGTGAAGCCAAAAACCCTAACCACATATTTGACTTTGACATATAAGGTACACACCTTTAATTTGTTCAACGAACAAACCCTAGCCAGTCTTACCTTTCATAATCCAATTCTCTCTCAAAACTTGATGCAAGTTAATTAGTATTAATCTTAACATGATGTCTTTTTATATCAATAATATGCATTACATGGGTTTGAAATCGGGTAATAATACATATACAAACCACTAGCTAGGTTAGATATAACTTTGATTTAGTTAATTAATTAATCATTGCACATTAATGTTTCAGGAAATGAGCAGAACAATCTAGAGCTAAGTCTGGGAATTTCTTCATCTTCGGAATATATAAAATTGAAAAGCACGGATTATTACAAGGATATTGATAGATCTGTGACAAGTTTGCATGGAAGTCGTTGCCAGTACATCTACCGATGACAGACATCATGAAACCATTTAATAGAGTCGCAGTATCATCAGGATTCCCTTTCATTGCCATGATCAATTCTTCTTCTTTGTCCACTTGTTTTGATCAATGAGGTCAGGTCACTACTTCATATTTTTCCCTTCAAACTATATATATCGGTTTGTTGATAATCTATGCAATGATGGAATGGTTAATTATGCGGAATCACGAATTATGTTCCATCATTCATTTTAATGACGAAAAAAGCAGTTCACGAAGATAATGTTTGTGTGTGAAAATTATACTTAAGCTATCGTCGATAGAAAAAGCAGTTCAAGGGCTTGTCTACGCGAAAGTTTGATGTTGCTTTGTCACATTATTTGTCCTCTCTTTTATGTAATCGTCCCTTTTTTAAGTAATATAACCCGAAATTTTAACCAAACAAAAACAAGATTCATATTTAGATAGTAGTGGTGACTAGTGAATTAGCCTCGACAAAGAAAAAGACAAAGAAATTGAAAAAAAAAATAGTTAGTAGATTAGCCGATAACGTAAGACACAACGAGCAAATTGCTGGCGCGGATCGTGAGTCTGAGGAGAGCTTAAGAGAATATGAATGAGTACCCAAAATACATCTTCACTTTCGCAGAGACTACGCAAAGGCTTGACCCAATTGCAGTACTGAAGAGCTGAGACTGGATCGTTCATACAACCGAGAAGCACTTCGATTACACGAGCGTCGTCAACATTATCTCGCTGATTCTCAGTCTTGACGATTTTGGTTGAAATTGAAGGTAAATTATCTGGTCCAGAGGCTTTATGAGGAATTCTAGTTCTGAGTTGGTTTCACTAGTGGAATCGGTGTTTCGACTCTAGGGTTTATCAAACGACGCAGAAGAAGACGTGGACAAAATCATTTGGAAGCCATGAAAGTACTCATTTTTTGTCTCAACAGAGAAGAGGCTCGGAGAAGAAGAAGGAAGACTTCTAAACCCAAAGCTTGAACCCTACGTTTCAATACTCTAAAATCTATAATAAGCCTCGACACTAAAACGTTGTCGTTTGGCTTTCCTTTTTTTTTCCCTCATTATTTATTGTTGGTCAACTTCTAAAATCTTAAGAATCCCTTTGTTAAGTCCAATTCATTCTCATGTAGTATCAATGTAACAGTACTGTTAACAAAAGATATTTTGTCCCCACAATACTATTAAATAGTGTATGTATTTGCATAACAGTGTGATAGTGGAAATGACTAAATACCTAACAAAAATTGACCCAACAGTATACATCCTAAAAATGGAACTGTGTTTTGATGTATGCGAACAAATATTTAGAATTTTTATTTATTTAAAGTCGTCTCAATTATTTAGAAGTTTTGTGCCGACACATATTTTTGATGTTGTAAAAAAAAAATTAAGAAATTTCAATTTATATGCATATTCAAAAAAAAGACAGAGGAGGAACATTTAGGATTTAGCTAATGCTAAAAAAAATGGATTTGTTTTAAAAATTTCTTTTTGTCATCTTAGTCAAGTGGTATTACACCATATTTTCTCCCACTAAAGAAGATAATAAATCAATGACCGAATAATGGTTTGAAAACATAAAAGCATCAAAAATGTGAAAATAGTATTTCAGTGATGCTTTAACTGACTACATGAGTACGGTGATAGATAGATCCGTCAATGGCAAAAAGCTTTACAGATAACAGTGGTCTACATGTCTTGTAAACTGTTTGGCGTTTAATGTTCCACCATATATTTTTTTCTTATCTCCCCACTAGTATGATACTTCTTTTTGGATTCAGAGTTGTCGATTCTGGTCGGGATCGATTTCTAATTTTCTATAGAGTTATAATAATACCCAACTTGACTCTTTATATCAATGCAGAATTAGAGAATCCAAGTAAAACATTAAGGTCGAGTATATTTAATGGAAAAAAAAAGAGGGATTATGGAAAATTACAATTTAAATGCAGATTTGGAGGAAGTAGAATTGGTAATGATAGAAAATAGAAGAAGTACTCCAATAATAGAAAGTGGGGATGGGAATAAATCCCTATAATATTATATGTGTCCCCTATTCCCTTCGTGCCCGTATCCATCTTTAAAAAAACAAGTATATGTCGTTGTTAAGACAAGTAATAACTAACATTAATTAGATATCTTTAATTTCGTGTGAAGTAAGGAATTACACAGAAAGTTAATTACTGGTTTGATTTAACCGTTACTCATTTTATTTTTAGCACTTTTTATATAGTTTTCTGCTTTTACTATGGTACTATAGTTAGTTTCACAAAAATAAACTAAAAATTAAGCTATAAGCTGGATTATATACTACAAAGAGTAAAGGACAAAACAAATAATCCGCAAAATATTGATGTCTTTTACGAATAGCCAACAAATAACACCCAAGTGAAGTAACAAGTAATGGGAGTGGGACAAATAACATGCAAGTAGACAATTTGGTTGCGGGTATTTAAAAATTTGGATAGCCGATTTGAACAAGTTAAATTCGGATTCAAAACTTTATATAACTCTTATATATATAAGACAAGTAAAGTAACAACCAAAAATCACGGGCAATGTAAGTACACCCTTTTACCCTCAATACTATGCCTAAAGAAAGAGGAATATTTTGGCAAAAGATCGTTAAGTGAAGTCGAAGGGCTCCACGCGCAGCGACAAAAGCGGAACAAAAGAAGAAAAAAATCAAAAGATTCAAAACCTTTCATCTTCTTTTTGTAACATCAACTGTTCGGATTTGTGTAAGACAAAAAAGGAGCGGAGATTACGGGGACCAACAGTGACGTGGACCTCTCCCCGTCGGTGCCCATTCCACCAACCTTACTCCATTGCTCACTTATTGGAATCTAATCAAATTGTTACATACTAGTAATATTTGTTGTTTATCATAAGAGAATGGGGCATTTTCTTGGCATATATGAGCTTCAGAAAGAAAATATTACATTTACTATATGGTACAATGCTCTTGGATCTGCTCCATTTGGACTCCACATATATAGTATTTGCTAGAAACTAGGAAGGGGAAAGAAAACGAAAGAAAAAACAATTCATCATGCTATAAGTATATTATTACGTTAGTGAACTATAATCAATGCATGCGAATCATTTCGTCATTAGATTGTTGTTGAAACAAAAGTCAATTACCACCAAACATATTTTTTTATTCATTGAAGTTCCGATAACTTAGGGTAATGGCTGCAAAGTTTAAGTTTTGGTTTGGTATTTCTCCATCCAAACAGTGTTATCACCCGAATTTAAATCCATATATATAAAGTATAAACTAACAAACAAATTTTAGAAGAAAGCAGCGTTTGTATTTATTTTTCCTTTGCTTTCATACACAGTAGTTAAGTAGGACCCTAGACGTTGGCAAGGACTCAAGGACTTTATTGACATGTTGAAGGAAATTCATATCTTCTCAAGTCAAAGTAAGCTAATCCCATATATTAGAGGTGTAAACATATTAGATATTCCAGAATATCAAGATACCTTGATTTGGATCTGAATCTATCACATCCAAATAATAACTATATGAATTTGAAGGTTGGCGGTTTAGCCCATAGTTCAAGATCGCTAAGATTTCATTTTCACCTATGTACGAGTTATACTGCTGGTTTGAATTACATAAACCATTTTGATTTATAAATGCTCGTTGACAAAAGAAGTATTGAAATAAAATTTTGTAGAACTCAGTTAAGTTTACTCATATAAGTTTTTTTTTTTTGGATAAAAACTCATCATATAAGTTTATATCAACTCAAGTGTAAGAGATTGTATATATATATATATATATATATTTTAAATTACTAATTACTAAATGAATCATGAAGAAATGTGTTGGCAAATTAAGTTTTCCAAAGAAAGTAAGAAACTATAAGCTAATTGACTCAAATTGTTTAAGAATATTTTATTTTTATTTTTTAGGTGGTCCATTTGTTCTGTTCATGTGAATATGGAAGAGTTTCAATACATTGTAGAACTAAGTACACTACACATTATTGGTCTCTTAATTTATTTTAGGAAAATATAAATTATAGAGATACATTCTTCTAATGGATATACATAGAAAAAAATCTGTATTATTAATCTTTGTATGTATATGAAACAACCACATTATCCTTTCCATAATACATGATTATAGAATGACTTTTTCAGCAAAAGACACCTCAAAATTCTCAATTCTTGGGAATATATTACGCAGTTACATAATACATTTAATTATAGTCAGAAACTTAGAAGATTGTATGTAATGTAACTGCTGGTCCCCGTATTATTTATTTTTGCTCATTCCTTATTTGAGATTTCTAAGTAAACAAAAGTCACGCGTGAGATATAAAAGAAGAATCCTCTGCAGCTTATGTGTTCTTGCTTCTTTTCTTCTTCATCTCTTGCTTTCTTGATTCTGTCCGGATTAAAGAAAAATTCACACTTTTTGTCTTCTTATTGCCTTTTTCTTTTGAATTTTGGAGATGATTTAAGGAGGGAAAAATAAAAGAGAGAAACAAAGAACAAAAGCATTGGGTTCTATTTCTTTGTAAGAATATGTTTCGAATGAGACTACTCGTACTTTCTTTTCTCGTGTTCTTGTATTGACAGATTAAAATAAACAAATTTTTGTCTTGTCTGGGCGTTAATGCCTAGAGAAGTGTTTTAAAGATTAAATACTCTGTTTGATTTTTTTTCTTGTTGAGTTTACTGAGCTTAAGTACGATGCAAAGAGTACACAATAAACCGATTAGTCCCACCGGAGCTGTTAAACATTTAATCAAACAGAGCAACAACGCCGGTGACGGTGGTGTGACGGCGGCGGATATGCAAGAACCGAGCATCGAGACTGATAAGCTCAGTTACGAGATTTTCTCGATTCTTGAAAGCAAGTTTCTTTTCGGTTACGATGATCCGAAGCTCATGGATTCTCGGAGCAGAGACTCGAGTCCGGAGCAGGAAATGTCACCGGCGATTGTGGAAGCTGTAAACGGCGTCGTTCCAGCTTCTATCAAGAATCAGAGAGGTAAAATCTGTGTTTTGAGTATCGATAGTGGTGGAATGAGAGGGATTATACCTGGAAAAGCTTTGGCGTATCTGGAGCATGCTCTGAAATCGAAATCGGGTGACCCGAATGCCCGAATCGCCGATTACTTCGACGTCGCTTCTGGTTCAGGTATCGGTGGGATTTTCACGGCGATGCTTTTCGCGTCGAGTGATGGTAACCGTCCGATCTTTAAAGCGGAGGACACGTGGCGGTTTTTAACGAAGAAAGGTAAAAGCTTTTACAAATCACCACCGGGGATTTTAAACCGGGTTATAAAAACCGGTTCTGGGTCGGGCGGCTCGGGTTCGAAGCTTGAGAAAGCGATGAAAGAGTCATTCGCTGAGCTCACACTTAAAGACACTCTTAAACCGGTGTTGATTCCTTGCTACGACCTCTCAAGCTCTGCACCGTTCTTGTTCTCACGTGCCGATGCGTTGGAAACGGACGGCTACGATTTCAAGCTGTGGGAGGTTTGTAAAGCCACATGGGCTGAGCCAGGAGTGTTTGAGCCGGTGGAGATGAGATCAGTTGATGGTAAGACTCGGTGCGTGGCCGTTGATGGTGGATTAGCTATGAGTAATCCAACGGCTGCAGCGATCACTCATGTGTTGCATAATAAGCAAGAGTTTCCGTTTGTTAGAGGTGTTGAGGATTTGCTAGTGTTGTCACTTGGTACAGGACAGTTGGTTGATGTGAAGTATGATTGTGATAGGGTTATGAAGTGGAAGGCTAAGCATTGGGCTCGACCTGCCGTTCGCATTTCTGCTGATGGAGCTGCTGATACTGTGGACCAAGCTGTTTCGATGGCCTTTGGTCAGTGCAGGAGGGGCAACTACGTCCGTATTCAGGTAGAATCGTTAGATATTTAAAAGATTATATTGATCAATTGTGTTATTCTCCATTGGCTGCAAGATTTGAGTTATCAGATTATGAAAGCTGAATCTTGATATTAATTAAAGATTCATTTATTTGTGTGGTTTTTATAGGCGAATGGGTCAAGCTTTGGTCCGTCCAAACCAAACATAGACACAGACGCGAGTCCAAGCAATGTGAATATGCTTGTGGGAGTAGCAGAGGAGATGCTTAAACAGAAGAACGCCGAATCTGTTCTGTTTGGTGGTAAGAAAATCACTGAAGAAAGCAATTATGAGAAGCTGGATTGGTTAGCCGGTGAACTAGTGCTCGAACACCAGAGGAGGAGTTGCAGAATCGCTCCCACTGTTGCTTTCAAGCAATCCGGTGATAGAAGAACCGATCAGCAGACTATTTTCAAGGATATTGATTGTATGTTTTAAAGGTTTTAAAGTGTATAGATTTATGTTTGAGTTCCGAGTAGAAAGCAAACATCATCTTCCAAAGGCCTTCATTAATCTTAAAGATATGTATTATTTTTGCTTTTGCTAAATTGTTATATTTCATTGACTCAAAAAGAGCTTCGTTATAACAAAACTTTGGAATGTATATATATACAATGGATAATCAGTTGAGAGCGTTAAAGCTAATTAACAAAATCAAGTTTAGCATACTTGCTTACTTTAGTACTTAGTACCCATAATCTTTTCTTCTCTGTTTGTTACATAGTCATTGATTCTGCGAAACATCATGATGCATTTCAAATTTGTTTCTCCTTTACATTAAGTTTGTTGATACCTTTTTTCTTCATATCCAAAGACCAAAAGCATATTCTTTATTTGGAATTTTCTAAAAAAGAAAAGATGTGTAATGAGACCAAATCTCCTTTAGTAATGATTTGATTTAACGTAAGTTCAAAGATGTGAACTTGGGACCGTAATGAATAGAACGTATCAAGAAGGCTGTTATGAAATCATATTCATTGGGGGCTCCAAAAAAGTCACTTTCTTGATTTATGATATTAATAAATTTTTAACAAGGAGTTTGAATTCGATTCGTGACACAACAATTATCATAAACCACTAATAATTATTTGATGGTTACAAATTGGAACGTTTCGAAGACCAAAGAGAAAACAAGCTTCTCGTTCTTGTGCGTGTCCATGAACGAACGCACCACGTCCTTACTGTCGGTTAGGTCTCAAGTGACCAACACATTATACAATTATTTAGAAGTTCTTTTAATCTAGAAGTTGGCCAATGATTTAACACAGTTTTACAACTATAATTTCGAGTAAACAAAAAACTAAAGATATTTGTAGACTCAAAATATTGAACCTCTGTAACCGTTTGTTCTGGTATGCTATGTTGAATATTAGATTGTCGTCTATACTATAATTGATAGTTGAATTTGTGTGTTGTAAATAATAAATCATTGTTTTCAGAATGCTAGATTTTTCTTAAGTGAAAAATGTTATATTAGGTAAAGATATGTTAATCAACTAACTGTTAGTTGATTTTGAATTGGAAGCATAAATTTGACAATGTATAAAATCTCATTTGACTTAAGTATGATGCTCCAAGTAGTATGTAGCTGATATTTGAAAGAGATTTGTTTCAAAATTGGCGGGAAAAACCATTGGATGGAGAACCATCATTTCGAGAGGTTGCGCTAGGAAATAGGAATCCTACATCTAACATAATAGGAGCCTTCTAACATATAAAAGATTTGAGATAATTTACTCACTTTCAATGGGTTTTAAGTTGGAAATCCATGAAGTTTTACAAAATCTATTTGAAAATACATGCCACAATCAAAATTGCATATGACAAATGATGCAAAATTGCAAAAGCATTGAAGAAACATAGAAACTATTAAGTAGTCGAACATTATATATATATATATATATATATGTGGGTGTGTGTGTGAAAATATATGGAAATTGTAGGAATTATAAGTTTATCGACCCTAAGGAATAAGGATGATGTGGTGCAGTGGCTTAAAGATAGAGGGTGAATAAGTTACCTATGCAAAATAAATAAAAAACCCAAAAAGTCAAAACATTTGGGTTAAAAGTCAACTTGTCCATGTGTTAGGGTATGGGTCGAATTACTGTATACGGGCTATTCTGTAATATTGTGGTTGGTCTATACTCTAAAGAGTTGAGACCAGTGTGATCCAGCTCGTAACAGTAGTCAGTAGGCACGAACTGTGTAAAGGTCTCGTAGCTCATACATGACACACTTTTATGTCCTTGTACAATTTCTAAATTCTTTTAAATTTTTATGTTTTGCAACCAAGCTTCACTCCAAATCATTCTATCATTAAACTAAGCACACGCAAACATTTAAGAGACCAGAATTTTTAATGATCCTATCAAAAGTAGTATTGATTAATTGGGAAGATATGACAAATTTCCCTTCTTCTACATGGACACGCAGAAATAAAAATGATCCATAAGGCATTATACTATAAGTGTAGCATGAAACATCAGAAGCTCAAAAGGAAGAAATAAGTCGGCTATTAGCAATAGAGAACCCAAGGTTAGTACTTCTGCTGTTATTCCAAGATTAATATAAATCATCAGGAAAACTTCTTGGATATAAATACGAAAACCAAAGATGTAAGTAATGACTAATGAATATTGCAAAACAGATACAACATCAAGAAAACATAGAAAAGACGAAAGGGAAATCTAACGCCAAGCTTTATATACAAAAAGACAAAAAAAGAAGAAGAAGGTAACACAAGTAGATGATCCCATAAGGATGATAAGGAGTAAATGCAATGGATTAATGTATCGATGCAGACTGAGTTATCATCTATCTATATTTTATAAATTTAGTTCAACGAGTTATCATCTATAAAGCAACAAAATCACAACTCTAGTAAAAGTCAATACGTTGGGGTTTAAAAGTCAATATGTCCATCTGTTGTGCAAGGGAGGCCTCAGATATACGTCATATATAAGTAATAAGTATTTCTTTCTTTTTGTTTTGTTTTTTGTTTTTTGTCTTTATAAATAATAAATCTTTATTTGAGAGCTTTCGTATGGCACCGTCTTCAGTTTCGATTTGTAGTATACGTACGAACAAAAGACAATAATTCGATAGGAAAATAAGGTATTATCAAATAGTGAACCTTGAACCGGGGCACAAGCCCCTGACCAAAAGAAATAAATACAAACATTGACCGACTATTGGAAGCAAATCAAAATGGGTTTATTATAGACAATGTCACACGATTTGAGAAATTCTTTTTGATATGCTATTTTATAATGGACTTTTCAAATATGCCAAAATTTGGTGGCATGGAAAAAATTGGAAAGATATCAATACCTTTTTGTCTTTGTTTTTTTTAACTATGGTGAAAACTTTTCCTCTTTCCTCTCTTTCTCCCTCTTTCTTTTCGACACATCTCTTTCTTTTTCTTTTTCTCATATCTTTATCTTCCTCTATTACTTTTGTATTAACTTTCTTTTTCCTATATTACTCTTTTTCTTCTTCTGTTCGCCTCACAACTTATCCACCAAAACTATATTTTTGTTGTCCATCAAAGTCTATTTTTATCTTTTTTCATATTAACTTGTCTGAGACTAACTCGTACATTGCAATCAGTTTTCCATAACTCAGACGTACCACAATCAATATATCGATGTTTTATTTGTATTACATATCAAATTTTCTCATGTTGATTCATCTATTGCTATTAGTTGTCCACAATATATATGTATCAACTTGTCCATTGCACAAGTTGTCCATACAAACCTATGACATTAAGTGGTCATCTATTCAAGGTAATTAAATTTTGTCTATACATGAAATAATTTTTTTATGACATGTCCAGACACAAACAAAAACTTAAAAATTTTAACTTGATATGGATAACAATATATTGTGATGGATAATAATCTACTGTCATAAATAAGCGGACAACTATTATTGAGTTTTTTTCTATGAAAACAATTTTGATTTACAAAAATAAGTAAGAAAAAATAAAGTTTCTGGGTTTTTCGTCTTAATTAGGTAGGAGAAACAAGGAAGCAAGGAGGAAGAAGGAAGAAAGAAAGAAAAAAAATAGAAAAAAATAAAATAAGAAAAAAGATAAAGAAAAAATTAATATTTTAATAAAAAAAAAAGAAGAGATGAGAGAGTTGGAAAGAAATGGTTAAATGAAAGTTATTTTAGTCTTTTCAAACATAGAAAATGGTATGTTTGAAATTTTTTTTAGAAATGACATTTTTGAAATGAATAAATAGATGTGTGGCATTTCTATTAATAATCCAATTAAAATTATTATACTCAAAATCTCCATCAAGCATGGAAAATCTGTGATCAGACCAATCAATTAGTAATTCATAGTTACGACATGAGATGGACGATCATGTTTTGGTCCTGCTTTTTTCGCTGACTGATTATATTATTTAAGGACTTAAGTCTTTAATATTAGTTGTTTGAATCGTGATCGTATAATATTATATAGTTAACGAGTTTCGTGTCTGATAAAAATATAAATAATAACTAGTTACTCATGTGATGAGGGAGTTATTATTTAAATGCGATGTGATTAGTCTAGTTAGACCGGTACAAGTTCGTGATTCAAAAAAAAAAAAGATTTTATTAGTTATTATTAGTAAGTAGGTATAGCACTATTACAATTTTTATTTATTTTCGTTTTATTATTTTGAATTGAATAAACTTAATTAATAAATATACAATATAGAGGTTAAAAGGTGTAAAATAAAATTTTCTCTAATAGTGATTTTAAAAAAAATTAAAGAAAGAAAAAAATATAATCATTTTATTTCTGTTAACAAAATCAAAATGTATTGATCAATGCATTTATTTACAATCTAAAAAGTTTAGTATGGTATTCACCAATTAAAAAAAAAAGAAATCTTTTGAATTTCACTTTATTTTGATTTTTCAGGTAATTGAGTTAATGAACAATGTAGGAAGACGTTTAAAAGTTATATATAAGAGTGATCAATCCGGATAAATGGAGTAAATCAGATTTGAACATAACTAAAATTGAATAAAACTTAATTTGATTAAATAATATTATTTTCTAGAGGGTCAAAACCACATCCGAGTACAAATATAAGTGAAACATCTAATTGTAGATAGTTTAAAAATTAACAAAAAAATCCTTTGAAAATTAAAAATATATCTGATTAAAAACATAAGCTCAATCGAAACCATAACTGTATAAACCAGTCCATAGAATAATCTGTTTTTTTTTTTCTAAAATAGAAAACCCAAAAACCTCAAAATCCAAACTGAACTCCATATATATTGACCACCCAAAAAGCCAACAAAGAAAGAGAAGATAGTATACGCAGAGTTGCCATTCAGCTCTGCACTTATCAAAATTTGTCTTTGAGTCTTTTTGTCAACCTATTTATTAAGATTAACTGTACCGAGATATAATGAGAATGAGGAGAAAAAGAAATGTCCCAGAGTAATATCTTCTTTGTTTCTTGTTTTTTTCTCGCTTTAATAATTCTTTCGTCGACAAAAAATAATAACATGTTCTTTCATTCTAAATATAGAGCTTTGCATAGAAATAAAAACGGTGTCATGAAAACTAATAGTCAAATTGATATGTTGAAAAAAAGAGAGAGTCAAATTAAGAGACATAATATTGAAAAATCTTTTGATGATTCATTTCCCACGGTGATCGAGCTGTGGACCAACAACTAACGCCGTTATCAATTCCCCCAAGTCCAACTAACGATGTTACTGTCACGGAGACGCGCCATTATACAGATCATATGGACATGAATCTTGTACTTTTCTTTCAAATAAATTTTGTATTATTAGATTTCTTTCACCGGAAAAATAGTATTTTTTTTTTTAACATCTATCTAAAATTTTATTAAATTGTAAACGGTTCATACAAATATTTAATAAGCCATGTAGGCGGAACAGAATACATAGAAAATAGAGACTCATTCTCAAAAGCTTACTTAACTAAAGTATCAGCTGCTTGGTTTTTTTCACGATTTACATGGTTGAGGGATGCTTGAGGTAACTTCTGGGTCCATTCTCTGATGTCGAGAAGCAAATTCTCAAGTTCAATGTGTTCACCGGAAAAATAGTATTTAACTTAGTTAGGGCTTCTTGATCATTTTTTTTTCTAATAATATCAATATTATTAAACCAACCCGTAAACCAAGAATTGGAGGATTACAACAAATTGAGACCGGTACAAGCAACTAACCGGATACACCCTAATTACACGAACCCTAGCCGCCGATTAAGAGAGTCCTCAACCTCAAGACGGCGCCGGAATCGCAATCGGGGATTTCCGCCTCACCGGAATCACCACCTCCGTCGATCCGGTGGTAGAGAAACCAAGGCTTATAGTAAGCGAAGGCGAGTGGCGGGTCCACCTCCACCGACACCATTCGCCAAGGTTGCAGCAGTCACCCGCACAACCGCCACCGTCTCTCCTCCACGTGCGAAGCACAACCCACCGGAACCACGGACGGCTTCCGCTGCTAAGCTAGGCCGGAGGTCACGTCGTGGCGCTCTACGACTATCACCGAAGAGGTCCTCGCCGTCGTCCAAAACTTTTTCTAACATATTGTAATGTAGTAGTGTCCGTGTAATTTTACCATGATCCAACTACTCATACAGTTTAACCACCAGTCAGATTTTGAAGGCACACGTTTACTTGGTACTATATATATATGATATTTATATTAAACTTATAAATATGTGCTATTCGGAATGAATGAATAAACTTATAAATATGTGCTATTCGGAATGAATGAATATTTTAGCCTTAACATTTAGTTACTAGTATTGTATATGAAGTTGCCATTTCAAAGAAAATAATAAATCCAAATAATTATAAAATTTTGGATAATGTTTAAGCATTATATTCTTTGGATTATCCATAATGTTTAATTTATCATTTTAGTCAACGTTCTAGAAATCCAGTTCTTTTTTCTTTCAGAAATGAATTAATAATTACAAAATGATGTCATGAATTATATATATATAGTTATATATGCATTCACACTTCTAGCGTAGCCCACCCCCACTCACTTAATATGGGAGGTCTTTATGAAAATCTATCTAATATCTTTTGAAGAGCTGTCATAAATGCAATTATTCTTCTCTTCTCTTCTTCATCCTCCTATAGTCAACATCTTTTCAAAATTTTCTACTTCCTGTTTCTACGGATTAACCTCATTAGCAGGAAAATTATGTACTCTTGCATTGAATCTGTTGTCGCATTTTTTAATATTTCAATCAACATGACATATTAATAATATTTTATTTTTTTATATATAAAATGAAGAAGCATGCGTAGCTCCCAAGTCCAACCTTCCCCTCTCTAATCACTCTCCAAGTTAACGTCAATAACAACGGTCTTCGCCCTCCTTCTCTCTCTTTCCTTGTCTCACACACACTTCGTTGGCTAATATATTTCAACCAGAACACAACCCAAAAGCACCTCTCGACACACACTTCTCTCCTAAAACCAAAAAAAACAATGGTGGCTGCAAGTCCCGGCGGTGGCTCAACGAAGAGCTTAGCCATCCAAATCCTAACCGGAAGGTGGTTCATGTTCTTTGCGAGTCTTTTAATCATGTCGACGGCTGGAGCCACTTACATGTTCGGTATCTACTCAGAAGATATCAAGAAAACCTTAGGCTACGACCAAACCACTGTTAATCTCCTAAGTTTCTTCAAAGATCTCGGAGCCAACGTCGGAATCCTCGCTGGTCTACTCAATGAGGTGACTCCACCTTGGGTCGTCCTCTTCATCGGAGCCATCCTTAACTTCTTTGGATACTTCATGATTTGGCTCGCCGTCACAAAACGGATCTCGGAACCTCAAGTTTGGCACATGTGTCTCTACATCTGCATCGGAGCCAACTCACAGTCGTTTGCTAATACCGGATCGCTCGTCACGTGCGTTAAGAACTTCCCGGAGTCACGTGGTGTTGTCTTGGGGATTCTCAAGGGTTATGTTGGTCTTAGTGGTGCCATTATTACACAGCTCTACCATGCCTTGTATGGCGAAGACACAAAATCCCTCATCTTGATGATCGGTAAGCACAATTTATAATTATTCTTGAGACTATATGATTAATGACATGAAACAGAGTAAAACAGAGCAAAACAGAGGTCAATGGTTATGAAATTTTTTTTTCTTTTATATGAATCTTGATGATGGCAAAATATTGGATAAAACCAAGACTAAGTGATTGTATTTGCAGGTTGGTTGCCTGCAGCAATCTCATTTGCGTTTTTGAGAACAATAAGAATCATGAAAGTTCAAAGACAGACAAACGAACTTAAAGTGTTCTATAACTTCCTCTACATATCGCTCGGGCTCGCGACGTTTCTCATGGTGGCTATCATCATCAACAAACTCTCCGGCTTCACACATAGCGAGTTTGGAGGTAGCGCCGCCGTGGTGATCGTCTTGCTTCTTTTGCCCATCATAGTCGTTGTCTTGGAAGAGAGGAAGCTTTGGACGGACAAGCAAGTGGCCTTAAATGATCCAGCACCGATCAATATCGTCACCGAGAAACCCAACTTAGATTCATTTGATGATGACCAAGAGTCAATGGAGGAAGAGAAGAGGGTGAAAACGGCGTCGTGTTGGACGACTATGTTTAACCCACCGGAGAGAGGAGATGACTATACGATCTTGCAAGCGTTGTTTAGCATAGACATGTTTATTCTGTTTTTAGCTACGATCTGTGGTGTGGGAGGGACTTTGACGGCGATAGATAATTTGGGTCAAATCGGAATCTCGTTGGGTTACCCAAAGAAAAGCATAAGCACGTTTGTGTCACTCGTGAGCATATGGAATTACTTTGGTCGTGTGGTTTCAGGTGTCGTCTCTGAGATCTTCTTGATCAAATACAAATTCCCAAGACCTCTAATGCTCACAATGATCCTCTTCTTGTCCTGCGCTGGTCATCTCCTCATCGCTTTTAATGTTCCCGGTGGACTCTACGTCGCATCGGTCATCATTGGGTTTTGTTTCGGTGCGCAATGGCCGCTTCTATTCGCTATCATCTCCGAGATTTTCGGGCTTAAGTACTACTCGACCTTGTATAACTTTGGGTCGGTGGCGAGCCCGATTGGGTCTTATTTGCTAAACGTTCGAGTCGCTGGCTATTTGTACGATGTGGAGGCAGACAAGCAAAATAAGATATTAGGGATAATAAGAAAGAAAGGGCAAGATTTGAGTTGCACAGGCACGTCTTGTTTTAAGTTGTCTTTTATAATAATTACTGCGGTAACTTTGTTCGGTGTATTGGTCTCGATGGTCTTGGTGATTCGGACAAGGAAGTTTTACAAGAGTGATATCTACAAAAAGTTTAGAGAAAAAGCCTTGGCCGCCGAGATGGAGATGGCAGCACCGGCTTCGGCTAGATCCACGGTGGCGGAGGAAAAGAAGGATGATGTAAAGGTAAAGTAATAGGCAAAGGAGGGTGAAGTATTTTAGTAGATGATTGTTAACGATACTAGATAAGAAAGATGATCAAGCATTTTGTAAACAATTTTATATATCCCCAATGTAAGCTATTAAAAGTTTGAAACCCATCAATCCATCACTCATGTGTTTTCTTTTTTCATGCAATACTTTATTTGAAGTTTTTTTTTTTTTATCGTTTTGTGTTTTAGAAGATTGGAGAGTAGTGAAGCTGTAAAATTTGGAGATAGGTAAGGGTCATGAGTCAACTTATGAGTTGGACTTCTGATTTTGTGAACCACAAGAGATTCCTTTGAATAAATCATAGAAATAAATTCATGAAAAGATAAAGAACTCAAATTATTGCAAGTGGGAGGTTTGGCTCACGTGTGTTGGTACGATATGGACTTTAATGTCGGTATACACTTGCGTAATGTAAATCTTAAATGGGTCGTCACCATGATATGTGGAAAGTTGAACGGTAAACGCGCTTTTAGAACAAAAAAAAAAATAGAAAACGTGCAACATTTCTAGAAAACATTTCGAACAAAGTCTCAAACTTTAGTTAGTGGATCTTGGATTTTAAAAGATACAATCGTGAAATAATTTCACATTTATGTAGTGGATAAGAATTGAAAAATACAAAACAATAAATTGTGGGAAAGGCGTCTCTAAATAGTATTTTAGAATGAAACAAAACTATTTTGAAAAATGAAAATTCTTAAAAATACCACATTTTATGTTTTTAAAAAATATTGTTATTCCAAAATATCTCAAACTTTAGATTCATGAAAGAGTCTCCGTCATTTGGTAATCCATCTCAAAATTTTAGGAACCTCTCCCAAACCCAAAATGTGTGATGTTTATGGCTTTTTTTTAAGATGTGATATTTGAGATTTGTAGACTTTATGTGAGAATTGCGATGTCTATAAAGGGAAATTCTCTATTACTAATCTTATATTTTGTCTACAGTAAGTTTTTTAACGTCTAGGTGTCTGTAGTGCCTAACCAGCTATCTCACAGAAAGAAATCAGAACTAACTTGACGGTTTTGAATGTCTTTTCCTTCTTGAATGTTTGGTATTTGAGTGGTTGTGGTTGTGGGAATAAAACTTCGAACTTGTGAACGGAAAACGTTGTAACAAAGTTCGTAAAGCTTCTACAGTTTTTTTTCATATCCTTTTTTTTGATAAATACAGTGTTTTCGTATCATTATGAGTCTATTCGAGTTTCATAAGTTGTAGATGAATCCATTCCAAATTTGAAAACCCTCACAATCTTTTTTTGGTTGATGTTTTTAATTTAGATTTTACATACTTCAAAAATACCTTAAAGCAATATCTTGAACAAAATTATTGTAAAGATCCATTAAAAACTCTTATGACTGATCTAGGCTTTATAGCGATTCATTGGTTACAAAAATTACTTGTATAAATAGATCCCTAATTTAAACACGTAATGTTCAGTTTGATTACACAGCGACAGCGTTATACATTTATTATCGGGGCCAAGGGACCGAGACTCTCGGATGAGAGGTAGCGGTTGCGTCCATGTTTGGGAAAAAGAAAATTATTTAGTGAGAATTTAATCTCAACCAGTTGTACCAATAAATAATAGTGAAGTGACGAACGTATAACGTATAGTTTTAATAGTCAAAAAGAATCAAATATAACATATGTGTGTATTTGGTGACACCATTTTCAAATAATGTATGATTGTATGAACTATTTTGTTTTTGTTGCAACTAATGTATGAACTATTCAACCATCATATATCCATGTATTACAAAAGATTCCAATATAGAGAAGATAATGGACGATAAGTCTGAATACTGAAACAAAATTAAACATCAAGATTCAACATCCAAATGTTGTTTATTTTGAAAATGACTTTTAAAATTAGGTATTGAGTTTAAATTCAATTTTGTTCACTTAATATGTAAAATTTGAAATTAGATTTATATCAAAATGATAAAAACGTAAAGTGTTTTTTTTTTATATATATTAATACATTTTTACATCAAATTTAACCTCTCAGCGATATATTTACTTTGAATAAATCTTTTTTTTTTGTAGAAATGATGATGAGGATGTGATGATGATAATCAGGATGTAATGAACTAATGATGATATGACGCAGTAATGATAATATAATGGTATGACGCAATAACGATAATATGATGATGATATCATGATAATAATGTTATAGTGAATAATTATTTTCAGCGAAAACATTGTCACTTTTTAGTCCCACATTAATTTTTTATAAAAATTAAAAAATTCTTTTGATTTATCATTTTATCAAAACAATTAATTTTAAAAAAATGTGTGCCTGTTTAATGACTAATTTTGATATCAGTTTAGAATCTTTCGATTGTACATATAATATAGAATAAACAATAATATTCAAATATAAGAAAAATACAAAAAAAAATTAGATTGATTTTTATGTCTGTTGGTTAAATATTGATGTAAATATTAGAAATTTGGAAAACAAAAATGCACGTATATGCGGATATTCATGAAGTAATTATAAAATTTAATGATATTTTGCCTGGCTAGTTACTTTGCAAAAATGTTCTAATTAAGTTCAAAGATTAGAAAATTCAAAATTGCTATAAGAGTTCTACCTTGACTTTTTCATATACTTACATTACACGTGTTGAATCCAGAATAACTAACTAATCAAGATGTATTATAAATAACGTGAAGTCAATAAAAATATTAAAACGAAGAAATGTCTTATAAGTACACGTATGGCCAAAATATTGTTTAGAGTAGATTATATTAACTAGGTACACGTATTAACATTTTTAGAATTTTGAATAGAAATATCCTTGGTTTTTAAAAAAGTTTGAATTTAATGTACAAAATCATTTTTGTATTGCTCATCACTTGTTTGTTAATTTGTTCATCACGATATCTGATGCACCATAGAAAACCTGCAAACTTTTTAACACAACAATGTCAATACATATATTACTATATATTAAATAAAATGTAATGTCTAAGAAGTTGGCTCAAATAAATTCAAATGAATTTATTTACTATTACATTGATTTTGGATTAACGATTCAAAATATAATCAAAGACCTATATTACTTGTGGATTAGTAAAAATGATTTCAATCAAAAATTTACTGTGTTAGTTTCGAGTACTCCCACATTTTCAGTAGCTTAGCAGGAGCCTTAGAGTGCTTAACCTTAACTTTATTAAAATTAAGTTTGATTTTGGATCAATTAAACTATGGGTCAATGATCCAACTATTTGCTGTTGGACTAAACCCGAAGCTTAATCTAAATTCTAGAATTCATAACGTCCTAAAATCTGATTACTTCCTTAAAATGTTTGTAAGAATTTTGTGTGATATACGTTTAGATACAAATGTGGGAATTTATAAAATAATGTGAAGTAGGAAAAAATCTGAAGTTATGTTAAAAAGTTCTAGACAGTACGTATGATAAGAAATTTTAAAATATTATGTGGTTGTGGAAACTACATATACCTTTTCCATCCTCTTCCATTAGTTAACCAAAACAGAAATTTATATGATAATAAGTTTTTTTTTTGATAAAAAATACGATCATAATTTCTCGCAACTTTTTAAAAAATTTTGTACTTTTTTTCATATTTGTAGTTGTAGGATTAATTTATGACTTTTCCGGAGTTCTTAAATATTACGGTTTTGGGTTAGTGATAAATTAAGATTAAAAAATACTTAAAAACCTCGTATCTCATTTCTATTGGAACCTAAATTTGTTTTGTATATAAACACTTGTATTGTGCATAAAAAATGTTCCCAGCAAGGTTCAAAAATTCGCTAGGCAGTAGCTAGGCGCTCACTAGGGGCCTAGCGCCGAGGCGGATTAATCAGGACCTAGACGGACTTAGGAGTTAATAGAGTATTTACATATTTTTTAATATTTTTATATTTATATAGTAAATTAGTATAAATAAATAAAAAATTTCTTGAAATGTTTTATTTCCATATTAAATATTTTTGTGCTTTATATAAAAATACTGTTGTTTCAAAAAGAAAAGAAATAAAACTAAAATGTAAGAAAAATAAAAACGTATTCAAAAACCAAACTAAAATTCAATGTAAAAACATATCTGAAATAATAAAACTTAAACTTAAAGTAATCTTAAATAAAAGAATGAGCTAAAAACACCAAAAACTGTAAATCAAAACAAAATCAACTAATCTTCTTCTGCAAGCACTTCCACGTCCATCACCTGCTCATTATCAGATTCAAATTCAATATCATTGACAATATCAGGTTCTTCATCAGAATCAATATCTTCTCTAAGATCATCATTTGGAGCTTGGTAAATAGGTTCACCATTAGGCTCTTCACCCATTTGAACTTGCACCTTCACAAACCATTCTTCTGCATTCCTTTCATCTCCATCATCAAGAATCACATCAATATTTTTATCTTTGATCCTCATTCGCTTGTTAAACAACTTGGCATTGAATTGGATGTAGACTAGACTATTAAGTCGACTAACATCTAGTCTATTCCTTTTCTTAGTATGAATCTGCAACATAACAAGTAGTAAACGTCTCAAAATCAACAAAAAAAATTCAGACCTCCTGAAAACTAGTAAAGAAAACACGAATCCCTTCAAAAGCACTCCAGTTCCGTTCACAACCAGATGAGCTAGATGTCAAAGAAAGAATTCTTGTTGCTAACTTTTGCAAAGCAGGCACATGACAGCCATATGTTGACCACCAGTTCCCTAGAATACAAATTAAAAATCAAGAAATATGCTGATCAAAGAATCATTAAGGTTCTTAAGATAAAAAGAATACCTGGATCAAAATTTTCATTATTCTTTTGACATCCTTTTAAAGCGATTACTCTCCCAAGGCTTCAGACTTTGTTTTGTAGATATTAAACTCATGATTGACCACTTTATCTTGTGTTTCATAGTCATCATGGTAAAAAATCTCCACACAATCTATGAATCCATCCACTACTAACTGATCATGCCCGATGGTTGTATCCTTGTAGAAGTAGTATGGGTTCAATATATAGGCGCTCAAATGCAAAGGAGAATCCAACCTACCTTTCATTTTCTCATTAATGACATCAAATATAGGTTTGTAATTTCTCTCCAAGTCATTAGAAGCCTTCTTAATCTTAATCATTGCTTCTAAGAGCTCTCCATAAATAAAACCCATTGAAGGTTTCTTCTCTCCATCAGCAATCCTAAGAAGTTTCACCAAAGGTCCAAAAACATTCAGCACAAACACCACACCATTCCAAAATGCAGAGCTCATAACAGTTAAGAAACAGTTTTTTCCCTTTGCACTCTTTTTATGTTTGGATTTGTCCCATTCTTCACTATTGAACATCGACTTTAGTTGTGTCTTTTTATCCAACAAGCTTTGTAGTGTCAAGAAAGTTGTTGCAAATCTTGTTTGTCCTGGTCTCACAATATCTCTTTTCTTGGAATGAAATCTCATCATTGCTAAGGCTTTATGATGAGCATATATGAAAACCGTAAGATCTTTAGCTTGCTCAATGATTTTTGTAAACTTAGGCAACTTAGAAATACCTTCAAGCATGAGATCAACTGTATGAGCAGCACAACCTGTCCAAAAAATATTTGGCCTCTTCTGTTTAAGCAACTTTGCTGCCGCCACATTGTTGAGAGCATTATCTGTTACTACTTGAACAACTTTCTCAGCACCAACTTCTGCAATGCATCAATCAATATAGTCAAAGATGTATGATCCTGTGTGAGATTCTGTGGAAGAATCTTTTGCGGAAAGAAAACATGTTCCTCCTCTCGAATTGACACGCAAATTCATTATGCTCCTCCTCTTCCTATCACTCCATGCATCAATCATAACAGAACAACCATAGCGTTCCCATTCTGCCTCTTGGCTCTTTAACTGCTTCTTAGTTCTTTCTTCTTCCTCTTTTAACAGAGGTTCCCTTAGCTGGTATTGAGTTGGAGGAACCCAGCCAGGTCCAAACTGTCCAAGAGCCTGACAAAACATCTTAAAAGCATCATTATCAATGGCATTGAAAGGAATACCTGATTGATATATCCATCTAGCACAATACTGATGCACTTGATGAGCTTTTGCTTTGAAGATTACAGAACTCATGTTTTGTTGTTTTCTTTGTGTGCAAAGAGTAGGTTCAGAATGGATAGCAGTTGCAAACTTATCCACAGGACCCTGAAAATTACTAGGTTTTAGAGTCCCAAGATTTTCTTCTAACTCATCTTCAAGTTTCTGCATATCTATATTCACTTCAGCTCTTAACATATCGCCTTCATGTTTCTTAGTCATCTTCTTCTTCCTTGCTTCTATGATGGTATTTCTACACTTAACTTGATCATCTGTCAATGATTTCGAACATGGAGTGACATTTCCTGAGATGTGAGCAATATGCTCCTTGATCCGATATACTCCTCCAGACATCTCTTTAAAACACAACTTGCATTTAACTCTATCTGAGTTTTTTTGAATCACACAAAATCCCATATTCCCACTTCACGTCTTTTGAGTTTCTCTTAAGTGATGGTGTTGTCTGTGAATCTGGTTGTGAAGATGGTGGATCATTCATGAGTGTATGCAAATCTGCAACTATTGGACAAAGAAGTAGAGATAAGAAACTGATAATCATGTCGAAAAAAGAAAAAACTTGATCATCAATAAACACTTAAAGCCTTAAACTGTTAAACATTCACAATCAAATTGGCAAAAGCAGAAAGAGCAAAAAACAAAAAGAAAAACACGATGAAGAAAAGAGAAAGAAGAATACAGTGTGAAACAAGTAACTAGATCTTACCTCGTGTCTCTCTCTGTTTAGGTTTAGTCGTTAGAGAAGCAGAGATGATAAGAAGTTAAGAACTAAAGAAGAAAAGAAAATAATTGATTGAATACCCCTAAATCCCTAACCAAAATACACGGTTTTCTCACAAATTAAACCAAAATACTTAAACCTAACGATTACTCCGATTTCGCCGTTATAACCCGATTTCGCCGATTTGACACGATCTGACCTGATTTACGCCGATTTTTTCCGATTTCAGCGAGTCACCGATTAGCTCCCCCGAAATGAAGAGAATCGCAGAGCCCATAGGTCTGATCCCGATTTTCCGGGCGCCTAGCCACCGATTTGACCGATTTTTAGAACCTTGATTCCCAGACCTCACAAATTTCGTTATCAAAAAATAAAAATCTCACAAACTTAAAATGAACCAGTTGTCTGTCAGCGAATGAACTTTAGTTAACTTATGATTTTAAACAAATTTAAATTTATTGTCACCACTTAAATCTGCCTTCTTAACTCTTTGAGCAAATGGGCTAATTTGTTGGTAGCTGAAGCCCACCAACGTTTAGCTAATGATAATGTGTCACACTAAATATACTTTTTCAAATAATACTAACACAAATCATTATGTTAAATATTTGAAGTGATACAAATAATACTACTGAATAGTTTTATTGACAAAAAGTAACAAAAATTAATGTTAGAACAAAATTATACATTAATTTTAATTATGTTCTCAGTATCAAATCACTTTCATTAAAGTTGTACATTTTTCTTATTTAGTGTGTGCTTAAATTTCTTAATAATAACATTGGCTACTAATATAAATACATAAAATAATATCTAGAATAATAAAACACATTCTAAACCTACAATAACTTTAACACTTCTAATTAAGCAATTGCCTAAAATGTTATGAATTGAATCTAAAAATAACATCAATTTTTTTGTAATTATACATCAAGAATAAAAAAATATTTTAAGATTAAGTGTAAAATATTAAAAATTTGTGATAGAGAATTTAGAAATATGAAACTTGATAAAAGAAACACTCTGATTACATAAAACATAAACAGGGAGAAAAAAAATAAAAAAACATATATATATATATATATATATATATTTTACGGACACGATAACATATATTCTTTAATTTTTTTGTTTAGTTTGTATAATAAACGTGTATAAAGTTTACGAAGAGAAAAAGCGTAACCTTGTTGAATACTCCCTATATTTCAATATATAAGATGTTTTGGGTAAAAGCACACTTTTTAAGAAAATCATATTTTACATTTTAAAACACAAAACATCATTTCTTAAAAGAAAAAAATTAAAAATTATTAACTTTTATTTAAATTATTTTATTTTAATTAATAAAAGTTTTTTTACTATGTCTTTTACAATTAAATAAAATAAAAATTATATTAAAATTTGGAAAACATCTTATATTTTGAAATATAATTTTTTTTTAAAAACATCTTATATATTAAAACAGAGAGAATAATAACTTCCAATTGATTGGCTTCGAATGCGACAACTAATTTCTTTTTCTTTTTCAAGATTTATGACAATTCATTTCTTGTCCTGTTTTTTCATAGTTTGGCTTTGACGCTTCGTGTAAGCCAAAGCTCTTGTATATTGAGCGCGTCTAATATCGTCAAAAGAAAATTAATTTTTTTTATAAACAGAAAAAAAAAGAGAGACGGTCAAAAGAAAATAAATAAAATTATTTAACATTTTCTTATCCCAAAATAAGTAACTGTACCTAAATTTCTATATATTTGTCTACAATAAAATTAAAGAACGGTCAAACAAGCAATAATCTAGGTCATGAAATATTCAGTGGTGTTACTTAAACTAAACAAAGGTTACGTTAATACAATTTTAGTTACGTAAAAAAAGTTGAATATTATTTATTGTTGTTTGTCCAACTTGCAAAAAAAAAATTTAATCGGCTAATATATGTATAATTTAATTAAAAACAAATCTGGATTAATACTATTATATATTATTATTTGTTCAAGTTGCAGTCAAGGGATCAACACGTTATTAGAGATGACATTCAGAATTTGGTATTAGATGATGATGTGGACTAAGAATATAAAATTCAAAGAAGAAACCATATGAAGTCTGTTAATATTGAAAAATTGGAACTATGGGTCAAAACTAAGATGGACACGTGAATATACACCACAACCTTACAAAGGAGGGTCAACGCTACGAAGTTAAGATCGATACAATCCATGGAAAGACATTGTCAATATGATTTGAGTTGACTCATCTATCTTTTAATAGTAAATTATTCAATTAATCAACTGCCGGATAAAACGGTTAAAGTATAGTTTAATCCAGTTTTTTAAGCTCAGAGTGAAAATGTGAGTGTCCACTCTTCCATTAAAGTCTCAACTCGTAACTTCGTTGATAAGATTTTAAATTTTTTTGGGTAAACAGATTATCGGTAATTTAAAAATATAATGTGTGATAAAAAGCCAAAATCTTACCAAGAAAAAATTAAACCCAAAAATAATGGCCACAGTGTATTAAAACTAAATCTAATCCCATTTTAAATATAAATTGGAATTGTGCGGTGGTGTTGGCTAAATTGATAAAGATAAAGTATTATTAGTTTAGTTAGAAAAAGAAAATTGATTAAAATATAAGTAATGGTATTAGTCGGACAGTTATTTCAAAATGGAGTTGACAAATGACAATCATGGCCGATAATATTTTTGGTAATACCGTTAGAAAGTGGTAATTGTCACTAGCCGGACAGTTGTAATTGTTCCATCGAGATTGGAAGTAAGAAAAAAAGATATTTTAATCATTTTAAATTGTAAATACCATTAGTGAGTATTTCTTTCTTTGGTCACCTTGCGTATCAAATCATTTCTATAACCCACATATCATTTTTATACTTTAACAAACAAACAAATCATTTTTATATCAAGAAAGGCAGACCCATAATTATTATTTTAAGCAAATCTTTTCCTAGTCAAACCAAAGTAATTTATTTTTATTTTTATTTAGAAGATTAGTAATGAGTAATTTACTTTTTGGATAAACAAACCAAAGTACGTCCAGTTCCAGCTTTGGTTAAGCTTAACTTTACGATCATATCGGATTAAAGTACTTCCAAAAACAGTTTTGGCTAAAACATTGACCTCACGATTTAGATCGAATTTGATTCATTTTGAGATATGACGATTTCATCTGGTCGTATATGAAGAAAAAGTTACATCCACTCATTATGGGCGATTGAACGAACAAAAAAAATCCATGATGGGTGAAAATTGTGTAATTCTAAACATGTAACATTTAATTGAATACAAATTATATAAATTCTAATTTCCCACATTAACAACAACCAGGTCTCTTTATCAAAAAAAGAAAAGAAAAACAACAACAACAACCAGGTCTATGCATGAGACGATAATCAGTTTCAGTAATAACGGCTGCAACGAATGAAAATCCTTTAACAAAATTGACTATTATTAGAATTAAATAAGATTATTCTATTCTCTTATGAAGTTATCATTATTTTTTTGGTGTATATTCTCTTACGATTTTAAAAATTTATCTTCTCAATCTATTTGATTATTTACTATGAAATAAATCAACAAATGAGTTAATAAAATAATTGATATAGTGGTAAAATTTATTTAGTTTAAGAAATATACTTAATTCCTCTTATCACAATTTGATTTTGAGTCTCATCAATACATCATAAAATTTAGAAAAATATATCAACATCTTATCAATGACGATCCACCTTCTTCAACCAACATACCTAACCATTTCCAGATGAATAGTCCAACCTATAGCACTCATTACAACAGATGATCTTAAAATGTTTAGGAAATTCTTTTATAGCCAAAAGTTTATATATTAGTTTCTTTTACCTAAGAAAATTTCCAATTATAATATACGTGGTTTAGATTATTTACTTAGGCTGTACAGAAAACAAATATTGTTTTAATACGTTTTTATTTTTCTTAAATTAATATTTTCGTCAATAGTCTCATTCACTAATATTATAAATACGTTGAAAAAAAAATTCGGTTAGTCCGCTGTCAAAAAAATAATAAAAAATTTGTTAGTCCAACATTGATATTCATAATCAAAACACCTTCTTTAATTGTAATATAAAGTCATAAAAATATAAAATAATGACCAATGCGCCTCATGAACAAATTTTCGGTCTTTATCACAATGATCGAAATTTACATTTAACTTGGAATTTGTTTTTAAGGTATGAGATAAGAAGTGGAAGGTTCACACGGCGCTACAGTCTCATGTTGAGTCCACTTCATGGCAAGTCGTTATCTTTGAATAACTCAAAAGTCTTTGTAATTTTCCTTAAATATAAACAATTGCGGCTTTCACTTGTTTGACCTTCTTTTTCATTATCTTTATGAAGAAATAACAATGTGTATATATATATGCGTCTCGTTTTGTTTTAACATATATGTCTATATATAGAGACAACCGAAACAAAGGCCATAGCACTCTCCTTTCCTCATATAGATAAAACTTGTGAAACCCTAAAAGCTATTCTATATTAGAAATTTAGAGTTTTGAGCAGTGAACATAATGGCAATAAAAGAGCGAACATTGGAGGAGACACCAACATGGGCTGTTGCTGTTGTTTGCTTCGTTCTCCTTTTCATTTCCATTATGATCGAATATTTCTTGCACTTTATTGGTCACGTACGTATATTTCGCCTTCTATTTTCCATTTTTACATATCCAAATCTTCCTTTCTTTATTTAGTCTTTTTGCTTTTCTCCAAATGAAAAGAAAATACACATTAATTACTACATAACTTTGGTATTCTAAGTTTATTGCACCGTCTTTCTTTTTTTACTAGGAAATCAAATTTATTTTGGTAACCCTTGTAATCTCCAATGTTTCCTTTGCATTTGTTGTAGTGGCTTAAAAAGAAGCACAAGAAAGCTTTAAATGAAGCTCTTGAAAAGGTTAAAGCAGGCAAGTTCACTTTTCTTATACAAAAATTATTATCATATATACTGGAAGAAGACTTTTTATATGAGAATATGATTGATCTTTCTCCACTTGGGTTTCCATATAAACTTTTTTTTGGTTTGACAGAACTGATGCTACTGGGCTTCATATCTCTTCTACTTGTTGTATTGCAAACACCAATCTCCGAAATTTGCATTCCGAAAAGAGTTGCTGAGACTTGGCATCCTTGTAGTAGCAACCAAGAAATCGCTAAATACGGTAAAGATTATATCGATGATGGCCGCAAACTTATTGAAGACTTAGACTCCAATGACTTTTATAGTCGCCGCCGAAGTTTAGCCACCAAGGGTTATGACAAATGCGCAGAAAAGGCATGTTTTTAATTTAGTTACTGATTAGTTTAGATCCTTTAATTTTTATATCTCTTAGTTTTTTTTAAAAATGTATCGGAATCTTATTTTATTTTTTCGATATCTTTTCAGGGGAAAGTAGCATTAGTATCAGCATATGGTATCCATCAGCTGCATATATTTATCTTTGTGCTAGCTGTTGTTCATGTTCTCTACTGCATTATAACCTATGCTTTGGGAAAGACCAAGGTACTTCTCGATCTCTTTAATTATATTTTGTATAAGTTCATATATATGTAATTTTCTGATAATATGGGTGTGTAATATGCAGATGAAGAAATGGAAGTCATGGGAGAGAGAGACCAAAACAATTGAGTACCAATATGCCAATGGTATGTACATACATAACACCCATTATCTCATCGGCGTAGAGTTTCTCTTTGTGGTAGTAGTCAAAGAAAACAAAAAAAAGAAATATCTTAGTATGTGGTCGACTTTAGCAACGTTAACAGCATGATATCAGTCGGATTTCTTTATTCATCCATATATCAAGTTCGTTTATGTCATTGATTAGTTCATTTATTTTATTGACTTAGATAATCAGACATACAAGTAAGATTAGATTATCCAATGACACAACATCCTTTCTTTGACTCATGAATAAACAATTTAACGCAGGAAAGCACCATCATTTTTTATATTACTATCTATCTTGTCATCTTGTGTCCTATTAATTTAATTCAATTTTGTTAGATCCAGAGAGGTTCAGATTTGCAAGAGATACATCTTTCGGACGTAGACATTTGAATATATGGAGCAAGTCTTCCTTCACCCTCTGGATTGTAAGTTGTCATGTCTTATATTTCTCCCCCTATAATTTGGTTAAAAATTGACATAAAAACTTATGGATAAATGGGGGCCACGCAGACATGTTTCTTCAGACAGTTCTTTGGATCAGTGACAAAAGTGGATTATCTTACACTAAGACATGGCTTTATCATGGTAAGCTATGATTACTATATATTATAAAATTCCAAAAATCGAATTTTTTACATAGAAAAAATTGTTGATTAACAATGAATTTGGTGCAGGCTCATTTGCCAGCAGGAAGTGCAGCTCGTTTCGATTTCCAAAAATACATTCAAAGATCTTTGGAAGAAGATTTCAAGGTGGTTGTCGGTATAAGGTCCGTCCATTTGCTTATTTAAATCAATTTCATTATTATTTTCTTCGAATAAATTCAATCTTCCACAATATTATTAAATATATCTGATTAAGTTACTTGTTCACATCATTGTGTGAATGGAAATGCAGCCCAGTGATATGGTGCATTGCTGTCTTATTCATATTGACCAATACACATGGTTTGTCCTTAATTCTCTAACAATTCATTTAAGCAATTAAACAAATTATATATCGAAGAAAAATGATATGACCTTAAATTTCTTTTTCCAAATTAAAACAGGATGGGATTCATATCTTTGGCTTCCCTTCCTCCCCTTGCTTGTAAGTTACAAACACATTAACTTCAATAAGTTTTCAAATTTTTATTTATTATGTAGTTGTGAATAAATATTTATTATATTGTTGTTGTGAATTGAAGGTGATACTAATAGTAGGAGCAAAACTTCAAGTGATAATATCGAAATTAGGATTAAGGATTCAAGATAAAGGAGATGTGGTTAAAGGAGCTCCAGTGGTTGAACCGTGTGATGATCTATTTTGGTTTGGTCGTCCTCGTTTCATTCTCTTCCTCATTCACTTGGTTCTTTTCACGGTATATTTATTCGATTATTTTTACACTTATGTATTTCCTTTTTCTTTTAGTTGTTGTGACTTCTCTAATTTTTTTTTTTAATGTATTTCCTTATTACAGAATGCATTTCAACTGGCTTTCTTCGTTTGGAGCACGGTGAGCAATAATATCCATCTTTTCTCGAAATTTTTTTCTTTCAATTAAATAGTGTTTACAATAAATTAAATGATTATATGATTGTGGAATTGTTTTTGCAGTACGAATTCACACTCAAAAACTGCTTCCACCACAAAACCGAAGATATTGCAATTAGGATCACCATGGGGTTTGTTAACTTCCTCAATTCTATATATAATATACAAAAAATATGTATAACTTTTGTATATTTTGTACCTTAACTTTAAAATATATATATTGTTGTGTACGGCAGGGTGTTAATACAAGTTCTATGCAGCTACATCACTCTACCTCTCTATGCTCTTGTTACTCAGGTATACTTCGAAATTTAAATTTCTAAAGGTTGCGTTTGAAAGAATCAAGGGCTCGCTACAATCTTGAACAATATATATATGTAAATATCAGGATTTAATTTATAAGTTTCCATCTCATCAAAATCAAGTACCTAATATTTTTTGATTAGTGGGTTTGTCCATATCCTAAATATATTTCACTAGGTCACAACTTATTTTTGAGGTGGCCCTTTTGGCCACTTATTTTGAACTATACCCCCATTCTATAGAATCAAGACTGCGGTTTCAACTCAAATCAATTGGCAATGAGGATATTGTCTCATATATAGTTCATTATTAGAGCTCAATAATAATGTACGATTCTCTGACACTAAACCGTGAATGCAGATGGGAACTTCAATGAGACCGACCATATTCAACGATAGGGTAGCCAATGCATTGAAGAAATGGCACCACACGGCCAAGAAACACACAAAACATGGACACTCAGGATCTAACACACCTCACTCGAGTCGCCCTACCACGCCAACACATGGCATGTCACCGGTACATCTCCTTCACAGCTACCATAACCGCGGCCTTGACCATCAAACCAGCTTCACTGCCTCTCCTTCTCCTCCTAGATTCTCTGATTTTGGCGGCAACGGCCACGGCCATCAGCAATTCTTCGATCCTGAATCTCAGAGTCACTCTGTCCAACGTGAGATCACAGATTCTGAATATAGCAATAGTCATCATCCCCAAGCTGACATGGCAAGTCCTGTTAGAGAAGAGAGAGAGGTTACCGAGCATGTCAAGGTTGATTTGTCTGAGTTTACGTTCAAGAAGTGATAGGACTTCTATAGTTTTTGCATGATGTTCATTCTTTGTAAATGGTATAAACTTGGGAATGAACAACACTTCTCTTCTTTCTTTCGTTTTCTTCTATAATGAATTTTGCTGTAAGCTCCAAGATCGAAACGCTTTATGTTATCATATCATTATTAGTAAACAAAAATTTTATTTAGTCAACTAATATATCTTAAGACACCTCTAACTGAGACTTGCTTTAGTTAGGCTCTTAGATTTCAATCAAATATGATTTGGTGCGGGTTTGGTCTAAGCTAATTCTTCTTCTAAGACAAATTGATTTTGGTGGATGTGGATACTGTGTTCTGGAAGCAGAGCAAAAGGATCTTTGATGTCTCGGATATTATACTTAAAATCATAACACATGGTCATATCATTACCACTAATGATTGATAGTATTATACAGTATATGGAACAAACCTATGCACTAAAATCTTTAGTCTTTCTCTATGGAATCTCACCCTCTTACTAAGGAACCCTTTTCTTGCGGCTTGGCAACAATATACATAAAATGCTTCTGCTTCAGTGTCAGTCTGAGATGTTCAGGTAGGAAGTGCGACTGGAGCAGACAGAGATAAGTAGTTGACGTAACCTTCAGAGACTGAGATCACAAACCGATGGCAAGCAAGAGCAGTGGTGGTGAGAGACATGACAAAGGAAGTCCAGCAGAATCTGAGCATCAAAACTCGGTCACTCTTTGCAGATTCCAGTATCTTTCTCAGTATCACTCTGACACGTTTGTCTTTGATTAGAATCTTGAAGTCTTTGACTGTAATGTTGATTCCTGAATATGGTGGTGGGTCTGGAAGAGAAATGAATTTGAGGGATCTGATTCTAAGGATTCCGACCATCCATTGGTACAATGTGTCTGCAATCGTCGTGCAAAGTTTCTGGCGGATGACATGTGCCTCTCTTGAAATAAATGTCCGGATCAGTGAGGACCCGTTCTGTTTATCAAAGCAGAGAACCAAATCAAGTTTATTACTTGAAGATCACTTTCTCAGAAAACAGAATAATCGACTTAAATCAATAGTTAAAGCCAACATGGGGATAGATATGATGACCATAACCAGAAAGCTAACTTATTCCCTGTTTAATTTGTTAAAGACTAGTCTCTATAAGTCCAGCAAACTGGCAAAACGATGGGAAGAATAGCATTAAGATTGTAGAAACTAACCGCAGCCATCAAGAGTCTTCTAAAAACCACACCGTCTTTGGATGCCAAAAGTCTCAAGACCAAACTTACTGTGTCAGCATCTTTGTAAGTTTGATTGGAACTACTATTTACAGAAGTTTCTTCCGTCGATGATGTTACCAGTGGCGAACGTTTCCTAGAGTAGGTATCAAATAACTTATTATAGAGACATATTATACAAGATATCAAACAATAAACAGGTGCTAAATAAGACAGGACTTGTATGTTAAGATCATTCAATATCTAATCATTCTCGGTCAAATCTACTTTTGTTATTAAATTTTACAACACACAATTCAGAATTACATTTGATCTGCTGATTCGGTAATTTAACTATGGTTCCCTGTTGCTGACCTCAAAAAAGTACTTAGAAGAGACCCATAGGCACTAAATTCTCATAGTTTCATATTATCTAGCACACCTCTTTATGCAGCAGAGCTAAAAGATAACTGACACTAGACAGTAAACATAATTTAAACAATTAGATCAAATTTCTGATTCACTATACCTTATAGAACTTTTACTCAAGAAAAGATCAACCCTTTCCCATCGGAATTCCTTCTTGCGGTTAAGGACTGCCTACAGACACCAACAGTAGTTTAGAAATTTATCCAGTCTACCAAAGAGATATATCTTATCCTTTCACTTTGAACGAATAAATGCACAGTGAGAATCAACAAGTGCAAATTCAGAAAGGATATGTAACTGAATTCCCAGGTGTACTACAAATGATATAAAGTCAAGTTCTCTCTGCCATTTAGCTTAAGAGAAAAATAAAGTTTCTGTTTTATTTTGCTGTGAATCTAAGAAGTCCCTTAAATGGCACAAGAAACTGTGTAATACCGAATGAAGAATTTTCCTTGTTGCAGCTGAATTTTCAGTGAGGAGTTTTTGAACCACAAAAGGGTATGCAGCCTCAAATGTCTTAAAATTTGGATCTCCAACTGCAGCCAGACCTGGGAAGACATGAATAAAACACTGATAACTTTGAGTGGAAACAAACTGACTGAATATTCTTCTAACATATAAGCCAACAAAAAGAATGACTTAAAAGTGCCCAAGTAATGTAAAGCAAGCATGGCTAGAAAGAGATAAAAATGAAGTTATCTGATTATACTGTCACCCATTATCATTCAGAAGATCACTTCCTAGATACATTTTTTTCCCCTATCACAGCCATATAACAAACAGGCACCAGGTTAAGAAATTGTATAATTCACATTGACAATACATAATACACAATCCATACAGATGCAGATACCAGCTCAAAAGGCGGATTTTCTCTTAACGTATTTGAAACATGCTTTGATGGTATAATTATTTCTTCTACCCATGATAATTATACCATCAAACAAACAGAAATCAAGGGTTCAATTATAAATACCTTCCAAGCAAGCAAGAGAACGCAGGACAAGTGTGAAGTATGGCGGCATGCGTAGCTGATAGTTCAGGGCCACTTTGACTATTTTACTAAGCACCTTGATAAAATTAAAAGCATTGGAAGAAAAATCAGCACCCAATAGTACTCGTCTAGAAGATAAAAATATAACAATCAAGCTACAAGATATAGGTTGTACTAGAATATATGAGAGTGCAGATGGATCTCCCTAGCATCCAAGCACTTTAAGTGGCTAGCTACAAGGATATTAACACCAATTTCTTTGGAAGTATTTGAGGTACATATTCCACGTAAATGTATCACTTTTTCAATAAAGTTCCACTAATAACAGTTTTTGAAATACATGGCTCACCTTGGTGAACTCAATATCAGGAATCCCGTTTTTAAGTTCAACCTCTCCCAACGCATATTCCAGATCCTGTATTATTTTCAAGAATCATAAGATATGAGAATACAAACATACAGCTAATATTCTTGCAGGAAATCCACACTATCTGCGTTGCTAGAAATTGTTTATTTACCATAGTAAAACGACGTGTATTAATGCCTGGCTTGATGACATCCATATCAGTCAAAGCTTCAACAAGGCAGGCCCAATCACCATTCACTATATGCACAATTGCTGCGAGCATGGCAAGCTGATGTTTTCTTTGCATCCGACAAACTAAACCAAAGTCCAAAAACCTTGCATAGAAACATATGGTTATCAAATCAAGATTATCCTGTCAGAGTCAGAATTTTTGAAGTAATGGTCAAGAGATATACCCTATTTGTCTGGATGTCGTGTAACGCAGATTTCCAGGATGTGGATCTGCATGCAAAATACCTGTATCAAGGAGTTGAACTAGAGTTGCCTCTACTCCTTTGTTCACCTACAATGAAAATTAGAAAGAAAATCTAAGCCATTTGAAAATCATATATTCTAGCAAAATGGTACTAACAATTAATAAAATAACATGGATAAAAACAAATTATGCTGAACATGCAGTTTAATTAAGACAACTGAAAGCATCCGCAAGATTAATTCTACTTTTTTTCACTGAGTGCATTGTAGTAATGTCATGGTAAAACTACAAACAGTCACACGCCTTTACTAAATAATATCAAAATACCATATCAGTAGGTTGTTATGTGATTACTACAAAGCATATGTTAACCTACCAGATCAAGAAGACGCCTTCTCGCTTCGAGTGTTGGTTTCTCGTGACTTTGAAAGTCATGATCAGAGTTACCAGAAGATATTGAGAGTAAATCGGTTGGGCTTTCACCAACCATCCATTCCATGGTTAAAACTCTTTTGCGTGTTAGATGTTGATACACTTTTGGAACCCGGATATATGAAAATCGTGAGTGGGCTTCCTTCAAGAAACGAAGTACTTCAGTCAGTCAAAGAAAACAAGAAACTCACTGTTAAACCACCACAAAAATAAGGAAATCAAATAGATCCTAGCAAGAATGGAGAGCACATCAGGTGGGAAAAACATTACAGCATTTGACTTTAATAGCACAAGCTAAATAAGCCGCAGTAACGCATGGACAGATAATGGCACATCATACTTAACGGGAACAAAAGCGAATTCTCTATAAGAAGAATCACGAAGCATTAGCTTTGGTTCTTAACAATATATTTTATAGGCACAAAAAGAAAAGCATAATGCCAGTACCCGAAATTCCGAGGCATTGGCAGCCTCTAAAGTAAAATCCAATTCTCCAGCCAAACCCTTTCCAAGCTCATCAGCATATACACGAATGTCATTTTCTCTCTTCGCTATCTTTCGCAATACACCCAACTGCAACAATAAAAAGAAATATCATATAAGTATGACATGATTCAAGCAGATTGATTTGAGAATACTTGGTAGTATTCACACAAACCCCAAGTCGTAGAATGTAAATGTCACGCAGCACTGCATGTCTCATATCAGGACGCTGAACTTTCACTGCAACATCTGAACCATCGATAGTCCTTCCTCGGTAAACCTAAAAATAGTATTCACGTATAAGGCTTGCATCCTACATATTGAATCATATGGTGCTGGTTCATATGATGCTTACTTCTTGCAAGATAAAAACCCTAGTAAATACCTGACCAAATGATGCTGCTGCTACAGTTTCTTGAGAGAACTGACTGAAAAATGATTCGACAGGAGCACCTAATTCCTCTTCAATGATTTTTACAGCTTCAGGCCAGGGAAAGGGAGGGATTCGGTCATGCAGTTCAGAAAGTGCCTGCAGTTTCAAATCATAACACACTTAATAACATATGAAAACCAACAAAGTCAGACACCTCATAGCTAAAGCAAAAAAATGTGGCATGCGGAATAAAGAAAGAACCATGAAACATACACTAGCAAGACATTTTATTAATCCTACAAATTAATAAGATTTACATTTAGAAGCTAAAGAGATTTAGACACGAGCAAACATAACTTTTATCTGACCTTGGAGGTTTCAGTCCCAATGATATCTGGCCTTGTCGAA
Organism: Cardamine occulta; assembly: GCA_028015245.1. Classification (NCBI taxonomy): domain Eukaryota; kingdom Viridiplantae; phylum Streptophyta; class Magnoliopsida; order Brassicales; family Brassicaceae; genus Cardamine; species Cardamine occulta. The sequence goes on along the minus strand of CM051377.1, from coordinate 15,400,843 downwards.
AGGGATTGACCAACTGGATCAGCAGAAGAAATGGAAGCATCATTCACAACAGTAAAAAGTATCTACTATATGGCTTCTAAATGTAAAATGGTGACTGATTGACAGTTTCATTCTTTAAAACAATAAACTAATCGGAACACCTTTGATAAAAGTGGGACCCAAATGTAGCATGGTTTCTTTCAACACCATCCCAAAATTCTGCCCTGAAGATTCCAAATTTTTGCCCTTCTCTGATGATGTCCGTAATCTGATGGCAGCAATCATGAACGCAGAAAACACCTGTACGTTAGCAATCAATTAAAACCACATCCACACTTTCTGTCTCTTAAGGAAAGCAAGTATACTAAAGTGAGCTGCTATATAATTTCCCACAAACAGAAAACGGTACAAACTATAAATGACTCATAAAGAGGTCACCCTAATTAATAATTATAGATCCTTGAATTAGTATCCTGAGGGAAATCTGGGCGAGAATACAAAAGTAATATGAGTGCCAACATGTTACACTTACACCTTAGCTAAAATCACATTAGATATCATCGGTATCTCTAAAGCGTTAATCAAACTTTAAAATCATTAAGTAATTAGTAGCAGAACCAACCAAAACTCTTAACAAATACCTCGAGAAGCCTATACGCAACGACATGCGGCCTGCAATTAAAGTAATCTTCAACAGCTTGTGGATCATAAACTTCAGGAAGTGGTCTTGACCACATCTTAGAAAGACAGTAAAAGTAGCCAGCATAAGCCTCCAAGGCTTTGACATCAGCCATGAACAAGTCCACCCCAGAGAGCCCTACCAAACGGTTCGAACTGCATCAGCAAATGATTACCACTAACAGCAAACAAACTAAACAAGATTAGGTAGGGGCAGCAAATAAGGGGAACCAATAACTACAGGAATGGTCTCGCCAACTAGTTAGTTTAATATACACTGCTACAGATTAGTAGGCTGATTACTTCAATGGTGATAATGAGATTGTAGGCAGTTCACAGAAACAGAAAGCGAGACCAAACTAATTAGCCTAAATTATACAAACAGAGATATATAAGCCACTGGAGTTATATTCCAATTCTTCCCAAGCGCTATTTTTAAGAGATGTATCTCATTTGCTCCAAATATATTGGAATGCCATTGAAACGAACACAAAAGACATTTTAAGTTGGAAAATACAAATCTATCTATCAGAAAAGCATACTTCTTGATCATTGACACTGATCAGTTTCCCCTGATACTCCAATCTCCTCATCAATCACAGTCAACATTTCCTCAATATATCTAAGAAGCTAATGTCCTTTGTGCTTTCCTCGAAACGCTATCATAGGACTACTTTCTTATAGGATACATGAAATAGTTCCGAGCTAAGATATTTATCAAAGCATTGCTCTGAGTCTCTAAATTAGCGATCATGATTAGCACAAGCTACAAATGTATGTGTTATATCAAACCTGAGTATGAAGGTTGAGGCCAAGATTGTGACTCCAAAGGCGGAGAAGCATGATCCTCAAGATGCCGAAGCCAGAAAACTTCCTCAGCGGATTTGGTCACTTCAGGAACACGGAAAGCCTCGTTCGCCCACCGGATTCCGATGCCGATTTTATTTTTGAGAAAATCCACGTCATTGCGTATAACCTCGCCGAAGTGGCCGAGACCGACGGACACAGGTGGGATCGCTCTTCTTTGTCTTAATCTCCTCAATTCAGCAACGGCTAAAGCTGCTCGAGGCGAGCGTCGAACTGGCGTGGGTATGGTGGAACGAGACGGCGACGGAGATACCGACGCCATGTTGATCGGAGAAACAGGATTAGTTAGAATTGTGAAAACGGAATTAGTGAAACATCAGCGGAGGAGAAGGAGAGTGAGAGTGACGGCTAACTCATCACTGAATTTGTTTTCAGATTTTTTTTTTGGTTTTTTTTTTAATTATTATTGTGGCGGAGAGGAGTGATCCACGTAAGCGGGAGTCGCGATAAGGTTGAAAACTCTCAAATAAATGGGCCATTTTTGTCTTTCCGTTTTACTATGGCCCAATTTATTTTATTTTGTGGCTCAATTTTAAACAGTTCTAGGACGTTAAGATCGGATTTGGGTGGAGTTTTTTGGGTTTCGAGATACTAGAGATTTTGTATAATTTTGGATTGGAGGAATCCTTTCGGATCGGATTTGGTTCGGATTTTCTAATCAGATTTTAAAATATTCAGATTCAGATTCAGAACATATTTTTTATTTGAAATTATCCAAACAATTCTGAAAATCCGATAATATCCTAAATATTTAGTGTAAATAAGAATGAAATCCAGAAAAAAAAAATCAAAAATCCAAAGAATTGAACATAAATCCAAAAAAATCTGAATCTGTATATGTATCTCATGTATATACAAGTATAATATATATGCAAGTATATCAGATATCCGAACGGATTTTGGATTTTATCTGATCTGAACCCGAATATGAATTCATCACATATCTTTATCCGATCAGATAATATGGTATATTTGAACCCGATCCGAATTCAAAATTTCGGATCGGATTCGGATCGATAAATCTAATTCGGATTTTTTGCCCATGCCACTTCTTCCTGAACATGAGCTTTTCGAATTTTTTATAACTATTTATTTTATAGATTCATCAATATGTTAGTATATCATACTCTTTGAATACTTTAAAATATAGATTTAAATCACTCAAAAAGGGAATATATAAAGCTTCACGCTCTGATCTGCATTTTGCATGAAACGATGACTACTTCAGACTGCAATGTGCGGTCTGTTTAGCCTACAAAACCTACGATTCTTCTAGCTCGTCCCGTGACGACCGGACACAACTCACCTATGTGTGAAATCAATTGCTAACTATTAGTGCGAAAAAATATTTATTTATTAAATTTGGTTATTTATTATTTAAAATTAAAAATATTTATATGATGTTAATATATAATGTTTATGTAATGTATATCTCAGCAGATTAGTCGTATACGCAAATTAGGGGTTATTATGTGAATTTTAACTACTAAAGTTATTATAGATATAAATGTACCATGATGACAATATATATCTACACCTATATTCGTTGAAATTTATAATATGATTTAGTCAATATTTTTTGGTCCAATCTAGAGCTGCGACCAGATAAAAAAATCCGAGGATTTGATGACTAATATGTTTCAAGTTCAATGCTAAAATCCGTTAATTAAAAATACCAGCATAATTTGCTTTAATCCGTATGTAGGAAGCATACATTTTTTCACGCTGTAAAACCTTAAAAATCTATTTTTGTGAAACGGATGAAGTATATCTTAATAATTTTGGTATTAAATATTTAATTCGATCCACATAGAAAATTACAATTAAATTTGTTAATATCTATTTAATGTTTACTTCCTAACTAATAATGAAATCTCAGATAATTTATAAAATCGTGTAGCATAATTTTAGGAAACGCATATTAACAAAATCTTCGCAATATCCTAATTTAATGTGAGTGTATTAGTTAAAAAAATTATTTGAATTAAATTTAATTTGTGACTAATTAAAAACAGTTAATACAATAGCATTTTTTGTAATATGCCACATCAAATTGGTTATTTTGCTAACAACATTGCTGAAATAATAGTGTAGAGATTATTCCGTATATATAATAGACAATTTTATTTGTGTCTTAGTGAAATAGGATAAATATATGTATATTTAAAAAAAGATGTGTAAGAACAACCTGTAATTCAATGACAACAAAAAAAGACAAGTGGCTGTATATGTGTATTATGTATAATTTGATGAATGTATCATGTAGTATATGATATGAGTTGGAGTAAAAGACAGAGAAGACAGTATCTACTCGGCCCACTTAACACAAGCCGATGTTCTCTCCTTCCAAACATTGTGTTCTCTCTTCAAGCCTGCCCTAGATCTGGTGTGATACTGAGCGATCTTCTTCTATTATTGTTATCCCAACACTTGCTCAATTTTATCCTTAATTTAATGCTCACATGCTATTACGTAGTTTCTCGTTGGAGTTTAATGTACAGAATATCCTAGATTAAGCACATAAACGGAGACTTGACCTGCATTGTTAATTAAAGTTCAGTGACCCATATATAATTTGTTCCACGGAAAATGATGAATTCACCAACATTATTATTCAAAAAAACTCTGTTTGATATTTTGACTACACAAAAAAAAAAAAAAAACATTTTTCAATGAAAATGTGGGTAAACGCTTTGAATATGCGTATCCACATGTGATTTTCTGCCGTTTAAATTTGAAGATGAATGATGTATTCTTAATGTAAACTCAAATCCAAAATCAATAATGAGTCAGAGAAACTCATATGATATGATTACATAATAAAAAATAGTGCGAGCCGTGGTACATTTGTTGTTAAGTCAATGACTGAAAAAACAAAGATAGTGGAAATGAAATACTAAATGGATATTTTAATAATCACAGGATTTCATACAATTAACGGCACCATTTAAGCTAATATCACGTGGAGAAAGGCATGTGCTTTTGATCAAATCATTTAATTGCAAAAGTCAACTATTAACCCTTTTGACCGTACTCTAATTTGCACGACACCACCTTTTTCAAATACTATCTGAATTGGTTGATCATTTATGTCGCTGCAGTGAGAAAAATATTATACCAAAATTGACGTAATATTTTGTGTTACGAGTTTTTATTTATTATCCCACATGCGATTATTACGTACTGTTTGATGTATAATTCGTTTAAAAATATACATTATGTATTCTTAATAAACAAATAATTAAAGAAGTTTTTTTAAAAAAAAATTATTCATTCCGGTTATGTATATAAGAATGACAGTTATTTTCTGGTTAGTCGCCATTTCCAATAACCTAACAGAGCTGATCTTCACTTCACAGTTAATGTCCGTACATTATTTTCTCTAATTCAAAAAACTAAATGATTTTTTTTCCCTTGGTTCTGGTAAGTTCCCTCTCCCTGGCAATTTGTAAACTTGATTGTCTCTCTCCAATGAACCTTCGAGCAGACATAAACAGCTCACTTCAATTACTATTTTTATTCCCATTAATTAAAAATAAAATAAAAACAAAGAACAAAACCAAACTGCATTCGTTAACATGTCTACTCAAGCATCTCTCAGATTGATTCTTCTTCAACCTTTAATCATTTCACCAATTTCATCAAAAAATCAAACACAAACCACGAAATGCTGTCTAATTCTCTCATCTTCTTCGTCTTCATCTTCATCTCCATTTCACTTATCAACACAGTTTCTGGTTATGGCTCAACGGGAACCATCGCCGCTGCTTTTGGTGAAAATGGATTTTTCTGTGCTATTGACGCAAGTGGGAAGCAAGAAGTCATCTGCTGGGATAGAGAAAACACTACCCAATCTTTAAACCGGTCTCCCGGAGTAATCTCCGGTTATTCTCCGCCTATGACTTCTCTTTCCGGTGGAGAAGGTTTTCTCTGCGCCATTACGTCGAACACCTCACGTGTGTTCTGCTGGAACCTTCAAGATCCTTCTGTAAACCTCGTTCCTCGAGCTTTTCAGTATAATTCTTACTTACATATCGCTTCTGGTAACAACCATGTTTGTGCTATTAGTGGATTATACTATTCAGGTCCTGAGTATGGTCCTGTTCATTGCTGGGAGTATAGTGATAACACAAATTTCACTTCTGGGGTTCTTTGGAATTCGTCTTTTCATAGTCCTTATATAGATAGTCTCATGTTTCGAAAGATTGTCTCTGGAGATGGATTCACTTGTGGTGTTACTAAAGATGGAGACTTGGTTTGTTGGGGACCAAAATCAAACGATTTAAGTGTCTCAAACAATGAAGAGTTGGAGGTTTTAGCTTCTGGGAGAAACTCAATTTGTGGAGTCTCTAAAGATTCAGGTCAACTTCAATGCTTTGGAGATGAAACAGAGTTTGGTCTATTACCAAACCGGCCCCGGTTTATAGCTCTTTCAGCTGGTGCTAATCATTATTGTGGTATCCGTGAGGATGATCATGGAGTTGAGTGTTGGGGAAGAAACCTAAATTCATCATCATCTTCTTCAGCTCCGAATACTTCCGGTTTTGTGGCGATTTCGTCTTCGGATTCCACAACTTGTGGAATTAGAGAACTTGATTTGGTTCTTGATTGTTGGAGAGTCCATGATTCTTCTAAACCGGATTTTAGTCCTCCTTTGGAGTTATGCAGTCCAGGATTGTGTTCGCCTCGCGGTAATTGCGGTGATGGGTGGTTTGCTTTCAACGCAAGTATCTTGAAAGAATCTGAGCTCACTAGCTTGTGCTCGTTTCATAGCCTCAACATTTGCTTACGGTGTGGAATCAGTTGCTTGGAAGGCTATTTCCCTTCCAGCAGTTGTAATCCAAACGCGGATCGAGTCTGCAGTCCATGTTCACTATGTCAGAACAGTTCTTGTTACGGTATTTGTAATATTCGAGCTGAGAAATTGCGGGAGCACGAGCAGAAAGAGCAGAAAGATGTACGGAGATTGGTGATCATAATAGGATGCTCTGTTTTAGGGTTCTTGGTGATGTTGATTGGTTTGTCTTTCATTCCAAAGATGACAAAAGATAGAAAAAGAGATGATGAAGAGCGAAGCAGAATGACTTGTTGCTTCTGTTTCGATAAGAATTCCGTCGAAGCTGATCCTGATCCTGTCCCTCAGTCGATTCTTCTCCCGACCGCGGTATCTCTCGGGGAGACCAAGATCTTCCGTCTCTCGGAACTTAAAGACGCGACTCACGGATTCAAAGAGTTCAACGAGCTTGGAAGAGGTAGCTTTGGGTTTGTCTACAAGGCTGTTTTATCTGATGGGATACAAGTTGCCGTCAAAAGAGCGAATGCTGCAACGATCATTCACTCTAATAACCGAGGTTTCGAGTCCGAGCTAGAGATTCTTTGCAAAATCAGACACAACAATATTGTGAATCTGTTAGGGAATTGCGCGGAAATGGGGGAAAGGCTTTTGGTTTATGAGTACATGCCGCACGGTACACTCCATGATCATCTCCATGGAGATCTTTCGCAATTGGATTGGAGCATGAGATTGAAGATCATGTTGCAAGCTGCAAGAGGACTTGATTACTTACACAATGTGGTGGATCCTCCGATAATTCATAGAGATGTGAAAACGTCCAACATTTTGTTGGATGGTGAAATGTGCGCAAGAATTGCGGATTTTGGATTGGTAAGCTCGAATGAAAGGGAGTTAAGTAAGAGTGATAGAGAAGGTGATGTGTATGACTTTGGTATAGTTCTTCTTGAGATACTAAGCGGGCGAAAAGCTATCGATAGAGAATGTGTTCCTCCCGGGATAGCGGAATGGGCAGTTCCTTTGATAAGAAAAGGAAAAGCAGCCGCGATTATCGATAGGAACATTGGTTTGCCAAGAAATGTAGAGCCATTGCTTAAACTGGCTGAATTAGCTGAGCTTGCTGTGAGGGAGAACCCAAACGAACGACCAAATATCAGAAATCTTCTGAGTTTTCTTGATCTCATCGTCAAGTCTGGACTCACCTTTTGATTTGCTGAAGCCTCTCAATATGTAAAATGTACAATATCAGCATTTTTTTTTTCGATACAAAAATGTAAAATAATTTGGTTATTAAAGGAATAAACCGACAGATTTGTTTGTCAAATTGAATCAGAAAATGTCCTTAGTATGTAGTTGCTGTTTAGATTGTTAATAGAATAAACTGTCGTTGCAGTTGCAGGCTATGTTCAAAGCCTCAAAATGTCACCATACTTGAGCCATGAAATATTAGGATCTTGTGAGAGTTATGTAACGTTCGAAGTGCCATAAAACAGGATCATAAAGCATGTAGCCATGTACAGTGATGATGGATAAGAGGGAAACGGAATGTGTATTTGAATTTTGCAGTTTTAATCTCCTTTTGATCGTCCGTAGTTTGGTAAGATAAAAATGCATTTCATTCTACTTTTCTTAATATTGTTTATTTGATAAAAATAAATGTCCAAAAAAAATATCATCCATTCTATCATACTGTGAGATGATGTCACATAAAGAAAAAGAGCAATTTTGTCCTAAAACATTTTCTCTTATACCCATTTTCCAAAAAAAAAAAAAAAAGTTTCATCTGCTAATAACCTAATAATTTTTCATTTTATGTCGTACATCCAATTCATTTTCATTTTAATAATTGTTAGTTTTGAATATGTTTATTCTCTTGATGGTTTGATTACAAACATCAACTTGGCCTTCTGTTGATTTAGTAAAGCACAAACTTACAGAAAATTGCAAGAGCAAAAAATTTAACAATACCATTATATAAATTGAATTTATGATATTTTGTAAGTAAATTCGTTATAGGTTGATTTATAAAAAAAAAAAAGATTTTTCGTACTTTGGATCAGATCGGACAACCTTAAACTTGTTTTAAAAAAGACTGTCGATAAAAATTTAACTCAAATTTTTGGACAGGAAAATTTCCGGACTTGGACTGAACCACACTAGACCGATTTATCTCTACATATTATATGATTTAAATATACGGGAAAATGGGTTGTTTGACCAAAGAAGAAAAATATACGGAAGAAATGGACAATAAGTGAATAAACTACACTAGTAAGAGGCAGCATCTGTCTTATATGTAAAATACACACAAACACATATCACATCACACAGATCGATAACGGTCTAATTAGAATTAGAACTCGAATTAATAATTGATTGAAAAAGCTTTTGTTAAAATGCTGAGCGTGGCCCTCGGTTGTTTAAATTCTTTGCTGACCTACTTTGACTGTTATATTAGAAAAATGCATCCCATCATTCCCTCATGCCCAATCACAAGAGATATAGGGACTGGTGTGGTCCATCCCTTATCATTATTATAAACTCATTTTCTTTAGTGGTTATAAGAAATATTTTATGATGATTTATAAAGCTGATTCCCAAAGCAAACATAAACACATTATTTCTTTCTATTTTCCTTTCATCATTACCTTACCACCCATAATTTATAGTCCCAAAACTTCGTATACACTAACAGAAAAGAAAATCATAAATCGAATATATCTATTCGGTGATGTGATATACTACAAGTCTATAAAACGAATATTGACTAACTCGATCAAATAATTGAGACTCAAAAAGAATTTTTGTACGTGTAGATTTACAGTGAACTTTGCTTAATTAATTCAATCCAGCCATACCCTTGACAAGAATTAAAAAAAAACATATTTTATAAAATTTACTGCAAATTTTATTCATTAATTTTCTATAAATCATAACAAATTTTTATGTATTAAAATATCGAATGTTATATGTGTGTATATATATATACTTATATTTGTTTTATAGAGAACATTTATTTGATTTTATGAATATCGAATTGACTTTTGAAAAATTTTAAATACTATAAAGATTCTAAATCTCTTACATAGTATTTTAAATTCATTGATTCGCCTTCTAATATGTTTTCACAAATAATGTTTTCATTTCACAAATAGCATTATCTTCTAAAATATCATTATAAATGTTTCAACATAATAATTCAATAAAAACATGACTAAGAAAAACCTAATATGTTCTTACAGTTAAAATATTTTCTCATAATGAAGAAGTATGTTTATAACTTTTATAGTACATTGTTATATTGAAAAGATTAAATTTCCTTAAAACTGAAAAGAATTAGAAAAGAAAAAGAAAAAGTTGAGGCTAGCTATACATTGTCATGTGTGTTTGTGTCAAACAGTCTCACGCGTGGTTGGATGAATGCTTGGAATAATTACAGGCACCGCAGGCTCACCATTTCCTAGGGTTTCTCAAATTTATATAATAACAATTCCATAATGGCAAAAAAATCAATTAATTTTTCGTTATTTTTTCAGATGTAATATCATTAACAAACTGTTGTAGGTTATTAGTTTGCCAGAGAGATAGTAATAGTTAAGCTAATTTATAGACTAAGACAAAAGACTTCATAATTAAATTGAATCCCTCTTAAAATATTAATCGGTTCACACATATATAGATCTTTGTATTACTCACTGAAGCTCTCTTACAAATCCTTTTAAAGTGATTATGTAATCAGATGTTCAGAAGATCAACACTCCTAACGTTTTATATTTGCACTTCACTAACCATTGACAGAAAAGAGAGAGTAACAACTGTTTATAGCGTAGTGGCTTGAACATAATAATATTTATTTATAGCGTACATGTGAATTGTCTATTTGCTTTAGTATATTCATATATTGGTAAATAACTTAAGTACTACAGGAATTTTTTTTAATTTTTTTTCCTTGCTCATCTAAAACTAATTTGTGTTTAGTGGATTTTCGGGATACTAATACAGTTATGACCAATATTTCGAGAATAAGGAACTTAAAATACCTATTCATAAAAACAAATAAAATAATAGGTAAAATATAAACCAAAATAGCTAGTCTATATCTAATCAAATCTTACAAATTCTCTAACTTTACAACTTATAACTAAATAGTCTTTATTTTTTATTACAAAACTATAATATGTGGCATTTTCAATGTGAGACCAACAAATCCATAGCAATTATTGCAATACCTCATGAAAACAAAGCCAAAAATGTGTGGTGCTGCAACTTCATGCATGTGTAAACAGTTGCGTATTGAAACCAAATATTAGTAGCTACCACTAGGTTATAAGATAAAAGAGTAGGTCACAAGTTATAGACATATACATATAGATTTATAAAATCGATATGATTGAAAAGATACAAAAGCTATCTGAACCGTACGGGAATGTAATAATTAGCTATCGATATAACTATACCATTTCCATTATATAACTTCCAAAAGGAGCCAAAACTTGATGTGAAAACCGAAGAAATCCTCGTAAAAAGTGCTGTGATATGACAAACATGTGTACTGGAAAAAATAGGAATTGAAAGAACGGAATTAGAGGGTCACCAAAATATCTATCGAAGGAATATACGGAAAACCCACAAGAAGAAGCATATCGGTATATGGTTTATAGTGAGGTACCTCTAATCTTTTACACGATGGCGTAATCATTAATCAACATAGACTTCTACAAATCAAACTCAACACAATTTAATTGGTAACAGAATTAGAGACGTATGTACATGTATATGAGGATATGCATAACCTCATCGAATCTTCTACACATGATGGCGCAATCAACAGAGACTTCTACAAAACAAGCTCAACACAATTTAATTGTTTGCATATATAACATAATTAGAAACGTATGTATATATGTATATGAGGATATGCATGGCTCCTCATACGCCATCCACGGAGGTCATCGATACTCGATGCGCTCAGCATATGGCATACAGGGAGCCAGGCATACATATAAAATACATGTATCTACGTATATATATACATCTATGTATGGAAACTTTAATGTCTAGACAGGTCTAATTCTATTTTAAAGAAATGCTCTCTCCACCTGGACATGCATGAACAAATGTAAGCAATAAATGAGGAGGAAAGGAAACAATCTATAGCATGGATTGTGATTTGCATGTACAGAAATGGAATTGAAGATCTTTCGTTTTCTCTCTCCTCTGGGTTACTGTTCTTGAATCCCTAAATGGCGATATATTTGTTGAAAAGACAAAAGAGAAGATGAGAATCAACAAACAAAATATGAAGGTACGGTTGGGGATCCAGAGAGAGGGAGAGAGATTGAAGGTGTTGAGAGAGGAGAGAAAGGGTTTATATAAAACAATTAAGGCTCGGTTGAGAGAGAGATACAGACGTGTATGTATATATATGTATATGTAGACAAGGGGCAAGCAAATTAAAGGAGAGGTGTTTGGGTCAAAAAGAAAAAATAAAACATGAAAAGTGAAAACAAGAAAAAAGAAAAATGGAGCAAGGGGAAAAATAAAGACTCTCTAGAAACCCTAAGGAAAAGGCAAGAAAGAAGGGAAAGGCAAAGGCTAAAGTTAGGGCATAAATATTTATTTTTGGCTAATTTGTTTAGTCTTTTGAGAGTGAAACAAGGATTGCTCGTGGGGTTGCTTTTGCACCTCATCCTCTCATCCCCCACTAAATATAGACATCCATGACATCCACACACATCATCCATGCATGAGAGATGATACATCATGGATGGTCTCATGGTGGTGGTGGGTATGATGATTAAGTGAGGAGGAATGATATTTTCCAAGACATAATTAAAGAAAAGGAGAGAGAAAAATATAAGAACCCTAAAAGAGGAGAGAGTGTATTTGAAATCTCCTTTTCTGAGTCTGGTGGTCTTAAAAAAGCTAAAGGTTGCTTTTCTCTTCTCTGAAGCCCATTTTGTCTGCAAGTGCTTGGATACACATGGATTCCTCTATCTCCTCCACCTTTTTCCACACTCCATTTATTATTATTATTATTTTCATTCCATATAGATTCATTTTTATTACTTAATTATCTATTCTTTCATACATTGGGTATATGCATATTTGTTTTTGTATATAAAGGCTATTATTAACCGGGAAATATGGCACACCTCATATCTATTGTCTACTGTAATAATGTAAGAACAAACCATGAAAAGAAAGGGCACGACCCATAATCTTGCAACTAATTAAATAATTACACTACTATTCAGTGAAAGGACATTGCCTTTAAGAAAGTATAAAGAGAAGTGAAGTTATTGTTTAAACTTTAAACTAAGATTTTCTCTTTGACTCTTCTGTTTAGACTGAGGAACAATCCATAGTGTTTACTACCTAATCCTTCCTGTACTTTTGTCTACCCACCAATTATCACATGTCTTTATAAATATATGCATGCGCATGCACCCTTATATAATACATTTTGATATTTGTTGTGTGTTTCTATGTGTGAGTTGTACGTAGATTTATTCGCTCACAAGTATCTATGGAATGAATAATGGTAAATTTGTGGACCATCTGCATCGAGTGCATCTGTAAATCTATTTTCTCAAATATTTTGGTTTTAGCAAATAAATTGCATTCATGTTATAAGTCAAGTACTAGTATGGACATCACTCTAGGGACTTAGGAGTTACATCAGATATTTATAATAACCACATATGTTCTTCTCGATTGTTTTTTTCAGTTACCATTTAACAATAATTACAACCATCTGTATTTTAATGTTTGCGCAATTTTAATTTGTTGATGAGAATGGTGGCCACATTTAGTACGATCTTGGTTGATCTTTCTACCAAAATTTTCACCTCTCTAGCCTCTAGTTGGTCGATTTTTTCCAAACTCGCAAACATCTCATCTTAATATGTCGAGTGTATCGGTTCCAATTCTATATACTTTTAACTCTTCTTTTCCATCGTCTTGTTTAGGAAATGGTAATTCATTTGGTTGAATTGCTACCAATTATCTTACTAATTATATATTTTTCAATTTGATGATTCTGATTGGTTGATTAATGCTGTGTACTCAAAATCAAACATATAAATTCATAGTTATCTTCTAGCCGCAAAATTTCTAAAATAGGCAAACAATTGATTGGTTAAAAAATCGACATCTAGATGGCCGATCATTCAGAAGTAAATGGACAATTGACATATTCATAAATTTAATTATTAATTAAAAAAAAAGAAACTCAAAATATTTCGAAAATTCTATGTTAAATTTTTAATAAATATTCGGAGAGTCTTTTATATTAAACAAAATTTTAAAAGATAAAAACTCCAAAAATTTATGCCATTTTGTACAATTTTATGGTTGTTTTTGTTGTTTTTTCTTTCTTTTAATTAATACCTTGTGTACTTCTTTTTTTATTTCTTGAACTTTATATATACATATATGTATATATATTTACATTTTTCAAATTTAAAATAAAGAATATCAACACAAATTTTTTTTTGCTAAAGGACAAATGTATTTTTACATATTTAAAAACTTAATATGCACTGTAAATTATTAAACAATACTACCCTTAACATATTCAAACAGGTTCTTGAATACTTGAAGGAGTACAATCTTACTGTAAGCAAATGCTTAAGTATCTTTTTATGTTTTTTTCTTAAATTTTAGACTATGTACGAATTCATCATCAGTTTTAAACTTCTTTACTAACTTGTTTCTCATTTGTTATATTATCATTAAGGTACATTGATTTTTTTTATCCTATTATAAACAATGATTCTAGCCTCTGTCGTAAATTAACAAACTTAACGTTCGCAAATTTTCATCGCCATCGATTCCAACAATTGACATTTCTATTTGCACCATAAAAATCCATGATAAACGGTTTCTATCTATATTACACTCACGATTAATAGCTTTACACTTAATAAAACGAACCATGACAAATGATGTTATTTACATCAAATTGACGATCTTGAATAAATTTAGCTCGATTTATTTATAAAGTTTTGTATTTTTCTACAATTTAAATCCTAAATTTGATGTAAAAATATTTAAGATTTAAACTTTAAAAATTATTACTGTAATCATTAGACCACAGCGCTTCCACCTCTAATGAACCTGGATTGAACGTTTAGCCAATAGATATAAATAAATGTAGGAGGGGGTCTCTACTCTCTAGTGGTCAGCACTTCAACAGATTAATATTAAAACTATAAATTATCCATCTCCAGATTAAAGTAAGGAGTAGACGAAATGGTTGAGTTTCGTTTTTATGACCCTACTAGCTTAAGCCTTTTACTTAATTTTGACCCCTTTGACCTTTTATTGGCCCATGAGGCCATAACTATATTTTATTGTTGACAACCCATGACTATTTTAATATCTTCTTTTTTTTTTTCTCACCCTTATTTGAGCTTTTAATCTATGTAAAACTTGTTCCAAATGCATTTCATACAAATATATTATTTTATCTAAATTCTAAATACAGCCAAAAACATTAAAAAGAAGCTATGGTTATATTCAAATATGAAGATTATGAAAGAATGTGGTCCAAATAGGTGGGTTGAGAGCATTTTCCAAAGCAATGATAAATCATTATCCCCAAATTTTTTATTTTTTTATTTACTGTGTAGAAATATAAATGATTATCTAATTTATTTTTGTTGAAAACGTAAAGAGTGATTACTCATTTTGAAATTGGTTCAACCTATATTTAACTATGTAGTTAAAAAAAAAGTTTCATGTACTAAAGTGGTGTATGTCGACAAATCATTTTTTTAAAAATTTCCACATAACTATTTTTTTCCCCACCATGTGATTCCATAATGTTTTAAGACTCGTATAGGTTTGGTTTTGATATCAGCACTCCTAGGTCCTAATGTTTCTGCCATGTGGAGTTTTTATTTGCTTTTACCATGTTTTACGTATCAATTTTGTATTTTTTGCGTTAATTTTGTTTTCCCTATTACCAGCCAAACGTGCGAGGCCTCAGGCACGTGCGAACGATGACGTGAGCACCGAACACAATATACCTTACATTTTTGGGGATTATTATCTTTTCCTTCGTTATGCCCAATTTTTGTCTCTTCTTCACCGTGAGCTGAGCAAAATTTGCTTTTTCTTTCTTGTTCCCTTTGATCAAATGATAGGAGGATCAAATCAGGAGAGACACAGAGATTCCAATTCCTTATTAACAAAGAAATTCATTACCGAATTAGCCTATTACCACCGATTCGCCTCTTTTCTCTCTGCTTCGTCGTCATCTAGGGTTTCCTGTAAGCTCCTTTTTTGATCTTTCTCGTTTCTCAATTTCTGTTTTTTTGGTGTTGTGTGGAACTTTTGCCATCTGGGTAATGTTGGTGTTTGATTCTTATCGAGACCTAACTTGTAAAATTGGGCGTTTTCATGATACCTCTACTTAGATTTTGATTGAAGGGGTTTTAGACTTTTAGTTGTTTAAGTGTTTGCTAAACACTGTAGATTATTATGCTTATTGAGCAAAATTTATCCTTTTTGTAATTTAAGTTCGTTGGTCATTAGTCTGCAAGACAAAATGATTAGAGGTGGATTAGTTCTCCTTCATTGTTACAGTTAAACCTCATCTTCTCTTGGATCACTTGTGAGTTTTAGTTTGCATCAGATTCCTTTTAAGCTTGACTTGAGTTCGTTGTCCATTATCCATATACTGTTATTTGCATTGCTTAGTTTGTATTTTGACTATTTTCTATTTGATTCTGTTCTGATTGTTTTTGAGTTAACCAGCTGTGTTATTTTTATGAGTTATTGTTGATTTGAGAATTTTGTCTTTCTTTGGATAGGATGCATGAGTTCTCTACTGTTGATGGTTTTGCGGAGATAAACGAGAGCTTAGACGAGATGATAAAGTATATTGCTAACGAACCCTCTGTGGGGCTTTACTACATTCAACAACACGTCCGAAATGCAGCACCGAACGTCCTTAATCTCAACAGTAAGGTTTTGGAGAAATCTCGTGAAACAGTCTTGCATACAGAAGACTTGGAAGATTCTATAACAATGGTGAAATCAATGAAAGAGTGTGGTTCACCTATTGCTGATGAGATGATAAGAGACATCAAGAACTCTTTAGCGATAATTTCTTCGAAACAACCGAGGAGAGGGGTGATTCTCAACTCCGCAAGCCCTTGGAGCAGATCCGGCAGTATAACAACAACAACAACTCGTGGTTCTGATTACAGCCAGGACAATAGTGAAAGCAGTAACTATTTCACATCGGTGTTTAAGTCGGCTAAGGAGAAAGCAAGCAACATCAAATGGCCACAACTTGATTTCAAAGAACAGAAGGCGGAGTCTAACACTGTGGAAAGCAATGAGTTAAAAGAAGTAAAAGAAGAAGAAGAAGAAGCCTCGGGGAAAGGTGAACATATTGTGGAGACGACAAAGTTTGAGGAGTTCAAGGCAGGTAAAGAAGCTAGTCTCAAGGCATGGCTTGGAGATATGGATGTGGATGTGGGTCAACGTCCTGCAGAGAGGATTTAGGTTTTTTTTTTTTTTTTTTTTTTTTTTTTTTTTTTTTATTATAAATGCCGTTGTGTCATGAGAAGAGAAACTGCTTAGTACCTGTGTAAATTACTCACTTTTATGAATTGTCTCACAGATTAAACACAAAAAATTTTTTGATTATTTTTTGTTTGGTTCTACAATAACGAGAAAGTTTGTGTGTTTATTGGCTATAACTAGAACCTGAATATACTTTTGGTTGTTAAATAAATTGATATGGGAGACACTCAAGAACTTTCGGCCAAGCATGCCATCCTTTTTAACACCTTTCTTTAAATCTTATTAATCTGTCAATCAAAACCAAAAGTTTTTCATAGTTCAACTGCTATATTCAAAACTCATTACACTTTGACTATAGTGAATATTGGGTTAATTGAGAATCCAAAACTAGAGGCTCAAAAAGTAGTGTGTGATTGACAGGCTTCAATTCTTCCAACCCATTGCCTTTAGCTCGCTCTGCTTCAATTCCACATGATTCCCTAGCCTGTGTCATAATTATAAATATGATTTGTAGCAAGAGTGAAGCCAGAATGCAGGAAACGATGTTAGCAAGCATTACCCAAGATCTGAAGGAAGTCTGAATCCACCTATACGGACACGCTTCAATGAATGAACCTGGACCAAGTTAAGGCAAAACAATTAGGTGAAACATTTGGAAATCTCTCTATCAGTGGAGGAATATAACCAAATCTCATTAGTGCAAACTCTGCAATTGTAACATTAGTTCACAAGGAGAAATTTTCGTTGCATAAGAAGAAAAAACTAACCTCAAGCCCAGCATTTTTCACTAATTCTCTGACTTCGTGGTTCCTCCCTTCGTGAACCTGCACAGGTCCACAGAAAATAAGTTAATTTAGCTAAAAAAACCATGCAACCAACATCAATAGGTTAGATAATGTAACCTATTGATGTTGGTTGCATATGAACTCATATAATGTCAAATAAAATGTTATGGCATTATTCTCATTAACACCATCCACATTCTTCAAAAGCTGTACAGCGTAGAGGAAGTATCTGACATCAATGAACTTCGACAACATAGTTTGAAGTTAGGTCAAAACTCTCACAGTTAGAAGTAAATAGCCTTCTAAAGTCTAAATAATGTGAGTGGAGATACTTTTTCGTTCCAATGTGATTAAGATGTCCCATCTAATTTCCACAAGATAATCTATGACAGGAAAACAATATCAGGACTGGTGACACCTTTTAAAAACTACAACAATGGAGAACTTTAAATCTGAGAAGGCTTTGGAAAAGTACTACAATACGCAGCCGTGCTCTTGGTATATCATGCTGCTTAGGCATCAACTCAACTGAATCTGGGACACAGTGGACTCCTTCCACCATTGTCCCTTCGCTAATAGCCACTAAGTGCCGTTTGTGTACATCACCGACAACCGTAGTAATGTATCTGCCATTTCACAAAAACAGAAAACTAGAGCAGTGTAAACGCACATAACTCTTGAACTACTTAGATGAAACATAAATGTTCGAGGAAAGAATCAGTGCTTGAATGACTACAACTGAGAGGATCAAAGCCTCAAACCACAATATCTGGAATTGGTTTCTACTACTAGCAGCCAATGCTCAAAAAATAACTTCACGATGAACATCTATCTGAATTGTATTTTCACTAAGAAGTAGTCGGCACGAACTAGCCTTTCTCTTTAATCTTAGTCAATTAAAGGTTCATCATACTAATTGATGATTACCTAACCATGAGTAGTGATGGTATGTACAAATAAAATGCGAACTCACTCTTTCGGCAAACTAGATGAGGGATGTGAAAGTTTCTGCGCAAAATCTCCTGCATAACAATAAGTTGAAATTCCTTAAGAAGAACGGAAGAGAAACATAGTTTCCTGAAGCAATTATACAAACCAAGATATAATGTAACATGGAGTTGAGTGAATAAAGTTACCATCATTTGTAACTACTATCAATCCCGTTGTTGCAACGTCAAGACGACCAACAGTAAAAAGGCGAGGTTTAGGAGTCCCCGGATTCCTTTTATCCTACATTGCAAAGACAAGATTTATAAACCAAGTTTCTAATCTAATATACTTTAAAAGGCACGTTTAGACGGTGAATCTGACCATTCATAAACAGGATTATAAAATATCTTACCCAAGAGGACAAGTAATCTTCAAACAAACTAATAACAGATTTTATCTCTTTCTCTCCGGAAGAACAGATGTATCTGCCATTGGTATGATACAAATATAAAATAAACGTTACAAGTCTGTGAAAGAAGTCAAGAAGAAGCTATAAGTGAGAACAAGTTATGAAGGCTAACCCTTTAGGCTTGTTAAGAGCAAAATAAACCTTTGGAGGAAGTTTCTTGGGAATACGATTCCCATTAACATAAATAATGTCCCTTGATGGATCAACTCGAGTCTGCATAAACAAAATTGCTAAGCTTTTTTTATGAAAAACATCAATTTGATTCCAACAATGAGAAATTTGTTACCTGTGGAATGTTGCAGACAGTACCATTAACAGTAACCTTTCCATCAAAAATAAGCTCTTCAGAGGTTCTTCTTGATGCCACTATTCATTACAATAAGCAAAATTTATATCATTAGAGAAAATTCCCAACTCCACAAATGGATAAAAGATGATTTGGTTTCGTAGTTACCTCCAGCAGCAGCTAGAACTTTGCTCAAACGTTGAGGTGGCTCTTTAAAATTCTCATTGTAAAATCTACGCGCCGCCTTGGAGAGCTTTGGCACTGACTGTGAAGGTGGAGAGGAGGCTGAGGCGGTGGCGGTGGCGGAGGAGGAGGTAGCTTGAGGTTGTTTCTTCTTTGGCTTATCTTTCTTTTTTGGGTTTTGAGTGGTGGCATCGACGGCGAGAGCGTGGATTAAACTCGCGGGAGGTTGAGATTGGAGTTTGAGTGTACCATCATCACCACGTACGATCCAAGGGATGAAGAGCTGCTGCGGGGAGGCGGCGCCGCCGTGAGTGGAGGAAGGTTTCGATTTGGGAGGAGCGAAGGAGATGTCGAATTCGAGTGAGGGCTCAGAGAAGGAGGAGGAGGATAGAGAGCAACGAAGTGTACGAATGGGGAAGAAGCGATCAGAGAAAGGAAACACTTTGATTTTGAGGAATGAAGCAGCGAATGAAATCGGCGATGATGCCACTACCGACGCCATTTTCGCCGACGGGAGATGAGAGAGTGAATTTTTTTCCGATGGGGTTTATCCGTGTAGTATTCGGATATTCTTGTTTTGGTATTTACACATATGGTCCTTCAAAAACTATTAATATAGCTAGCTGCCATTAAAAAACCCAAAATAGACTTAAAGCACATATAACAATGAGAAGAATGTATCTAGGTATTTATTTATCTCTTGATGTTTTGCAGAAAATACTGGAGTATGCAAAGCCATTTGAGCTCAGGAAGAGAATCGTAAGAACCAAAGAAGATGTGGAATCGAAGAAGAAGGTCATGGCGGCTAATGCAATCTTCTACATTAGCTTCACAATCCGTTGCGGCCGAGACTGCTTTGGTATCATAAGGGGAAGGCCAGAGCATTTTTTGCTTCAAGTCATGTGTTTGATGTGAGAGTCCCATTATGTGTAAAATGTTTGTCAAAAAGTTTTTGCAAAGAAACTATTCATAAAATTGTTTCCTAAACGACTTTTGTAATGGTGTTGGAATCGGAAGTTGAAGACGATGGGTGGCTTTAATCATAACTCGCCATAAAGATGCATATAATAATCAAATCATATGACTAATTCTAAAGTTCAAAGCCTCAAAGATCTTTGAGTAAATGTCAATCTCATGGAAAGTATTTTGAGATGGATCTAGATCTTATTTCTTTTGTGTTTGGTATGAGATCCCAACATATATATATAGTGGTAGTAGCATTATGATGTTATCTCAATCTAACCTTGTCTCGAGATCTACCCACCTTCGCACCATAGACAAATAACATGGTTAACTTATGGCACGAACAGAAATCATCATAAGAAGCCAAATGTTGAACACTATGTTGATGGCGAGCTAGTTGTAAACAGATAATTCATCAAACAAAAGGAGAGAAAAACAATAAATTGAATCAATGATTGATGTGCAGTATGATTCTTGAGCTGTCTAAACCTTGATTTGTGACATTAATTTGACAGTGATTTGTGTATCATGTATATATATGCAAATGTTTGTGAGGACGATCTTTCTCTCGTTTGTGTTAAATAAATTACAGAAAAGAAAAAAAACAATGAAGCATGTGGGGGATAGAGATATATGTCGATGAAAGCGGAGAATCAACAAAGAGAGATCAAATGGGCACATGCTCTTCATCTATGGTTTCAGAAGATAAGTCCAAACGAACAAACAATAGATCAGCACATCATGTGATCGTGTTCTTGCGATTGTGATTTTTTTGCGGGTTCACATCATATCCTTCTTGTTTTTGCATCATATACTAAACGAAAACATCTATTTTCTTAGAAAAAATATATGAGAAAATAAGATTATGACTTTAACAGGGCCGGGAAAAAAACTAAGATAATTCGTTAATGTTATTCAAAAATTTAGTATGAGTTGAATTGCATTTAGTGTTATTTCTTTTCAAGTGAGTTTAGTGCATCTAAGTTGTTATCTGATTACAAAATAGTAAGATATCACACGTTTCCGTTGCTTTCAGTAACACGACAACTTATTTTCCTTGTACACAGTACGAGAGGGTTTACTGCATGCCCATCTATTTCTGTAGCAGATTTCGACACATATATTTTTGATAAATCTTGATTTACAATCCATTTTCAATGAATTACTTTGTTTTTCAATCGTAATAAACCTAAAAAAGTCATTCTTTGGTTAGTTTCCTTTCCGGATATAGATGAATAGATTCTCAGTCTATTGCTTAAAAAAAAAAAATGGGAATTAGATTTTAGAGTACCCCACTATCCCAGAGATGAGGTGTTGCAATAATTGTTTAAATTATCTCCGTATGCAAGATATTTGCCTACCAAAAATGAAGAAAATTATAATCAGTTTTTAATTAACAAAATACATATAAAAACGACCCCTCGATTTCTCTAATGAGGCATCTCTTTCATTTTAGCGTAAGTTAATGACATTTTCCTGTCTAAAGTGGGTCATCAAATTATAAGATTATAATAAATCTGAATTAAGCTGCTTAATCTCAACCAATCACATTTTCACGGCTTACCACTTGTGTGTTTACAACTCGTCGTCATCCAGTCACCTCCTTGTTGTCCTAACGTGTTCTTGTCTTTTTAATCCACTTGCGGTTACGCGCGTGTATACACACGCCTGATGTCGTAAGAACGCTTTCTATTGACTGGTTCATCGAAAACTTAGTCTTTTTTGTTTGTTTGATAAAGGATTATCAAAATCTTACTTAGTTAATAGTTAACACTAATTTTTTTCTTCTTTTAATTTCTTCATCGTCGTTTCACTAAATTACTACGAACTAGTCATTGTGAAAGAAAGAGAGCTAAGGCATCTGAGAACACAATTATAAGAGAAGGACTTATATGTTATAACTGGATACAATATGATGTGGACCATCTTTTCAATCGGAGATATATTAATTATAATTCGAATCTGTTTTCAATCTCTTCTGTCTTCTGATTTTATTCCGATTTATTACCAAATCTTATGGTTTTAATACTTATTTAAATTTAAATGTAGATTTGTTTTTGGAAAATACCAAATCAGTATTACCAAACTACTTGGAAGCCATTTGTCTCGTAGCACACATTCAAAACTAAACTGGGGATCTATTACAGCTACAACCAATATACTCTACAAATGATTAACTAATAATTAAAAAAGTAATAAAATTAGAGTAATAAAAATAAAAATAAAAAATAAGTTACCCATTTGAATTTTAATTTTGTATATTACAGAGAGAAAAAGCCGCTCTCTCTTCCTAATTCCCTCGTTTGCTCTCTTCCACTCTCCTCTAATATCATCTTCTTCTTCTTCTTCTTCTTCTTCTTCTTCTTCACCTCTCTTTCTCTTTCTTTTCTCTGCATCGATTCTGATCCGAAGCTCATTATTGTTTGGATCTTCAGGTAACAAACACCAAACTCTTACCACAACAATTCTCACTTTCTTCTTTCTTCAATCCTTGTTATTTGTTTCTCTTCTGGGAATCAATTCAAACTACGATAAATGGTTTAGATTGAACGAATTCTCTCAAATCTGTTTTTTTTTATAACAAAATTCCGACAATCTTACCAACGTTTTTTTTTTCTCTGTTCTGTTTTTGATCTGTGACTCAATAATTAAAGCTCGATTTTTTCATTACAAAATCCTGTTCTAGAAACAGAACAGAGACTGTTGAATTTAAAGGTTAGATCTATAACCCCCAATTATCCTCATTCGGATTCGTTTTGTTTCCCATTTCTGATTTTTTTATTTTTTAGTCACGAACCAATCAGATTTCATTAAGAGGAGGATTTGCGAGAAAATGAATCACGTACCATCTGATCAGAGCTTTTACATAGAGAGCGAAGACGAAGATGACAGGAAAGATTACGTAGAAGAAGATGGTGAAAGCCATTCTGATTCCTCTGATGCTTATGATGAAAACCAGGCTCAGACTAAGCCTAGCTCTTACACTACTGCTTGGCCTCAGAGTTACAGGTTTTATATCTCTATCCCTATTTTCCAATTCATTTCGATATATGGTTGTAAAGTATGTTTCTTTTTGCTGAAATTCGTCAATTCTTAATTAATTTTCTACATTTTGGAACAAATTTCAAGATTTAAGAGTTGTTTTGTGTTTATTAAATCTTGATCTCTTTTGTTTTCTTGATGATATTTTAGGCAGTCGATTGATCTTTACAGTAGTGTACCGTCTCCAAATATCGGTTTTCTGGGGAATAATTCGATGACGAGATTTGGAAGCTCTTTCTTGTCTTCTTCTCTGATAAGAAGACATACTCCGGAGTCATTAGCTGCTGTTACTAAACCTCTGCTACCACCACAGGTAGATGAACAACAACAACCACCAAAACATAGGCTTAGCTCTCATGGCTTGCTCCCTCCTGTTCCTTCGCGGAGGCATTCAATGCGAAAGGATGAGAAAGCTTCCATGGTTTCTCATGAAATTCCAATGTCTCGCAATAGCTCATACGGACAAGCTGTTCTAAATGGTGAGTTCATCATATAATGCTTAGATAAAATATTGTGTTTTCTTCTCTTAAACGTTTGGCTTGATGAGATTAGTAACCATTGGATAGCAATTGAGCTTTTCTCATGAGTTTTCTACTGCGGCTGCTTTCTTAAAAACCATCACTTATCCTCCTAAACTGGTCCAGAACTATAGAGCTGCCTTCACCGTTACAAATCCTAATGAAAATGTCAACATTTTCTCTGTTGTTTAATCATCAGTTTCGGGATATAAAGGTGTGTGTGTGAGAGAGGGTCTAGACCGTCTACTTAGGTTTTGAAGACGTTTGTCTTTATAAAATGAGAGAAGAGTACAAAATAGCAATCGACTCTATTGTCATATAGCACATGGAGCACATGAACAAAAACTGTTAAGACCATAACGTCTAGGTTCAAAGAACATGATTATAATCTTTTACTCTTTAGTAAATTTTATGATCTTCTTCTATAACATGTGGGGCATGTGCAGGATTAAACGTTCTATGTGGGGTTGGAATACTTTCAACACCTTATGCTGCCAAAGAAGGAGGATGGTTAGGACTAATGATACTATTTATATATGGTATTCTTTCTTTCTACACCGGAATCCTCCTGCGTTATTGCCTCGACAGTGAGGCTGACCTCGAGACCTATCCCGACATTGGCCAAGCTGCGTTTGGTACTACCGGACGTATCTTTGTCTCGGTAAGGAGATAAGTTTCCTTAAAATTATCCTCTATAGTGAAAGGTGATATAAAGTTAAAGGACCATATAGAGAAAACTGAATGAGTTTTATACAAGATTCCACACAAAAAGAGAATTGCCTTTTGGTCTTGGAACAAATCTAACAACTCAAAAGCCAAGGACCAAAAGATACACCCCTTTTGTTTCAAGTGTGAAGCTTTTATCTGGATTCTTATGAAAAATTACTATCACACATTTGTTGATGCAAGATTCAATTATTAGTTAAGAAATAATTGAGATTATATGTGGCTTACTAGTTACTCACCTTTAATTATGGAATTTGATATCATTATTTTCATTTTTATATTAACTTTTTTTGTTTTATGCATTGCAGATAGTACTCTACTTGGAGCTATACGTAAGTACTTCTTCCATTGGTCCAGCATTTGACTTGAATCCATATTTTATAAAATATAAAGCACATTACTCTTTTTGACAAGAAAAGTACATAATTAAAGAGATTCCAAGTGGTGTTAAAAAAAAACAACAGAACAGATCTTAAGTATGTTGACCCAGTGGTTGTGGAACACGTTAGCAGAGGGCCCCATAGATTCTCCCACTAGTTCTGGATTTGGCACTACCTGAGACTGTTTTAAACTTTTACCTTTCTTTCAATTTGTTCCTTCTTAAAGCTTCTTTTGACGTCACTAAAGCAGAAACGATATATTTTTAGATGGAATGATCCTTAAAAGCTACTAGTATGAAATGATTAGTTGAATAGTGAATTTCAGACAGTTTAGTTTAGGTGTAACATGTTTTGTATTATAGTTTGCTCAAATACTTCTCTGGAAACTGCTTATAGGGTCTTTTTGTTTCTTTCATAATTTCACACAGTTTAGTTTAGTTGTATCACAAAACTCAATAGAATTGAGTATATAATGTTGATACATCTGTAGACTTCACATGATTGTATTCATATTTGCAGGCTTGTTGTGTAGAATATATAATATTGGAGAGTGATAATTTGTCTTCATTATATCCAAATGCTTCCTTAAATATTGGTGGATTTGAGTTAGATGCACGCCATCTATTTGCATTGATAACCACTCTCGCTGTTCTCCCCACCGTTTGGCTCAGAGATCTCAGCGTACTGAGTTATATCTCAGGTCATGTTTTTTTTTCTTCTTTTTGTTTCTAAACCTTAGGAGATACTGATCATTAAACCAGTCAAGAAATAGTCCTCTGACATAAGTATTTTGTCAATTTTTACAGCTGGAGGGGTGGTTGCATCGGTGCTAGTGGTTTTGTGCTTGTTTTGGATTGGTTTGGTAGATGAAGTTGGAATTCACAGCAAAGGAACTACGCTAAATTTGTCAACATTACCTGTAGCTATAGGGCTCTATGGTTACTGCTACTCAGGACATGCTGTTTTCCCCAATATTTATACTTCTATGGCCAAACCAACTCAATACCCTGCTGTTCTCTTAACATGGTAAGATTATAACTCTTCTAACAAGTTCTAACACTTATCTACATCACAATGCAATGTATATCACATATGCAAGCATTTTGAAAAGATAGATAATTTTTTGCAGTTTTGGTATTTGTACTCTGATGTACGCCAGCGTTGCTGTTATGGGATATACAATGTTTGGAGAATCAACACAATCACAGTTTACTCTCAACTTGCCTCAAGATTTAGTTGCAACTAAGATTGCTGTGTGGACTACAGTAAGTAGAACAAATATGTTTCCTTTCCACTACTTATTGTATGTTGGTTATCAAATGGAAACTAAACTAAAACCGTTTTATTTTAACCATTTTCAGGTGGTCAATCCATTTACCAAATATCCTTTGCAAGAAAATATTCAGAAATAGTTTTTTTCTTTCACTGTTAACTTTCATAAGCTGTCTTACAATTCATCATGTATGTGTGTGTGGTCTCCTTAATAAAAGAAAGCACATATGCTTTGACCATATCTCCAGTAGCAATGAGTCTTGAGGAGTTGATACCATCAACGCATAACAACAAGTCACATTGGTATGCCATCGGCATTAGAACCGCATTGGTCTTCTCTACTCTGCTTGTCGGTCTTGCAATTCCCTTCTTTGGTAAGACATCATCTCTACAATTTTAATGTAAAGCTCATTTTCTTCAGAATCCAAACTTTTGCTGTTAGTGACAAGACTCAAAAATCTTGCAGGTCTTGTCATGTCATTGATTGGATCATTGTTGACAATGCTCGTCGTAAGCTGTGTTTTTTCCTTTTTCTTTTTCTGGTTTATCTGCAAATGAGGATCTTAAGTTTGGATTTTTAAGTTTATATTTTGTAATGTGCAGACGCTTATACTTCCACCAGCATGTTTCTTGAGCATCGTACGGGGAAAAGTTACCCGGAGCCAGGTAATCTTCTAAGCAACTCTATAATGATATTAGTTTATGACAAAGACATTGTTTCTAATGTTTTAAGATTCATCGACAATGTTTTGGTTGGTTTTGTAGATGATGTTGTGTGTCTTAATCATCATAGTAGGAGCAATATCTTCAGTCATTGGCTCCTATTCAGCTCTCTCCAAGATCATTCAGAAATTGATCAGCTGAAAATAATTCTCTTTTAGCAAACTCTTATACCCATTTTGTCTTCTGGGGAATACGTTTTATTTTGTTTTTTTTGTCTTTTGTTTCCCTATATAGCAAATTCATTCTTGCCTTCACCGTTTTTGTAATATTCCTGAGTGATGATCTGCATCTTTCAACTGGTAAAGAAACAAATACGTTGATGATGTCTTTGAGTAATAAAGATTGGCAACTACAAATTATGAAGAGTATATATACAATCTTTTAGCCTTAGCTTTCAAAATCCAAATCTAAATCTTTCTCTACGATTCCTTGGTTCGAAAACCCAAACCTATTCCTTCTACTCTTTAGAATCAACTCTGAATTCTTCATCAATTGAATGTATTTCTTCCTTACCCCCAACACAGGATGAGTTTCAACACTAGCTTTATCTCTATAAGGCTCTCTTAGAATAGCTGTACAAGTTTTGTTCTTCATAGACAAATAAAATATTTGCGGATGTCTCTCAAAAGCCTTATGAACCTTTTGCGGTAATCCGAAATACTTCTTGAGACATAAAAGCTTCTTCCTCTCTGCTGAATGCTCAACAAAGAGGCAAAGCAATTCATGAAGAAACCCAACAACTCTCTTCTCTGCTACATCACTACTTGGATCCAAACATGAATAATCATCATATGGTGATACATAAGGAAGCTTTTGAAACTCTTTTAACCAATCTTCAATCTTGACTCTCAATCTACAACCTTTTGATGGAAACAGAGGAAACTCAATCTCTGAATAATTGACTTCTCCTCCTCCTCTTCCTCTCTTCTTCATTGTATTCTTCTGCAACACAGATAAAACCTTATCTCCATTACCGTCTACTGCTAAACCTTTAACTCCATCTTCCATATCTACAAATCTAAACGAAGAATCAAGATTCATCTCTGGATATTGCAAGTAATCATAAGGCAAACCTAAATACCATTTCATTCCTTGAACAATACTTAGTGGCAAAACATTATCTTTACTCATCAGAATCAATTTCCTCAACCTATCTCTCAAATCCTCTGCGGAGTTTCGGTAAACGAGTCTCTCTTGTCTGTCGAGCTCTGTAGCTTCTGGTGTTAATCTAAACCATGGGAGATTATACTCTGGACCAACGAACTCCTCGAAGATTGAAGGAAATTGCCTTAAATACTGAGCTATTTTGGTTGATACATCGAATTGACGCGTCTTCTTAGAGATGGAAGATATCGGAATGCAGCGATTTGGATCCTCGGCGATACAGTTTTTGAGAGCGATGACGGATTTGAGCTGAGACGATCGGAGGATATGTTCGATGTTATCGAAATAAGAATCTTTCTTCCATTTCATGTAAACGTCAACGTAGGTTCGTTTTTGAGTAGAGTAAGTTAGATCGATGTAGGAGGAAGCTAGGGTTTTGACATGGCGGCGGCTCTTAGAGAGCATTGTGGAAGAAGATAGTGTGGCGTAGCTTAATCGGAAACATAAGAAATCAGAGAACACAGCGGCAAATACACTTTAAGCTATAAACGACACGGCGTTTAAGGTGGATACTTGGACAAAAGAAAACTGCGTGCCGTTTCTTCATAGCAAAATGACACATGTACTGTTAGGGGTGGGCAAAATAACCGTAAGCAAAAATATCGAACTGAACCAATAATTGGTAATTCGATTCGGGTTCGGTTTCGGTTTTGCTTTAAAATCCGTTCGGTTACCATTACAAAAGTTATTTTAGTTTTGGTTCGGTTTTGTTTAAAACCGTAAAACCGCGGTTTTTTTAAAATTTTAAATTTACTTTTTATATATGTTTAAATAGATATTTGTGGTACCTAGTTCTTAAAAAATTTAACAAAAATATCTTAAAACGGTTGCACAAAAAAAATTAATAAAAGAAAGATACAAAAACTCTAGATATACAGGCATCTTATATATAATTTGGATCATTCATTTATTTTATATTAGAGTTTCATCAAGTTGTTTTCTATAACCGCATCACTAAGTTTGATTTTCATTCTTTTAAAGTTTCTAATATAATCAATTTTTAGTTTTAACTTTTCAATTGCTCAATTTTGAGTTTTGACTTTTTACAAATATAAATTCTTTGATTTTGAATTTTGAACTATTATTTTTATAAAAACATAAAAATCATCAACAAAAACCAAAACCGAAATCAAACCAAACCAAACCGAATTAATTACGGTTAAAACCGTAAACCAAAGAAAACCGAACCATACCAAACCATATTTCAATCGGTTTCTAAATGGTTTCATTTTCTATAGAACCGAAAGACCGTAAAACCAAAAAAACCGAACTGGAACCAAACCGTAAACCGGAATGCCCACTCCTATGTACTATGCTTCCTCTTACCAATGCTGCAAGCAAAGTAAGTTTTAAAGATTGTTATGATGTTGTGATGAGTTGTTATAATGGCAATAATATTTGCATAACACAAGTGCTGAGTTTGTTGTTCTCTCAAAAAATCAAATAGAAGTAACAAGTTTAGGAGACCAAGTAGGCAAATTAGGACACCCATTTTCCCCAATTAAAAGTTCAACAAATCTTCTCTTAACTCTCTCCCTCCTTGATGCTTCAAACGCATCTTTAGGTGTCAAGCTCTTCATCAATGGCAGTCCATTAGGAGTTTCATCTGGTGTCTCCACTATTCTTTCTAACATCTCTGAAACCTGACTCATCGTTGGCCTCGACTTCGCCTTCACCATCAAACACCGGTTAGCAACCGCAGCTAGCTTCAATGCTGACTTGAGGTAGTAGTTTCCCTCAAGTCTTGGGTCAATGATCATCTTGAACTTCTTTATGTCAGACAAGTGAGGTCTGATCCACTCCAAGATGTTCTGCTCGTTTCTTGGGCGGTTCCGGTCGAAAGGTCGTCTCCCTGTGATGAGCTCATATAGAAAGATTCCATAGCTCCACACATCGCTCTTGGCCGTGAGGTGTCCGGTTTGGATGTATTCCGGTGCTGCATAACCAATAGTCCCTACAACCTATGGATTAACAGTTTGGTTATTGCCTAGCAATCAAACATTAAAAAGTTATGTATGGCATACCGCAGTGGAGACATGAGTGATTCCATCAGAAGGACCCATTCGAGCTAGTCCGAAATCCGAGAGCTTTGCATTCCAATTCTCATCAAGAAGGATATTAGACGATTTGAAATCCCTAAAGATGATCTGTATATAAGATGAATATATTATCAAGAACATATAAAAAAAGGTTTGAAAGGCATTTTTGTTGTGATCATGGATGGAGAAGAGACCTGAAACTCCATGCCTTGATGAAGATAAGCGAGTCCTCGAGCAGTGTCTTGAGCAATCTTCAATCTAGTAGACCAAGGGAGAGGAGTGACTATAAAACGATTGGATAAATGATCTTGAACGCTTCTATGTGGTACGTATTCATAAACAAGAAGCCGTTGGATCCCTCTCTCGTCATCCTCAGCGCAATAACCGATAAGCTTCACAAGATTCGGATGCTCCACAACTCCCAATACATTAACCTCTGTCACCCATTCTTTATGCCCCTGTTAATACAGACATATGTGACCTCTTCTACTAAGTTGTTTAAGTGCAATATAGAAAAGTACGAAAGAAAGAGAGAGATTAGCTTGCCTGTAGACCTCTTCTACTGAGTTGTTTAACTGCAATATCAATCTTTTTACGAGAATCTTGAGGGTTTTGAATGACACCACGAAACACACCACCAAAGCCACCTTCACCGATCATCAAGGATCGGCTGAAATTCTTGGTAGCGGTTTTGAGGTCATCGAGGGCAAAGACTGTGAGATTGTTACTGTGTGTCTCAGAGAGAACGTGTAAGGAGGAAGTAATTGAAGTAGTAGTACTTGTGTCTGAGTTAAACTCAGACCCTGATCCTCCTCTTGCCATCGAAATAGAACCAAAATGTCTCGTCTTATTAGCTTCATCATCCTGAGATTTCTCTTTGCTGAAGTAAAAACATTTCATTGCTCTAGACGAAACCAGCCTCTTCCCTGTCCAAACCAGGTTCACATTCCAAATCCAACACAAAAATCCGAATCACTAATCATTCAATCCACACCAGATATCAAGTAATCAGCAGCAATAGTATCATAACATCAGAGAATGTGAAACAAATATATAATGAGAGGGGGAAGAGAAGAAACCTGATGTAGAGTGATTCATGAGGAGGAATGGAATGTTGTGATGATGAGGGTCTTCATGTTCATGATTGAGAAAGCTTTAAAGTAAAAGAAAAATGGCAGATAGAGAAAGAAAGAGAGAGAAGACGAGCTCACCATGATCGAATGGGAAGTCAAATAGGCATGGCAGCTGGATTGCCGCTTACCAACCTATAGAAGAAGCCTTTTATTTTTATCTTCTTTACACCAGCTTGCTTGTTGATATTAATACCTTAATAGTGGAATTCGATAACACGTTTTATGGAGTAATTTTATTCATTTATTCACCACTTTAAATACTGGTCTTAGCGATTAAGATACGGTTACAAAAGAGAAATTAAATTGAATTATTATCCTCTTCCTCTACTTCTATAGAAGCTTCCGCTAGCCATTTGTCAAAACGTTAGCTCCACGAGGCACGAGCCGCACGGCCATATCCAATGCCATCTACGAAACATGCGCACCTTCTTTAATTAAAATAAAAATAAAATATTACTATCAATAAAAACGGATGAATTGAAAATTTAGATGTATAATTTTAGATACTTAATACTATACAATATATTATTGTTGTTGAAATAGGTGGTCCTCGAAACCTAAGAATAATTGATGTGGTGAGGAAAAGAGTTGAATGTTAAAAACTTTGGAGGTGAGGAGTTGGCAAAGCAGAGAGGTACATGATGGAATTAGAGAGACTTAACTATTTGAGAATCCACCTACATAGCTAACTCTAAAGTAACCCCACACCTAACCTTGGGATCATTCTCAACATCTTTCTCCTACCTACTCTTATAACTCTTGACCACCTTATACTTTGGCCTTACCTGGTCCACTCTTTCCACTCTTTGCAGCAATTGAACTTCCAAGACAGCAACACTCAACATCGTAAGTTACTGTCTATTTACTTCATTTGGCGAGTCTTGCACCGTTATCTGCAAGCAATTAATGAAAACTGATATGACTTCAGAATAAAGCCAACAAAAGCAAGCCGATTTCTATCTAATAGACATTGTGCAGCCAGAATAATTCTTAGTGAAACCAACCTCACATAATGTATATAATCTAATTCGATTCTCATACCAAACAAGCATTTTCTTTACCTTTTTTTTTACTGCCATTACTCCGCCTCATTGTATTCAATCACTGCATCATACGTCTCCATTGTGAGACTACTCTCTGCGAAACATCTGAAAATTTGTCTTCTTTCTTATCAGAAACAGTCTTCAACCATATATATAGCTAGGAATATTAATCAACGATGACCATAAACACAAACAAAACAAATATCAGCTCTATAATTATATACCGGTTCAAACTTAGAAGTCACTAGGTTTTTGGTTACCTACATGTTGTGTACTACTACTTACTTGAAACTCTGAATAACCCAAGTATCCAAAAATCATACCTTAGTTCATGCCAAAATATATCCTCCTTATCATACAAGAATTTTCGTAGAGAAGAGACTTCATCTTCCACCAACACCCCAGTCTGCCTAGACTGTCGGTTATTCTCTCTATCAAGCCTTTCGATGAAAGCAGCTGACGCAAAATGAACAATGATTGATGGATCAGGATCTCCAAGGACTGCCTGAAGCTCTCTTCTAATCCATGGCTCAATTCTTTCAATTATCTTTGCTTTGGTGTGATCATTCACCGGACAACTCTACAATTATCATACGTTTCAAAGATGACAGAACGAAGCAGGTATATATTAGGCTTCCAATGTGGACACCAATACTACAAACATTAAACATAGCACATAGAATGACACATTGTATTATTAAACTTACTAGTTCCAAGCTTGGCCTCGAATGTAAACGAACAGCTCGTAATTGCTTATCGTATATGCTGCATTAGAGCCAACATTAGTTAGATAACAAAGGAAAAGGCTGATAGAAAAGAGAATTCTCTAAAACCAACCTAGCTCGCCATTGAAGCTTTCGCTGGAAGATAATAGGATCAGGAACTGAACCTGGCCGTCCAAATGATCTCCGCCATGGCAATGGCCTTGATCTTGAGCTTGAGTTTTCAAAAACATCCCTTGACCTTCGAATTATCCTAATAAATAAGTGAAAAGGAATTAAGTAAATTAAAAGATGCATTTCCTAAAGAGAAGATCTTAGAGAAAGAGGTAACCTCCGGCGGCCGGAAGTATTATTCCGATGATAAGTTAATGTCTCACGGTCACGAAGAATTGGTAATTGCTCCTTGCGGTAATTCCTGGAAGCAAGATCACTGACGATAAACCAGGAATCAAAACGAGTGTTGCAGAGAGGGCAATTCCTCTTGAACCCGCTCCACTTCCGGATGCAACCAAGGCAGTATCCATGCTTGCACGCCGTGATTACGGCGGCTCGTCGGTCCGTTAGATTTTCGAGGCATATCGGACATGATTTCCCCCGTAAAGCAGCAAATATTGCTCTCTCCGCAAGCTTCTCACTGCTTTTCATCAGATTATACCTTTCAGCGGTCGAAGAAGATGAAGTCGAGGACGAAGACGAGCTCGCCATTGAGGACAGGTGAGTTTTTCTTTGCTCCGGTGAAGACAGATTGGGTTTTAATGAACCGAATTAGATTTCAGATGGATAACCGGTTGATAACGGTTCGGTTCGAGAGAGCTCGTTTCAAAGTGGAGCGAGCGTGAAGGATCTTCTTCACTTCATCGCTTCTCCGAAGAAAAAACTCACCATTGCCACTACTCACGAACTCTTCTCTGAAATGGAGGTTCCAAAGGATCAGATCGCGACTTTAATGGAGCATGGGCTCTACGATTCTGCTGAAATGCTCGTAAATTCTCAAGCTTTTACTCTTTCTGGTTCTCTATCTTCTTATTCTAAATCCCTAGTTTTCATCAAGTATTGATGAAATTCTCTATATATGCTTGTAAATCCAGGGCTGCTTTCTCGTTTCATCTTCTGCTGTTAGTGCCGAAACTAGTCCTCATCTCAAGGCAGAGAATTTGGTTAGCTTCTTTCTCCGTAGTAGATATTTTTATTTTAGTAGCTGAGCTCGTTAGTTGATTTTTTTTTTCTTATGCTGGAGATTGAAGTTAGATTCTTTCTGTGTTGTTTTCAGATTCTACTGGGAGATGCTTTATTTCATCAGAGAGAGTACCGGAGAGCTATTGTAAGATCGATTTGGCACTCTTTTACTCAGTTCTCGCAAGTTTTGTTCTTCCTCCAATTTGAACGCTGTAAAGAATGCTTGGATTTTGACTATGACTGAATATGATAATCCAAAGTATTCTGATTATATAAACTTATGGAGTGAGCAGAGATGAATTTCGGATTTGTATATCTTATTCTTCTACTCTGGGGAACTTTGGAGGAAAGTTCTGAATTCATGTCAAACCTCTGAAAATGTATTTCTTCTTTTCCTCAGCATACGTACAAGCAAGCGTTGCATCATTGTACAAGGATTCCCAAGCAAAGCTCCAGTATTTCGAGGAGTTCATTATCTTTATCTACCAGATCATCTGTTAATGCCTCTGGCATTTCTGCTATTAATGAGAACGAGGTAAATTAAAAAGTGTTGTTTTTTCTGGGTCCTTTTGGTTTCCAGAAAATGATGTACAAAATGATGTGCTTTGGTTTTATTTCCATAGGAGTTCATGTGTGTCTTCTTTTTCTAACTTTCCTCTTAGGTGAGATTCAAGATTGCTTCATCTCACTTTGCTCTGAATGAAACAAAAGCTGCGATTGCTGAGGTATGACTTCTGTCATCTTCACGGGGAGTGTCATCTATTTTTCTGGTTATCAAGATTTATTTAGTCGTCTGGATTTGTTGGTCCGCAAACATTGGTAAACAGAAAAGAAAATGTGTATGAGACAGAAAAAGAGCTGTCGAGAAAATTTTCTGCTTCTCAGAATATAGATTGCTTTTTATATCTCGCTATTGTATTATAATACAGAGTTCAGTTACTGTAATTTGCTTCAGTGAAGCATTAGTGGGCGGTAATTAGTGGATTGTTGTAGTATTCCTGAATGTGAGGTGAATTGCGTTGCGTCGACCTCCTCTCTCCACCTTTTAATACAAATCCATTTTACCAAATAAGTAAAACTAAATGGATTCTTTGCTTCCAACACTGCATGGTTTGCTTAGTTATAATCTGTTATTGCACATAATATTTCTTTGTCAGATGGAATCTGTCAAGACCAGGAGCTTGGAGATGAATATACTGATGGCAAAGCTTCATCGAAATTCTGGATATAACCGTGGCGCTATTGCTTTTTATAAAGAGTGTTTAAGGTCTGTTTTCTTTTTTCCTTCCCTAACATTTGCTTGCATATAAACACTGTCATAATATCTCACTTTTTACACTAAATACCAATTCAACACATGTTACAATCTCTGCAGGCAGTGTCCTTATGTACTCGAAGCCGTCATAGGTTTAGCTGAACTGGGAGTAGCTGCAAAAGATATTATATCATCTTTTACTCAGGTTCTACGACATTCTTTTTACCACTTGCTTACATCTTTCACCATTCATCATTTTCTTTAATGTTTTTTGCCTCTGTTTCTCGGCAATTACCTTTTCTCTGGTAAAATTCATAAAACACATGTAATTTGTTCATTGTTGTGCCGTTTGTTCATTTCAGACATCAAATAGAAGTGCAAAGGTTTCGCTTGATCATATAGATCCTATCAGGTGGTTGCAAGTAAGCATACTTTTTTACAGCATTTACAACTTTGAAAACTATTTGAAAGTAAACTCCTTAATCATGTGGCCAAGCTGATTATTGTGAGTGAGTTAGTGTCTTATTTTATATGTTATGTTCTCTTGTATATGACTTTATGCTTGGTTCTAAGAACTTTTTCATCAAGAACTAGGTGAACCGTGAATGTCAGATCTGATAACTGTACATTTTTAGGGAGAAGATGTTCATGAGTTGAAAGTTAATATAATCGTCTTGATAGTATCTCGGATAAACCCGTGCTTTTATGTTCTTGTGTTAGCATCAACTTGCCTGTTTACCAGCTAACTAATATTTTATATACCTTTTCTTGGATGGCTGTTTCGTTTGTTTCATGTTGTAGCTTATCTGGCAAATATTCTTCTTTGTCTTTTTTGGTAACTCTTTTTTCATATTCACAGCGTTATGTCGAGGCCCAATGTTGTGTTGCTTCACATGCTTACAAAGGTAGCTCTCTTTTTCTTTGTGGGATGCACATCCTTACAGTGCATGAGATATCGCTTTTGGATCTTTGTGTCTAGCCTCGTAGATAATTATTTGCGGGAAGTTCTGCAATGATTAATCCGGTATGCCTTACTGGATAGTGTGTAATGTGTTTGTTTTTACTCAGGGGCACTGGAACTCTTTGGTGAACTCTTGCAACGATTTCCAAATAATGTACACTTGTTGACTGAGACAGCAAAGGTTAGGGATGGCATTGACAACGGTGCAAACAGATTTACATACGAGTTTTTCTTCTTATTATTAGGACTGACTTCTACCTAAAGCTGTATGAAATAATTTTGGTAGTTGATGAAGTCATCCATCATTTATTTCATTTGTATAGGTTGAAGCCATTATTGGGAAAAATGATGAGGCCATAATGAGATTTGAGAAGGTAGTCATTGCATGGATATTTTTGTCTCAACTTCTTTAAATCATGCATAATAATAGAAAATCTTTTGTAGGTTCGGTCAATTGATCCTTACACACTAACCAGTATGGATGAGTATGCGATGCTGCTACAGATAAAGTGTGATTATTCCAGGCTAAACAAGCTCGTCCATGATTTATTAAGTATTGATCATACCAGAGCAGAAGTATTTGTTGCTTTGTCTGTCCTATGGGAAAGGAAAGATCCAAGGACGGCATTATCTTATGCAGAGAAGGTTAGCTTGCTGACACTGAAATCTTGTGCTCAATCTTTGTGTGATATCTGATGAGATTCGCTATGCAATCAGAGTATTAGGGTAGACGAGAGGCACATACCCGGCTACATAATGAAGGTAAGCTAGTTTAAGTAAGATTTTTTTTTTGTAAAATAGTTTTGCATAGATATTCATTAATTCTATTATATATATCAGGGAAATCTTCTTTTACTAGCAAAAAGACCAGAAGCTGCAGCTATAGCCTTCAGGGCTGCCCAGAATTTGAGGTCCGATCTTCGTTCTTATCAAGGTCTGGTTCACAAGGGAAAAAAAAAAACTGATACAGTTCCATTATTGTACTATTTTGGTGGTATAAACATTTAACAAACATGAAAAGGTTGGAATGTGAATTAATTTGCATTATTGAGGTAATTTCAGGCTTAGTACATTCTTATCTGGCATTTGGTAAAACCAAAGAAGCATTGTATACCGCTAGAGAAGCAATGAATGCAATGCCTCAGTCCGCAAAGGCTCTGAAATTAGTTGGTGATGTTCATGCAAATACATCAAGTGGCAGGGAAAAGGTAAAAGTAGTCACTCTATCGATTTTGGCAATTTGCATTACATCAATATTCTACTCAGAATTTCTTCATCTAAAGCAGAAGCTGCAAAGCTTTAGGAATTTGTTTGTTGCATCCTACTAAATACTGAAACTGGGACAGTTACATAAGAATTTAGCTTTTCAAATCTCAATTTTTGAGAAACATAGTGTACACCAAATCTGAGAAACTATTCAGAGCTTGTGAGCATATCCACTTGTGATGCTTTCGTTGTGGACAGAAATTTTTAGTGTTAACAGAATAATGAATGGTCTTATAACAGGCAAAAAAGTTCTACGAGTCAGCTCTGAGGCTTGAACCTGGGTACCTTGGAGCTGCCTTAGCTCTAGCTGAACTTCATCTAATGGAAGGGAAGAATGGAGATGCTGTATCACTACTTGAACGATATCTCAAAGATTGGGCTGATGATTCTCTCCATGTGAAGCTAGCTCAAGTGTTTGCTGCAACGGATATGCTACAAGATTCTTTATCACACTATCAAGCTGCATTAAGGTTTATGAAAATTCTAGACCAGTAGAGCCTATATAGTTGTCGTTGTTTATATGCGAATAAACCATAACGAGCGTTAAATCATAAATGCAGAATAAATCCACAGAATGAGGCAGCCAAAAAGGGACTAGATCGCTTGGAGAAACAGATGAAGGTTGGTCAACCTACAATTTCAGTTTTTTTTCTAGGAACCAAATTCAAATGAAATCCAGATTGTCTTTATGAAGCACGAAGGATGATCTTTAGTGCATTACAAATTTGGGGTATGCAATGCAGGGAATAGATCCAGATGCAGCTGATGAGAATGACGAGAATGATGTTGAAGATGTTGATGGAGACACCGAAGAAGCAGAGCTCATGTGAAGGGA
Source organism: Cardamine occulta (assembly GCA_028015245.1). NCBI lineage: Eukaryota > Viridiplantae > Streptophyta > Magnoliopsida > Brassicales > Brassicaceae > Cardamine > Cardamine occulta. The sequence goes on along the minus strand of CM051377.1, from coordinate 15,362,114 downwards.
TTCTTAGTAGGCAGAGAAGAGTGTGTTGTTAACTATCGAATTTTTAACATTAATATTAATAACATTTGTCTTAATTCACATAAGCTTTTAAAAAATGAAAAAACCAATATTCCATAATACAGTATTGGATCTCGTGACGTGTAAACACGTCATTGGTTAAAACTTAAAACACACCAAGAGCACCATCACCAAATTCTCACGGAAAATTTCACCTCTTTCGCCACGCCAACTCAATCTTCTTCATCAAAACCGAAGCTTTTCAATATTTATCCTTGATGGGTTTCATCTCTTGCATCTCATTTCCGACGGTCAATTCAATAATTCTATCGACCCACCATTTCTCCAAGCATTCGACTTCAGCATCTTTTTCATATTCACTTAAGTTTGCTGTGAGACGCCAGGATAAACTCAAAGTCTCATTCTTTCTTCCATCAGCGTCTTCTATCATGTCGACTCCTATTCAAGCCTCTTCTTCCTCCACCATTGGTATCTTTTTTTCTCTGCTTCTTCGATTTGACAGCTATAAGGATTACTGAGGTGGTGCTGACCTCTCGTTGACTTTTAAGATTATCCGATGTTAATTTTGGATGCTTAGTGCACAATTTGTTAATGTCTGATTATATAGATGAGGAAGCTAAGAATGTGGTAATTTAAGATTTTGTGACTCCAGTTGTCTAAGTAGTGACCATTATATATGTTCTTTGTGCCCTTATCTTGTTCTTTTTTTTTGGTATGAAGGTGAAACCAGTGATGGCTTGAAGGTCCAGTCTCATGTTTCAATTGGGGCAAACGATTTGTTGATTGTTGGACCCGGTGTTCTTGGACGCTTAGTTGCACAACAATGGAGACAGGTATAATTTCTGTAATAGTTTAACACGTTGGCAACATCATATGTCCCATACATCATTGTCATCTACTGAGACTGAGCTGAATTTGATAATTTTACATATATATTCGTATAGAACATCCTATAGATATGGTGTTTCTGTATAATAAAAACAAAAACGTTCGTGTCCTGTAATATGTGTTTCGGGTGTTTATCTATGTGTTGTGGGTTCATTTTACACAATCCATTATGGAAACTATCGGGTTTCTTGCCGAGTCATGTTTTCACAATATGGAATTTAGAGTTGGAGCTTTATATGTGGAGCAGGAACATCCAGAGTGTCAAATCTTTGGGCAGACAGTAACAACAACTCATCATGATGAGTTGGAGATGTTGGTGTCAAACCATCTCTTAAAGGAACCGAATTTGGGGGCAAGTTCTCCTATGTGATCTTTTGTGCTCCTCCATCACAAAGCGCTGATTATGCTGGTGAAGTCAGGTGACTAATCACTATAACTCACATATTTCAACAATTGGATATAGTCTGTGAAATGTATTTCTGTTGCCTTTTGTTTAATGCCTTGCATTAAGTTCTGCTAATGAATGCCAGAAATGTGGTCTATTTTGTGCGGTTAACTTTATTAGCTCAAGCTGAACGTCAATTTGTGTTTATTTGGTTCATCCTATGAGACAACAGTGAAAGAAACTTTGGGTTGATTCAACTATGTCTAATATGGGCTTGTGCTTGTGTTTACTAACGGATCAGGATGGCAGCATCAAACTGGAACGGTGATGGATCATTCGTATTCACATCTAGTTCTGCACCTTATGATTGCTTTGATAACGGAGAATGCAATGAGGTTTATCTCAGGACTTTATATATTTTTCTTTCAGTTTTCTCCATCCAAAAATTCCTAGCTTTAGGTTTCACCACCACATTTTAGTATTCTATTACAAAGTTGTTAAACTCAATAACATCAGAAGATTAGGTTTGTTAGTTTGGTGTAAACAGTCTCTTATCATTTGAAATCTATGAAAATCAAGTATACAATCAAACAAACATTTGATATTTCAGACCATATATGCGCTATTCAATAAGGATTTCTTAAGTTTGTTACCATTCACTGCAGGATTCTCCAGTAGTGCCACTGGGAAAGAGCCCAAGAACCGATGTGCTTCTGAAAGCTGAAAAAGTAGTGTTGGACTGTGGAGGGACTGTCCTTAGACTGGCAGGGCTTTACATATCCTTTTGGATTTCAATAAATTGAAACGGAATGAGCAAATATTGAAAGGCTTTTTTCTGGTCTCTAGAAGATTTGAGCATTATGTTTCTCCTGAACTTTCTATACACAGAGACTAGAGGTGCACATACTTACTGGTTGAGTAAAGAGACAGTTGATGCTCGTCCTGATCATATCCTGAATCTCATACACTATGAGGTATATTTGTGATTTTGCTCACTCTATTCTGTTCAAAGACCATGAATTCATAGGTGCTTATGATTGGTCTGCAGATGTAATATAAGATAACTATTCTCTGGCATTGGCACTGTACTATACATGATTCTCTTATCAGGTTTTGTAATGTGTTTCTGAACAGGATGCAGCGTCGCTGGCAGTTGCAATCATGAAGAAGAAAGTCGGTGGTCGGATTTTCTTGGGTTGTGACAACCATCCTTTGTCAAGGTAATGCAGCTTTCTTTCTAACTTGGAGATATTTTAAACATTTGACATTCCACATGTTCTCAGGCAAGAGGTGATGGACCTGATGGCTCAAAGCGGAAAATTTGATAAGTTCAAAGGTTTCACAAGTGAGTTTCTTCAGACATTGATGTGTGGTTGTCTTGAAAAACCTTAAGCTTCATATAGTCTGACAACTTTGGCTTTTGTAGGCACCAGTGGTCCTCTAGGGAAGAAACTGAACAACTCACAGACACGTGCAGAATTAGGATGGGAGCCGAAGTATCCAACCTTTGCTCAGTTTTTTGGAGTATCAAAGTAATATTTTTAATTGGATTGAAATGATTGTGTACATGAAGAACTGAAGAATCCAATAATTTGAAGCATTTTTTATGTTTGGTTAAAACTTATGTATATTCTGAGAAATCGGATAGCTGAATTGTTCAGAATTCTTGATAAAGCACCGTGGTTCCAGTTTACTTGTTTGTGACCTAGCTGTTTCACTATGTACTCTGAGCACCAAAACATGATATTGTTTCATTGTCAAGGATCCATTACACCTGATGATCATCTAAGTACTCTGAGAGTTGCTCAATCTATTATACAAAAACAAGAACATCTCGAATCAGAGACTCCAAAAACATTTGATTCCACCATTTCGATATAAACATGTTAGCAACAGAGCAGGACAGCTTTGGAATTGGTTCTAAGCTCTACAAAAAATAGGAATATCTCAAAGCAGCTCCATCTGTTTGTTGTTCGTTTACTTGCATAGTTCCTAGATAAAAGCAACCAAATGTAGCCATGGATCTACTTTTTCCCAGGGAAAAGAAGCTTAGGTACCTAATTTACATCAAAGGGTTTTGGAGTCTCTGATCGGATTTGTTACCGTCTTCAAGCCTGTACATGACTTCTGCAAAACAAGCCAATGAACATAGATCCAGGAAGTGAATTCATCTCGTCAAATATAACAATATGACGATGTATTACAATTGTCTGAGTGTGTTAACATATATTTTTACCTGTCCAGATGGAGTACTCCTCTGCAATGAGGTCTTTGATTGTGTGTTGTTTAGTTGTGTTGCTTCAACCTTAATATTGTAATCTAGTTCTTGGGAATCTGCGGCATGGAACATGTAACCAATTTCTGATCTAAGGCGATTGTTTCTTTGAGAGTAGTAGATTTTGGTAGCCAGAGGAGCAGGAACGTCAGCTTGAGCTGCGGAAAAAATAGCAACCACAGACCAAAACACAAGTAGAAGATTGTCAGTGATATAGTGATATAGGAACACAAGATCAGTGGTCACGATACTGTACACAAGCCTAGAAATTTCTGAAATATAAAAGGGAAGTGCATCTTGAGCCGGAAGGAGTCATTGTATTACCTTGGTAGTGCATGTCATTTCCATGAGGATTTTTGTAGCAAGTCTGATCAACAACATTATAATTTTGCTCTTCACTATTTGGAAGTTTATAGCTTGGAAGATTACTAGCTGAATAAAACAAGAAAAAAATTGTCAACGAATGCAGAGCACAAGAAACAGGATTAGCATTGATCTAAAGAAACTATGTGAGACACACATATATATGTAGTTGGAAGCATGCCCTTTGCAACGTTGGGAAAAGAACCAACTTTTTCCCGAGTTTCTGAAGGGATTCTATCATCTGCTTTCAACAAGTTTTGGCTACTACCTTCGGCAAGTTGGTCTAGGTTTTTGTTAAGGATAGTGAAAAGATAGGCATATAAACCAGCCTGCAGATAAATATAAATATATATATATATATATATATCTTTTGGTGATCTAAGAGTCTTATATCAGTTTTACTAGCTTAGCATGAACAATGTAAGATCAGGTAAGAAGACCAAGCAAGAAGAAAGGATACTAGCACAAACTGAGGGTCCATTTCCCTTCGGTTTCTTTGGAGGTTTTTTGCGTTCAACACTACTTTTCGTCTCAACTTTTTCATTCCTCATACTGCTCAAAACCCCACAAAGATCTACAAGATCAGACAAAAAGACAAGTACTAAACTAAGCATCGAGGTCGCATATACGATAACAACTCATCACCTATGAAAGGTGAGAAAGTATCCCGAACCACTAGACTACTAAGTTCAGTTTCAAAGGTAAATATGCATTACTCCTCCAATGTATGAAATATTTCGAAACTTTACAACTTTCAAAAGAAGCATTTAATAACACCTGCATGAGTGGCATAGTGACTTGCTTTGACTGGCTTCGTACAAGCACTGCAATATACCTGGGAAGAAGCTGAAAGGAATCAAACATGTATATATTGCACATAATTCACCATACTGTACACTCAACCAAAGATGGTGGAATAACTACTGACAAGAACAGCATCAAACCAGACAAAGATACATAAACTATAGTTCAATGGTTTGTATATATTTGAAGGCTTGAAGCATTAAGCATAACCTCAATCAAGACAAATTTTTCTAGGGTATTAGTTCACATAACTGTGAAAAGCAAGGTTCTAACTTCTTCCTCATCCTAATTAGCCAATACCCATGGTTAATTAATTAGCTACAGAGCATGAAGCTACTCGATATTCAAGTTTCTCATAATTACAACTCAATACCTTCAACAGGATAAAGCATGACTCCAGCATTAACTCATCGAGAATCACAGAGTAATATATTAAAGGCCTATTGCGATGCAAATGAATCATAATTATGATACTACAACAAAATAAGATAGGAACATAATTGCTAGTGCTTCATGTTGTCCTATCCTTTCAATGAGAAGGCGAGATTTGCCAGAAACAAAGGGAAAAAAAAGAGCACAGAGAAGATCTTATCTAATGGTATAAATTATAACTCCCTTATAACAGCAACACGTTACCAATGAAAAATATAGAAAGTTCCCGGACTTACCAGGTGTAAAGGATCATCCATAGGCGTTAGACCATATATATGCATATCTGAAATGAGAATAATGAAGCCAAAAAATATGTACAGTTTAAAACATTACAAATGATATGAGTTTATGTCTCAAGTCTCAGTTCATGGTTCCAACTATGTTACTTCCTAAGTATTATCTAGCTTCTTCAGTCGTATACCACGTCAAAGAAAGCAATCCTAATCCAATTTGAAGCATTCGAAGAATGAAATCTAAGTTCAGTTAAAAAATTCGATGAGCATCTCCAAGCTTATAATGTGCTCTTCTGCACTTAACTCAACAAAATAATACAGGAATCAACAAGAACCATAATCCTCCTGTATTTTATTATTTCCCTCCTAACATAACTTGTAATACATTAGCAGAATAACAACAACCAAACAACCTTAAACCATCAATCTTGCTAGATCGAGAGGTGAATAAAAGTGAGAAGAAATACCCACCTTCTTCATCAAGTAAATTTGGTTCATCCGCCTCAATAATTTCTCTGCGAATGTATCGAGCAAGAAACTTCTCGTTTCCAACATCTCCTTGAGGAAAAAAAAAACAAAACACAAAACCGGCATAAACTACAAAAGGTGATTCGAAAAACAATGAAAGACTACTAAAACAGCTAAAAGAAGAGGAATGGGACTATGCGAAACTATTCAGCTAAGTTTTCTGCAGCATCACAACATTTCCATATAATAATAATAATACAAATGCTTGTGCCAAACTGGAGAAAGAATCACATAGATAGAAATTTTCCCCCTTTCACTACCTGAAACATTCTGTGAAATACTTGGGCCTCTGAGAATCCTAGCCATAACTGCCATTCTCCCGTTCTCAACTGAGCAAACCATCTGGATAATAATAGTCTACTTCTCTGCTTGTACTCTACTAAAACTGGATTTCCAATCGTTGCAATGACTATCACCTATCCAATAATAACATGGTTTTTAGCTTTACTACAGTAAGCTGCATTGCCTAGATAGCTTTCCGTAAAAAGACACAGACTTATAAGCTATGTAAACAACCAGTGACACAGACTGACAAGCTATATCTATAAGCAGTTTAAATTTTTTTTTTTAACACACACACACACACCCGAAATCTCCAACGATGTTGGTAAGAAATGCAGAATTTTTTATACATGGAATCATCTATAGATGAATGTAGCAAGCACGGAAACATAGTTAGAACAAGAAACAATATCATGAACAAAAAGCAAACCTTGATCGCTACAACTATCTGAAACCTCCCTGTTGAGATTAGAGACGAAAGATGCGAAATTGAAAAGAAACTCAAGCAGAGAAGTCGATTTCGAGGCGAAATGTGAGATAATGGCGGAAAATTCAGTGACTAAAAGTGGAATTCAAGCAAAAGGCCTGAAGATGAAAGGAATCACAAAATTAAACCGAAATTGAAAGAGATGACGCAAAATCTGGGTTGATAAACACGGTTTAGGTTCATGTGAGTAGCTGTAGAAATGCAATGTAGATGTTTATCATCATCATCATCATCTTCTTCTACCTCTGGACTCTGAGCTGCATGGGGAAAACGCGTCACGGGTTCTTATGCGTTTTGTTGTCCTTTTTTTAAAAACCTTTTCACTCCTTTTTTTTTTTTTCCAATTTAACAGTCCCAGAAAATTAACTAATTTACTGCTAATTGAGATATTTGCAGTTCAAGCTCCTATCTTTACCAAAATTCTGTTTTTAAACCCTTTTTCAAATTATAAAACCTCCGATATTTTTTTGGGTTTTTATTAGATAAAATATTGTTATAGGTAAGTAAACCAGGAATGTCGTGTTCATTAGATAATAATCTTGTCTAATCAGTTTGGATTAAAGCTTGTGTCTTTATCACTACCAAATTACAAAATCTAACAAAGAAATAGCACAAACAAGAAAGGCTTCAAGGCCTATGCCTAACAAACACATCCATGCCTCCATCTCACCCACATATTTAATTTGATGCTAATCATTTTCATTTTACTTTTATTAATTAAATAACCTGCTCGAGTGGCTGCATGTAGCTATAGAGATGTATTTATTAAGATGTTTACAAATCATCTTATGGTGATATGTGCAATGCAATCAAATAATCTTATCACATTTGGTTCAACATTTTTGTAAAGTTGTAATAGATTAGAAAATGCAAGTCATTTGATAACTGTTGAGTAGAGCTAGCAGACGAGAAATGTTTATCTTAGAGAAAAACTTAAATTAATTTGGTTGTATTCACAAAAATGAACCATATTCAGAGATTGATACATAAAGGTGTATGATACGTCTTAAACTCTTAATTTAATTAGTTGACAGAAATGATTCGACTTCAAGATTTTTTGGCCTAATGCAAAATATTGTGTCGGAATTAGAAGGCCTAACAATTAGGAACCAGACCCCAATGACAAGACGTTCCAACCACGTATTTATTTATTATTAACTGAAATGTCAATGAATCTTTAAACTTCTCCACAATTCTTAGGGTTCACACAATTTTTTTTTTTTTTTTTTTGAAATTTCACAATTTATTTATTACTACTGTTATTTTCATTTTTTTTTAAGAACCTTGTTATTCATCTTCATCCCTTAAAGGAATACTATGGGTTCACATTTCACACACATTTAATACTTTTTGCATTATATTTTGGGGCTTAATAGAGAGATGCTTTAGTTTAGTGAATTTATTATACTGACTAGGTTCAGGTTGAGGAGTAAGCTTTGTTGTCAATAAATTAGGAGACGAAATTAAAATGATATTGATGTACCTCTAAAACATGAGAAATTTTGGTATATTAATAGTGTACAGTTTTTGAGATTAATTGGCGCAGATGACACTTTCAAAGACATTATTACTGTTCTATCCTCTATTTGGTTACATTATGAATATTAGTAATCTAAGTGTATACGTACAATACATGTAGCTTAGAGATATGGGATTTTATACGTATATTATAAAATTTGGGTGGTATATATTATATATATATGAATGTTACGTACAAAAGTGTCACCGATAGTATTAAAAATCTCTTCTTCTTTTTTTTTTTGTTAAATTAAAAACAAAACAAAATATCATCTATATATGAACTAATGGTTTCTAAAAAAGTGTTATTATGCATAAAACTCCTTTCACGAAACTGAGACCAACTATGTCGTCAGGAAAACATCTTAAATTTGCAACGTCTTTGCTAGTATACAATTGTCTCGGCATATTACAACGAGAATATTATTGGCATAATGGGTAGCTAGCTTATAGGAAGTAGATACTCCTTAATGGTCGAAACTCAGTCCCAAATCTCCAGGCCTAAAGCCATTGAGTCCCAACATTCTTAATCTCGAGATTTATATCAAATGAAATGAACTCATCACTGTGATCTTTACCCAAAAAAAAAGAAAAAAAAAATCTAATTAAGTTATGCATGGTTTCCTCGATCAGAACGAGTATTAAATATATAGATTAAAATTTGGTTTAATAAAACGAGAAACTAAAAAACTGCGGGTTGGCAAACTGAAAAAGTATTTCAGCGATCACCAGCAATTTACAGCCATGCAAGTATAAAAAAAAAACAAAATCCAAGAAAACTTGAACCAAACTTTATTTTTAGTGTTAAAAAGAGAAAGAACGAAAAATAAATGAAAAAGCAAGAGTGATTCACTCTCCTACAAGACCAATATAAAATGGGGTGTGCATGAAGGAACCAAAATCAAAGCAATCTGAAACTAGCAAAGAGTGACATAGAGGGAAAGAGAGAAAAGTGAAGAATGGTGTTCATCAAGGTTCATCAACTTGCTTTTCTCTTTGGTCTATTGGGTAATTATTTCCCTTTATTTTCCTATGCTTTTTGAATTTTGGTCTTCAAAACTGTCGTTTTTTTTTTTTGTTTTTTTAGAAACTGTAGTTGAAATCAAGAGAAAAGTAGTATATCATATATTCACAACACAGTATACATGTATAGACACCAACTCGTAATAAAGAAGCTCATCATATATTATATATAATACGATAACCTTTTGACTCTGTTTTTTTGTTTTGTTTTCAGGCAACATTGTGTCTTTCGGGGTGTTCTTGTCACCAGTGTAAGACACGTACCTATTAAGTGTCTAATTTCTAGACTCTTTTTTTGACGTATCTAAATTTCTAGACTCGAAATATCATGTATCTAAAGTATTTGATTAAACATATATTATTAGGCCAACGTTCTATGGGATATACAAGAAGAAAACATCAAAAGGGTTTCAGTCGATACCGTACATATGTGCACTTGCAAGTGCCACTCTTCTTCTCTACTACGGAATAATGAAGAGACATGCTTATCTCATTATTAGCATTAATACCTTTGGATGTTTCATCGAAATCTCCTATTTGTTTCTCTATATCATTTACGCACCAAGAGAGGCCAAGGTAGATATCTCTTTTGGTTTGCTTCGGTTCGATTATTGTTTTAGTCTTGGTGTTTAATTATTTGGTTTTACAAGTTACTCATAACGGGGGAAAAAGTGTTTCTTGGTCAAGGCCGATTCAGTTTGATGCAATTTAGGTTTAGTTTTAGATTAAACTAATACGATTATATATATTTATTATTAATATATATAATTAAAAGTATAATATTTAAATGGATTTTGGTTTATCCGGATCGTATTGGTTCAAATTACACTAGATTTAATATTTATTTTGATTTTTTGGTTTTAAATTAAGAAAAGTAGCCGGATTAGGGAGATTGTTGCGATATTCATTTTAGTTAAATACTTTAGCTCAGTTTGGTTTAGTTTTTCAAATATTGATTGCATTTTGTAACTAATCTTGAATGTACACGTGGCAGATATTCACAATGAAGTTGATAGTGATATGTAACATCGGTGGACTTGGTCTCCTGATTCTTCTAGTTGATCTTTTTGTTTCAAAACCAAATCGTGTCTCAGCCGTTGGATGGGTTTGTGCTGCTTACAGTCTCGCCGTCTTTGCTTCTCCGTTAAGTGTCATGGTGATCCATCAGCTTTCTTCAAACATCATGCCGTTTTTTAATCTGAACTGGAAACTGAAAAAACGACGTGTAATGTGTTGTTAACTGTTGCAGAGAAAGGTTATAAAGACAAAGAGTGTGGAATACATGCCGTTTCTTCTCTCCTTGTCTCTCACACTTAACGCCGTCATGTGGTTCTTCTATGGACTTCTTATCAAGGACAAGTTCATCGCTGTAATATTAATTACATTTTCACATTTATTACTTCATTTTAATCAATTACTTTACTAATTAATCTCTATATTTTTTGTCTTCAGATGCCAAACATTCTCGGTTTTCTATTTGGTGTAGCTCAGATGATATTATACATGATGTATCAAGGTTCGAGTAAATCGGATTTATCAACAGAGAACCAACTAGCAAATAAAACCGATCCTAACGAAGTTGCGATTGTGGCCGTTGAAGTGCCTGATGCGAGATCAGCCAATGTTGAAGGATCGACGAAGCCTATGAACTAAAGCACGGTTTGAAGGGAAAAACATGACGAAATGTATGGGAGACATTTTATTGTATGTCGGAATAATAAACCTTCAATTTCTGTTTTATTTTTCTGTTTGAGTTGGCTTAACCAAACCAATTAATGGTTATATTGTTTTGATCATAACCAAACTTTAATGAATGATAATCTAGTCCAAACTTGTTCAAGTTTTGTCATTTATTAGCTAAGCTAAGCTAATCTCCCTTAACCTGTCACTTGAAATACTTTAACATTTGATACTGACCCAAAAAAAAACACAAACTTCTTGTTTATCTACACGTGTCAATAGCCTGCAAGTGCCGTGCTGATCTGATTCATTGGTCAAGCATAATGATGTTTGAGCTCCCAAAGAAATTGAATGCGATGCCTACGTAGGCTACAGGTTGTGTCGTTATAGTTTATAGGGCAAAACTTTTCAATTTATAAAATTCTACGATTTCACAAGTGCCCAAGAAACTGATGTATATATTTTGGAATCAATTTAAATAGAATTCTCTAATACACAGAGAACATGCGAGAACTATTATAATTAACTGATAACTAGAACAATTAAAATAAAGAGACAGCTGTGACAGAAAAGCAAACAAACGTGAGCTCAAGTCTGCTAAAATAGATTAATAAAAATACGTGACTAATCTTTTCTACAATTAAAAAGAAGAAGAAGATAAACGCCTTACGTTCTCACATCTACAAATTCAATATTTCATTCACTCATGAAGAGATTTTTTCTAACAAATTTAACAGTTTGTTTTTTCTTTCACAACAAATTTAGAGACTTGTAAACCAAATGAAAACTAAAGATTTTAAAATAACATAAACAACATATATAGTTTATGTATCTGTAAAAATGCATACTCGAAATACAAGTAAGATATATTACAGATGCCAACGGCACAAACTCAAGTCTTACAGACACAACAACAATGAACAAATCTGATTTTTGTTTCTTTTCTTATTCATAATACACACAACCTCTTTTCACCACTCCACCCGCCAATTTTCCTGCATTTACAAAATTCTGTTAAAAACAGGATAAATATATATATGCTTCTTTAGATAAATTTACAACTCTCAAATAACGGTTATTATATGGTTCAACATTTCAATTAAGACTCTTGGAGTTAATCGAACAATGGTGTCAAAGTCTAGTCAAAACTTGATCAATACATTAGCCCATTAGAGTTCTAGCTCTGGTTTTAACCATTTCATATATTTACTTCATGGTCTCTAGTTTGATCCAAGAAAAGCAATTTCTAAATCAAGCAGAAAAAGATTAATAAATACTTACAGAAAGGAAAGATCTTCCAACGTTGGTTGTCGCCTTTGTTCCAGTCCCAGAGGACAATAAGCGTGCCATCGCGGACACCACCAGATTTGCTGTCACCGTGATATGCATCAACGTTTAACCTCACATTGTTAACCATCCTTATTGTGCGATAGCCATCACCCAAATCTTTGCTCTCTGTCCATAGTACAGACTCGTCAAGCGTATCAGGATCATATCGAGTTAGATGCACCTGCAAACACCCAAATTGGCATGAGTTGTTTATGGATTCTCATCAGGTGCCGTCTAAGGTTATGAAAAATAAAATTTAGCCAAATTGACACGGTCTAAGGAAGAAACGCCTACAGGATGAGTAGCTCCCACAGAATGCTTCATTGCTTCACCAGTGGCCTTGTTTACAAGAGCAAAACAAGGATGACCGTCTGCGTCCTTCACTCGAGTGCTGTACTTCTCATCTTTGTACCAGTGCTGCACATTCGAAACCATTTCTAAAGAAATTAACCATGAGTATAATACATACATACATTAAAACCAATAATGACAGCAACCACTAATGTACGAACAAACAACCACTAATAAACTATGATATCACCAAGCTGCCAAAAAAAAAACTATGATATCAACAAACCACAATAAAGTCTCCTGCTTGAATATGCACAAACAATGGCAACATGAGGATCATACAACATGAACATAACAAGAGGATCTGCGAAATTGAACCATTTCAAAAGCTATGAATCATGATTCTAAAGTAGTCAGTTTTCTCAAATGAGAGAACAAATTGAGATGCATATGAATCAAACACATCAAAACAGAGGCTTTTTTTATTATAATCAGAAACAACAAATCAGTAAGAATTGAAATTGTTGGATTGATGTGAGAGATGGTTATACCTGTGCTTCATCAGATGGATCGGATGGAGCGAGAATGACCTTACCATCTCTGATCGTCAGATAATAATTAGGCTCCGCCTTAGAATACACCTTCACCGTCGATCTTCCAGCGAGTCCAGCAAGATTATCAGGCAAACGATTCTCATCAGGACGGTGGTGGAAACCAGAAGGCATCGGGGACTGATGTGAGCTATGGTGAGCTACGTGAGTGACACCAGTGTGATCTCCGTGACTTTCCAGTGTCGAATTAGGCGGCGGATAACCTCCGTAACGGTTGTGTTCCGGTGGGTAAGGTTCGTTTGAAGTGTGGTGACCGACATGACTCACATGACCAAATGGAGGCGGTGGTGACGGAGCTTCGAAGTAAGGCTCTGATCGGTAAGGCGCTTGTGATGGCGGAGGCGCGTAGGGATTGAATTGAGGTTCCGATCGATAAGGCGCCGGTGGTGGCGGAGCCGCGTAGGGATCGAAATGAGGTTGTGGCTGGTAAAGTCCAGGGGGTGGAGGAGCATCGCCGAAATTGTTGTGTGGCGGTGGTGGAGCGAAGGATTGACGATCTTCTTCGCCGTCGTCGCGGTTGTGGTGGTGATGCTGGTGGTGGTGTGGAAATTCCATTAGCGTTGTTTTGTTTGATACAAGTTTATGAGAACGATAAGGCTGTTTGAAAGAAGAGTTGCTGCAGCAAAGACTTAATGGTTTTAGCAAAGACAGTTGTCGCAAAGATATGGTTTTGGTAACAATACTATGAATCACGTTTTCTAGAATAGTCTACTATAATTGTTTCTTTTTAATCAATTACATAAATAATTTTTTTAATCATTTACATTATAAAACAGGCTAATTTCAAACATTTACTTCATCTACACAGGCTGGTCTGGCTCTTAAAGATCTCAGATCAGTAAAGGATCTGTATTGTCAAGACTTTGTCAGTGTTGCTCCGCATTGGATCCATTACATGTTCCCTGCCCTCCTAAAGAGAAACAGAGCATATGATTATGAATGAAGATTGAAGAACATAAATGTTTGTATACAGTCTCGTGGAGGGATTTTTAAAACCGCTAATTTTGGCTTTTTTATTATTGGTTTATTACTCCAAAGCCTTTCTTGGCTGTCTCTCATTCCTTTTGTATTACGTGTTTGTCTAGCTAGTTTACTCAATCTTGATATAAGATTGGCTTTTGTATATTGAATCTTGATTCGATATCCGACACTTGAAGGCATTGTTTTGACCAAAAGATGGGTAAGTTTGGTCAAACAATGGTTCTCTGGTGGGTGAAATGCATCTTACAAATTAGTGAAATGGATTAGCTTCTTAGCGAAAGAAGTGCAAAAGATTACATACAAACTAGAAACTAACATTCAACAACTTTTTGTGTCAAATATGCTTATATTTTTCAACAATTTTAGCCAATAACATTGGCTGCGAGTTGGAAATACAAATTCAATTTCAAAGCTAGAGACGATGAGAACCAAAATATTACTCCCTAAATCAATTTGATAAGAACGAAACCATATACTTATATATTAGAGCCCTTAGGTTTATTGAAGAGACTCCAGGTAGAAGGATTAAGGTCATGGCCTCTGGCCTCTAACAAAGATGAATAAAGCTTCAGAGAACAGTGAAAGACTGAAAGTAAACTTTTTTTTGTCTGAATTAATGTAAATTGGTCCTGGAGACGACAGTAAAAATTTATAACATCTAAATTATGGATGTTCACGTTATGGTTCAACTAATGAAGATAAATGATTATTTGCAGGGATTATATAAATCTCTAATTAATTCGGTTGACTTGTAACTTAATAATTAATCCTTCATTCTCACAACACATGCAGGGAACTTTGCTTGGCTACTCAGATATATAATTGTTTCAATAATTATTTGATTTGCTAAAATAATACCAAATAAATCAACGGGCATATGGAGTATGGAGCCTCAGTTTTTATATAAAGCAATTCTGCCAAATGCATTCTTCAAATACAAAAAGAACAAATACTTCAAAGCAAACATCAAATCTAAAGTCGAATTATGTCTAAGAGCTTAGAGATTCGGTTTTTATTTACACTTGTTTTATTTTTGGTTGTGTTACTTTGTGTTGATGGTAAGAGATTCAATAATCATGGCCATAAGATGAGAAGAGGAAGGTGGGAAAGTAAGCTGAAGATGAACTTCTATCACAAGAGCTGTCCTCAAGCCGAGGATATCGTGAGAGAGATTGTGTCCAAGAAAGTCAAAGCAAACCCTAGCTTGGCTGCCAAGTTACTTAGGGTTCATTACCATGATTGCTTTGTTAAGGTATGATATGCATATATATAGTTTATTTCCTTCTTCTTTTCTTGAACAACTTTATAATGAAAATAAGTCTAATGTGGATCATTGATGATATCCAGGGGTGCGATGCATCGCTGCTATTAGATTCAGTAGCTGGAAAAGATGCGTCCGAGAAGGAAGCAAGACCTAATCTGTCCCTAGCCGGGTTTGAAATCATCGATGAGATCAAGTCCCGTCTTGAACACCTATGCCCTAAAACCGTCTCCTGCGCCGACATTCTCACCCTAGCCGCCCGAGATGCCGTATCGTACGAAGTAATATACATAAACAAACTCGTCTAAAGATATTTACATGATTAGAAAATACGATCTCTTACTTATCAACCATGCTAGCTAGTTGTTGATGAAAAGTATAAACCAAGAATCGATTCGATTTAGATTACAAGAAAAATCTGGTTTTTACAAGATTTAATATTAGTTTGGATTTAGATATAGAATTTACTCATTTCTAAGACAAAAATTTAGATGGTCAGATATTTATTAGTCTTTGGAAATTAATGATATTTCTGGAATTTGATGTTATAGTTTGAACGGCCGCTATGGAATGTCTTTACCGGACGTGTTGATGGAAGGGTTTCTTTAGCGACGGAGGCGGTCAGAGACTTACCGTCCGCTGGGGCAAACTTCACCGCTCTACAGAAACTCTTTGCCGAGAGTGATTTGGACGTCGTTGACCTCGTGGCTTTATCAGGTTCAGAATATATTCATATTTAAGAATAATATACGAGACTTGATTTTATATTAAAAAGAAATGAGTTTGTATGAAACAGGAGCACACACTATAGGAACAGCACACTGCGGTGTGTTTGGTCGGAGGCTGTTGAACTTCACCGGAAAAGGGGACACAGATCCTTCTCTGAACCCTAGCTACGCCTCCTTCCTCAAATCCGAATGCTCAGACAAATCTCTAAGACTCAACTCTTCCGCAGTGGTCGGAATGGATCCCACCGGACCTCTCTCCTTTGACGGTGGCTACTTCGTCTCCCTCCTCCAACATAAAGGACTCTTCACCTCTGACGCCGCCTTGTTGACTGATCCCTCCGCTGCTTCGATCGCTAGTGTTTTCCAAAACTCCCGCACTTTCCTTGATCAGTTTGGTCGGTCCATGATCAAGATGAGTTCCATCAAAGTCCTTACACTTGGAGATAAAGGTGGTGAGATTCGCAGCAATTGTCGTTTCGTCAACAAATAAATTTACTTCGACTGTTCGGATCCAAATCCTTACCTTAATTAATTATCCATATCTTTTGAAATTTGGTTTTCTTAATTGTATTACGGTATTGTTGTAATTTTGTTGATGATTATATACGAGACCTTCAAGTGGAGTCCCATATAAATACTCAAAGACCAGCGCTGTCATGTTTTACTACGACGGTCAGAACGGATCTCCAAGAAAGCTTTTACTCAAGTAAAAACGGGTTTAAAACAAATGTTTTTCTGGGGCTATGGCTCATCTGCTTCAGCGAGGTTTCGATATGTTGAGCCATGGCCCAAGAACATGAACTATCTTCTTGTATATGGAACCAAAGGAAACCTTGTTGTTGTCTTATAATACTAGAGTTAATATGAAACCATGTATTCTGTAAGTGTATTCTCCTCTAGAGTAGCTGAAGCAAGAAGGCTAGTCCTACATTAGTTTCTTTTATTGTGGACTACATAAACAATATGAAAGACTTCTGCCTAACAACTTACGGCGATCCATTCAATTCTGTAACATACAGCAGAAAATTTTGTAAAGAAAACATGACGAGGAACACAATTACATATCTCTTACTTAAAAACTTCAAAATGTCTCATTCAACAAAATGCTTTTACTCATTCAGTATCCATTGGCAGAGATAAAACATAATCATCATAATCAATGCCAACACTTCCATGACAGTAAGAACAAGAAAGAAAAGAAAAAAAACGAACTTTAAAAAGCTTAAGCAAAAGGAAGTGAACTGATCCATAGCTCTCACCTCTCAGTATCAAATCTAGATGTTGACCTTATCAAAAGCTTCAAGTGCATCACCAGTAAGCCTACACACTCTCCATTCCTGCAAAATCTGAGCACCCATTTGCTCATAAAACTTGATAGCATTCAGATTCCAATCAAGCACAACCCATTCCACTCTTCCATAATTCATCTTCACCGCTTGCTTAGCCACAGCAGTCAATAACATTGTCCCAAACCCTTTTCTCCTATAAGGCTCTCTCACAAAAATATCCTCAATGTAAAAACCAGGCTTCGACAAAAAGCTCGAGTAATTCGGAAAAAACAGAACAAATCCAGCCACCACGACGTCGTTTAACATATCCGGCGAGAAATTGAAGCTCTCCGGATCCTCAATCGGGAGATCAAGGTTATGAGTTTTCAGAAATGGAGTGAAATTGGGAGACGCGGTGATGGGAAATGGAGAACGAGAGACCTCTAAGAGGAAGACAGTGAAGGATTGAAAAGGACGAGAGTTGAAGAGTGTGGAAGCGAGACCTGATTCGGTGGCGGCGAAGAGATGAGTGAGGCGTTCGAATACGGCCATTTGGTGGATTAGTTTGTGGATGAAAGGTACATCGGACGGTGTTGCGAGACGGATCCGGGAGAAGATAGGGTAGCCGATTGGTGAAGTTTGTGGTACCATGTTTGGTTCTGGTGCTGCGGTTGGAGGTGGTGGAGGTGCGGCAGCTGCCATTTTTGGTTATTGGTTGAGGATTGTGATTGTGAAAATTAGGGTTTTGAAGAATGAGAGTGAGAAGAACAGAGACGATGGAGGTTCTAGAGAAGCCGGGCGGTGCTTTTCTACTGTATTCTTTTTTTTTTTCTCCTTTTCACCTTTTTTCTTTGCCCGTAACTATTTCTTGTGCTATGTGTATTTTTTACTTCGGAAAATTGCAAAAATAGAATTTGACAAAATGATGTGTCTAACAAAATTTGACACGTAAACTAAAGTTCAACATATTTTATTAAATTTTTTTTTAATATATTTGACAAAACAAATAAAAAATTCAAACTTTTGATATAACTTTTTTTTTCTGCATTATTAGATTACAGATAATATGATCCTTTTATTATTTGATATAACTTTTTTTTTGTTCTGCATTATTAGATTACAATTGTATTTAAAAGTATTTGGCATCGTTTTTAAGTTTTTTTTTTTTAAATCGTGTTTTTATATTAAAATATGCAAACATTTATTAAACAAATTTGAAATGTGATGTGGCCATTTCGTTCCTCTAATGGATCTCTGCATACATATTTTATATTTATATCAAAACGGCGAAAAATACTTTAAAAGAAAATCTTTATCAAAAAAAAAAAAAACTGAAAAAGGATAGAAGTCATAATTATGATAGATCAAATGTAGAAGCAATAATAAGTGGAGGATATAAAAACAACACATACATCAAATAACACATACATGCATGATACATTCACTAGAGGCTTGTATGTTACAAATTGGTACATGAGTCACACACATTCAAACCTCTAACCAAAAAAAAAAAAATGTCACACTCAAACCTCCCCTCAAAGGCTCAAAACCACAACAAATAAGACACTAAAATGTCACTCACCGACCATCTTTACTAGAATTCTTTTTTATTATTTTGGTCCCATTTTTCTTTCTCCCTTCATGCCCCCAAACAATACTTCACCTCTTCGATAGTTGGAAAAATTAAATTCAAGCGTGTAGCTCGTGAAGCTGGCTCCTGACTGACCCATAAGCTTTCATAGCACCAGCTCTCAACACAAACTGATGGTAGAAAGCTGCAATGGCTGCACCCACAAATGGTCCGACCCAGAAGATCCACTGTATATTATAAGAAATAAACTCATTATATAAGTTAATTAAGGCGGTTCAAGAACGAGTTTTAGATGGGGAAAAATACGAACCTGATCATCCCAAGCCTTTTGATTGTTGTATATGACGGCAGCTCCAAAACTCCTAGCGGGGTTAATACCGGTGCCAGTTATTGGGATTGTGGCTAAATGAACCATGAACACGGAAAATCCAATTGGCAATGGTGCTAATACCTTTATTTCATCAATTTCAAACAATCATAGGTACAAATATGACTAGAATAGATAAAAGAATCAAATAATGTGTACGATGTTTGCATAACCGAACGATTTGGTTATGTAAAGAGTCATATATTATTGAAAGGAGAGGTTAAAGGTACAAATATCATTGAAAATGTATGAACATATATACACATGGGGCGTTGCGAATATAAGGTTGGACCATTTACATCCAAAGACATGTGATGAAGAGACGTGGAGGACAAAGACATGTCGTTATATCGTGAAAATGCATTTGGTACCAAAGAAAAATACAAGAAATGAGTGAGAAATAATTGGACACCCTTTCGTCGTTTATCTCATAGAAGAAAACTAGACGCTACACTTCACTTATTAAGTATTACTTGGTCCGTATTCGTTTTCCTTTGGCCAAAATGGTTAGACGACATCATTTTCAGATATAGCTAATAGCTGGCACACTAGATTTAGATTCTCTTACGTCCCTAGTCCACAATGGTCGACAACGAAATCAAAATATTTATCCTGATTTTTCTTTCCAATTTTGATTTCTGTTAACATCTATCAGCAGTACTACATTTTTTGTTGAAAATAAAGGAAAAGAAAGAAAACTATCATTTTTAGTTACTAGTTACTACTTTTACTCTTTAGCTAGGATTTTGATAGTTATGCTTTTGAGTTTACATTTTTTTTTTTCATATAATATATACTTTTATAAACTGTATCCACTTGTGTTTACAATTAATAATAGAATTTGTTTAAGATAATACTAGATGTTTTGAATGTTGGTATATAACATCTAAGGTTATGATTTCAATAAGAGATTGAAATGAAACCACACCTAATTCTCAATTGAAAATAAATCAAATCAAGTGTTAGAATTGCTTACAGGAATGTGAGAGTCACGGGCATTTCGTTTAGGGTCGGTAGCGGAGAAGACGGTGTAGACGAGGACAAAAGTGCCGATAATCTCAGCACCAACACCAACACCAACATTGTATCCTTCGGAGAGCATGTTGGCTCCACCGCCATAGTGGTTGTAATAAGAAGGCTGGAATGCTTTCACTAAGCCAACTCCGCAAGTGGCTCCAAGACACTGAGCCACCATGTATGAAAGAGCTCTCACCAACGACACCTTGCTAGCCAGGAATAGCCCAAACGTCACCGCCGGGTTAATGTGTCCACCTATACACATATATATGATTAATACGTATAATTTCATAAAACCAGCTTATCCAAGGGAGAGATTTAAAAAAAAAAATCGAGTAAATCTTAGACTACAACATAAGCTAATTACTTTCTCCATTTTCTTAAACTGTATGTCTTGGTGTTTTTACACAATTTGAAAAAATATATATTTGCAATACCAAATCTAACTTCACTTTAGAAATTGAATTTGTTAATGTTTCATTCCATAATCTACTCATACCAAGTCAACTCAATTCAACACATGTATTATATATAGTCGTCAACATTGTGTATCATCAATATATCATTTCACTACTATAGTGTTGGTTCAGTTAGTATTTTTGAAATATTGCGACGAGCCTCTAACTATGAAGCACGTGCATTAAGCTATGCAAATCAATGATATAATGGATTTATGAAAACTTATTAATCTGGTTTTTCTTGTGTTATGCGGTAAAATTCTGAGCTATAAAATGGATGGTAAAAACATAGAGATAATATTGCAAAAAAAGATGGTTAAGGAAAGAGAGAGAGACCAGAGATGCCGGCAGTGCAGTAGACGAGGATGAAGATCATGCCACCGAAGGCCCAAGAGATGCCGAGGAGGCCGACACTGGCGCAAGCTCCGCCGCCGGAATCTCTATCGGTCTGGCTCTTGAAGCCTATGACTGTCAAAACGGTGACGTATAGAAAGAGGAGTGTAGCTATGAACTCAGCGATGACAGCTCTGTAGAAGGACCACTTCTTGAGCTCCTTCACCTCAAACGTCTTTACAGGCGGTGGGTCTAGGTAGTCCTTGCCGGAGAACGAGTCCTCCTCCACCAACTCATCCTTCGTCATTGTTTCAAGCTTATGCTTAGACAGCCTCCACGGAGTGAGAGAGAGAGAGAGAGAGAGAAAGAAAGAAGATGTGGATGATGTGTGACGATGCTGAGAGGGTGTATTTATGGAAAAATGTGGCTTAATGTTTTTCCTCTTTTGCCTGAGGTGTCTCCTTTATTTTATTTTTAATCGTAAAATAAGGGAACATTACAGGTCTATTTTTCAAAAATAATGTTTTCAATTTAGTTTGGATTTGGTTATCTTGTGACGTTTTTTTGTTTAAAGAATAAATCACTCATCTAAAATGGATATGTGCAAGGCTCTGATTATGTTTTGTTGATTGCTTCTATCTCATGGCTGTGTATTATATTTTTGGTCTATTGTCGATTGCTACTTATTTAAAAGTTGAAATAACTCGTTTGTTTTTTCTTTTCTTTTTTGAATGTTAAATTGGGATTATAGTCAAAAAGTTCAAAACCAAAACTAAACGCTTTTTCATCAAGATTTTGGGAAGCTCCGAGACTACTTAATGACACTAGGCTTTGGTCGAGGCAAGGTTTGCGAAAAAAACTCAATACCAAGGGTCTGTTCACTCTCTGGTGCATCTAGCTGACGTTTTCAAGAATGTTGTCTAAACGTTTTATTTTTAGGCTTTTCTTTTCAAAAACTCTCCCCATCTTTAAAGATGCTCGACGTCGACCAAAGTGGTCGGGGGATAAAATAATCAAATAGACGTACAAAGAGACGTTTAGGTTGAGCTATAAAATAATCAAATAAGTTTTATTCAATTACTATCACTATTTTAACAATAGTTGTAACTATTCACATGACATGAACATCATCATTCATATTTCATAATTACAACGGATAAAGTGAGTTGTTTAGGTTAAACGATCCACCTCCATAAAAATAAAATCTTGACCACGTGGCGTCTATGGAAGACTCATCTAAAACTCTAAACGTAGCTAGGCCCATCCATGGCTGAGTAGGGTTGGACACACAGATAAATCAAAATATGACATTTAACGCGCAGCATTTGGCGGATTGCCAAGTTCTACAAGATGATGTATCACTTGATATAATCGAATCGACGACCATTCTTTCTAAAAACAAAAACCTTTAATTGCTTCATTAAGTATTACTCAATTTTCTTATAGATGGGTCTGTTCTGTACATAAGGGTATTATGGAGTATCAGGTTAGCAAAACCTTTTTACAAAACATTTTGCAATTTACGATTTATCATTTTATATAGAGACTCAAATTCAATTTTGCGTAATTTAATTTTAATTTTATGTACTTAATTCTTCTTTTAAAACATTTTCTTGTTTTGAATTGTTTTTCTTACATATGCCTTAACGTCACTTTTCTGCTACTAATAAAAAAGCATAGTTATTACTCCTTATACTTCAAATTAGTTGTCGTTTAATATTATTTCACATATTAAAAAATATTTATTTATTTTGTTTCACTTATAATTAATATTTATTTAATTTTATTTTATTGGACAATGCACTAAAACAAGAAGGACAAAATTATAAAATTTATCAAACATATGCATTAAAAACATAAAATAACAATTAATATAAAACGAGTATTAAAATAAAAAAATGACAATTAATATGAAACGGAAGAATTAGTAAACAACAAAGTTTAAAACCCGCGAACATAATATTCACTTATCGGAAAATACACAAAGCCTTTACTAATTGTTCTCCATTATCTTTTTCGACAATTTTCTTGTTCTCCATTAGCATTCATGAGTTAGCTTACTCAAAATGGCTAAACCGGTCGATCAAAGTATTAATTAATGTAGTATAAGGAAAAATAACAAGAGAAGATTAACTATTGAGCCATGTAAGGTATCGGAAACGAATCTTCTCTCGCGGAAAGTTCTAAGCAGGAGACGTGGCATCTGAAAACCACACGGTTAGTACACTTCTTTGTTGTCGGCGAGACACGTGGCGAGATTTGTGGATCGAGATAAGCTGGTTCGGTCGGAATGTAAATTGTCTTTTTGGTTCATCACCAAATATCATTGGATCAGAACTTTGAAATCTCTCCCTTGTCCACGTCATCTTTTCGCTGAAGTTTCTTTCCAATAGTTTTCCTTTTGTTTCTTTCTCATTATTTAGATGTAAGTTTTCAAAATTTTAGCGACAGCGATTTAAAGCTTTTTGTTTGGGATTTAAGGTTGGTCTCGAACGATTTCAAAGCTGACATAAGTTTTTTTTTTGTTTTGTTTAAACTGAATTATATTCCTCAAACTATTTCAAAGCTGTGATAAGTTTTTTTTGTTTTGTTTAAACTGTATTATATTCCTCGAACTATTTCAAAGCTGTGATAAGTCTTAGTGTCGAGTCTGTTGACTTAAGGGAATAAGTGATATTCGTTTTCAAATTTGGATGTTTCGCATTCGTAAATTGTTTTTTTTTTCTCTCTCTTGCCAATTTCAACTGTAGAAAGTAGAAACAACTTCAACATAGAATTGATAGCCACGAATAACTGTGAGTGTGCACATGACTGATTTTTTCTGTAGCCTAAATATTGACATGCTATGCTTTAAACCTGATTTAAAGGCTACAGTCCAACCATTTTTAGATGCAACTAATTGTACATATAGAATCTAATGGTAGTTGCAGAATATAGTCGAATAACATATGTTAGTGGAATTTTTAACATAAAAAAAAAAAAAAGATGTTCATGGAAATGACAAAAAAAATTAATACTGATTTATGATGATGATGATGATGATGATAACGATGATGAAAATGGATGTTGATAGTGAAGTGGTGATAATGATGAATGATGAATGAGTGCATGATGGTGTGTTATTGTATGATGGTGATGATGATTATGGTTATGATGATGGATGATGTTGATGGTGGTGATGATGAGTCATATTTAGCAATTCCTCATTTTAATAATGATTGTTTCTTTAATTTCAAATACCAATTTTAAATTAGAACTGTCTATCTCTTTTTTTTTTTTTTCCTTTGGTTCTCAAACCGTCTCATTATATAAGAAAAAGATGTGTTTGACCAAAAAAAAGAAGAAGAAGATGTGCATAAGAGTGACTACAAACTTTTATGGCCAAGAAATTATGAATCGCATTAGATTTGATTCTAGATGTTTTGGCTAAGACATCAGCAATATGATTAATTATCTCCCCTTTTAATTATATCATCATAAACCTCGTGTTACAAGTGCTCCATGGTGACTAGGATATTACGAGTGGCGATTTGACCGGTCGAACCGGCCGGTCTGTTGTTAAAATCATTGGCGTCTGGTCTGGGTTGGGCCAGAAAAAGAATTACCAAAAGCAGACAAGTGCGGCGAAAGGAGCGATGCAGAGCACACCGTTAGGGACGACGGCGGTTTCAGCAGCTTGTATCAACCACAACTCTTATGGCCGCTTCGTTTCCTCTTCAGGAGTCTCTAACTTCTCCCTCCATCGTAGGAGACGCCACTCATCGTCTCTCTTTCTTCTCTCCCCTATGCTTTCTACTTCTTTCAGATCAGGTTTGACCTCTTGAAAGCTTGATGAGCTATGATTTTACATAGATTTTGAAGATATTGACTTAAATTTACAAGCTTTGATTTTGATCGAGTTCCAATTTCCTAATCCACTATTGAATTAATTGTCCCAGATGTATTCAATTATAGGCTTCTGGTTTTCTATTCAGGAAGATTAAAACTTTTAGGATTTTTGCCTGATTTGAGCTAATCAACTGTTTTATTGTAATTCATAAACCAATGAGACATCTTGTGTCACATTGAGTCTTTGAGGAACAGATTTGAAGTTATTATCTTCCAAGTTTAGTGTTTTCATTGGCTTTGATTCATCAGTGGGTGATAAAGTTTGTTCCTTGATGGATATTTTCCTATGTTTGTATATTAGAAGCATGCAACGCAAGTCAAATAGTTGATCTTTTTCCAGCGGTTTCACCTGAAGTCGTTGTTCGAGAAGCAAGATTAGAAGACTGTTGGGAAGTAGCAGAGACTCACTGCAGCTCTTTCTTCCCGGGATATTCGTTCCCGCTTGACGTTGTTCTGAGAGTAGATAGGTTAATGGCGATGGTAATGGGGTTCTCTATTCCAGTAGGGTGCCGTAGAACCTGTTTAGTCGCTGTGATAGGTAGCTCGGTAGATGAAACTATCTGCTTTGGAAGTGAAGATTTCAAAATTGGAGCTTTTGATGCAAAGATTAGCCTAAACAAAGGTTATGTAGCTGGAATCTTGACTGTGGATACTGTTGCGGATTTCCTTCCGAGGAAAGGACCTCTACGCCAGAGAAGGTTCGCTTTTCGGTATCTTTTATATCAATGGTCAAGCTCTCTGCGCCTCTGTTCTATAGACTAGTGTGTTATGCTCGGATCTGTTTCCTTTGATGATTTGATGGTGTGTTACTAATTGATTGAAAGCTAGGACGGGGATCGCTTACATATCAAATGTGGCGGTTAGAGAGAATTTCCGGCGTAAAGGAATAGCCAAGAGACTCATATGGAAAGCGGAGGCTTTAGCCAAGAACTGGGGATGTAGAGCTATCGGTCTTCACTGTGATCTCAACAACTTAGGAGCCACCAAACTTTACAAAGATCAAGGTTTCAGATGCATCAAGATCCCCGAAGGAGCGACTTGGCCAAAACCAAAGACATCTCCAGACACCAGGTTTAACTTCATGATGAAGCTTTTGAACAACAACAATACACAAGCTCTTGAACAGTTCCGGTAAATCGGAGGAAAAAGGAAATTCGAATTCCGTCTGTTTATGATATAGCTCTGATTATGTAAATATGTTAATGGAGCTTGTGGCTTTCGTTTGTTCCTCTTGCTGTCTTGTGTAAATACTGTCTATAATATTTCAGACCAAATACGGTTTTTAACTTTTAAGGTCTTGCAGCGTCGGCAACGTTTTGCTTGTCCCGTGATCGAATAGTGTAAGTTTACCGTTTACTGTTTTATATTACATGGGGGAAATGGTTAGAAAAACCTTTAAATTTTGCCAATATATTATAAGCTTTTGTCTATGAACTAGCAAGACTGAGATCATGCTTCACCTTAAAAATGTGAATGATCTGCCAATCCATTGATTTGAAACATTTGCATGGGGCCCAAAATTTTAAGGAATCCCACTTAAACATAATTTATTAGATAGATTATTGAATTAATTTTTAAAAGGTTCAAATTATAATAGAAAACTTAGATTAGTTAAAGATATATTAAAAAAAATTCAAACTATAAATTATTGTTAAATATCTATTTTATAAAATTTAAAGTTTCTTTTAACATGAAGATTTATTATAATTTTTACAATATAATTAGTAAAAAAAATACATTTTACAATTTTTTTAATAATTATTATTTATGTTCGTATGGACCTCGAAAATCTCAGGACCAGCTCTGAGGCTAAGATCCATAGTTTGAACATGTAGAGTATTAAGAAGCTGAAGATTAATATTCATTATAATTCGAACGAGAAGTAATCGGGACAAAAGTGAAATAGATATCATAGTTTGGACATTATAGTGAGAAAAAACAAGTTCTGCGAGAGAACCCTTCATTGAGATCTACCCAAGCTAACATAGTACATCACCACATTTGATCTTTCGAACATAAAACTTCATTTTTATAAATGTTTGGTGATACATGCCTCAAACCTCCATTTTGCGAACTCCTTTCTCCAAAGCAGCAAGTTTGATGATATGGAGCGAATCTACCAAGTCATCACATAGTATATGAGGGTCTGGAATCACTGTTGTATCGACAGCTAGATTGATAATAATCTTGTTTACGTGGCTTACGTAATGGATTATAAGAGCCTTGTTCACCAACAAACATAAACAACTGTTAGTTAATTACATCTAAGTTTTTAATGACATTTTTAAAAAGTTAAATAGATATATATATATATAAGTATTGCATGATTAGAAATACTTACTTGTGGTCCACCCATTGCGCTTGCTGCAACGTAAGACATTGGATGATCAAAAAAACTTATTTCTTCGTCTGGACCCAACACATTTGAAAATGTCAATGTGGTATGACAAAATACCCTCTTAACAATAGCTTCTGCTACCTGTATATATAACACAGTTATAAGTTTTTTTTCTCCATATAGAAATATATATCAACTGGTTGATAGTGATTTTATGTTTTACCTTTTCCCCGAATATTTTCATGATAACTTTGACGATACCATAAAGAATAAGTGTATCCTTGGAGATTTTTTTAATATCCATAGTTGCTTTGGCTCGTCGGACGTATTCCAATGGATCAACCTCAGGTTTTATCCATAAAGGAAGTATTAAAAAACCTAGCGAGTTTCCCCATCTACACTTTGTATCCTTCGCCATCATATTAGCAAGATCCTACGTTTTCATATTTTATGAGCTTCTTACATTCTAATGTATTAAAAGGGACAATGGTAGTTATTTTCATTTTACCTCGATTTTTGTATCGGGTCTTAAATTTATAGCTATTGTACCACGAAGACGGATTTTTTCTAAAAACAAATTCTTCTTCACCACCATATCTTCTTCATCTACTTTTAAAATTATACAAAATTGAAACAATTGTTAATGATATATTACATTAATAGCGTAGTCCTAGTATATAATGTATGAAACATCCATTATAAATGTATATTTATACAGAATCTTCAAATGTATTCACATCTTATAATTTTTAATAGCTAAATATCGTTAATATACCTTTTCGTCAAACGTTATAGATGTATATTTATATATTAAAAACTGTAGTTACATTATAAATAATAATTAAAAATCCTCCATTTAAAAATTACAAATATTTGAAACCATAGTTAAATACATTTACTGTGAGTTTTTGAAATATCTGAAAATGATTGAAAGATAATTGATAAACGTCGGGAAAATAATTTCTTTTTAAAAAAATTTCTAGAAGTATATATACGTAAGAACTAAGAATTTCTCGGTTTTAAAATACAAATTTAAACTCTATCTATTAGTGGCTAATTTTTTAGCGAGTTTTTATTTCTCAAAGCCGTTGATGTAATTCATATCTTTTTATCTATTTTTTTTTTGACGGCAAAATTTTTCATCTATTTTAAAACGTAAGATATCGATATTAAAACTACATTGAACCATACTAAGGCCAATAACACTAGTAGAATTGGAAAGAATTTGAAATTACCAGATATTTTGCTCAAATATTTTGAGAGACCTGCCTGTGTCATTCCAAGAAGAACATCATTTACCTTCTACAAAATTAAACATAAATTATTATAGTTTTAAATATAAGAAAACAAAAAAATTTGATCAATATAAAGAAAAATGACTATAAATATTAATATGCCAACCATTTTCATTGTGTTCTTCACCAACTTGACATCATCAAAACTTATTATCCGATGGATAACCTTTATAGATCGAACTCTATCTCCCGGTTTACCCAAGAGAGGAGTTTTAGTATCCCGAATAAAACATATTGTAAGCAAAGACTTGAACAATTCTATAACAGTTGTAAAAATGATTCTTATCATAAACCAAAATCTTCCAACCAACCACCAACCCTTACTATTGGAATCAACATGTTTTCTTGTAGCCGCGGTAGTAGGAATAGTCTCCGGGTCAGATATTTTTCGTGAACTGGCTAATAAAAGAGACATTAGAGACATCCCATCGCCAAGTGAATGATGAAATTTTCCTATACCCAAAGATTCTGCATTTGATGTCTTTATATTCAGTATATGAAATTCCCATAAAGGTTTGGACATGTCCATTGGAGTATTAGCTATGCTTGAAGTATAGTCTTCTATAAATAGATCAGGATTTTCAATGTTGGACTGATCAAGATCTGGAATAATAACATGATCTTCTACTCGAACACCAACAGGAACCCAACTAGCTTTTCCGTTTTTCTTTATTTCCTGAAACGTTAATTTATTACAATCAAAAATTATTATATTTTTATTTTATACTGTATATTATTAAATCTCCAAGTTTAAACCGATATACTGCATGTTATTAAAATCAAAAACAAAAAATTTCTATTAAAATAAAAAATCACCATCAAAACTAAGAGGACTATAAAGGAAAATTTTAAATTTGCATTCGTCTTTTTTTAACTATTATGATTATGATATTCTTAAAATTTCCTTGTACGTTATTACATGTAATTAAGGGCATGCATGTAGATATATGTTTACCACTTTGCTAGAGAAGCGAGGGAGCTTGATCCATGTGTTCTTGATACCTTCAAGAATGATGGATGGGTTGCATCTAGTTTGAAATCCTAAAGTGAAAATAATGACGCAGTAGAGACTTGGCGTAACGAACAGTCGTGAAACTGGACTAAGCGGCTCCATTACTGCTATCTCTTGCTTCTCTCTCGTCGTATCTTTTCCTTTTTTCATAGTAATTTTGATTATTCTCCAAACTTGCCTTTAGCCACAGTTGGATCTTACAGACTTATACTACAATTAAATGGGGTGGTACCCTCTTTTATTAAATGGGGTAGGGCACTAGAGGTAATACAAAGGAGTACAAGTTTGATAGTAGTAAGAGAGCTGGGTAATCAATACAATGATTTTTTTTTAAAGTTAAAAATAATGCTTTTAATACTGCTAGTTTTGGTCGATTTATGATTTGTAACTATTAAAACAGTAAATTTGTTACCACTCTAGTAACAGACTACCACGCTAGTATTTATCGATTATGATATGTAACTGTTACTTCGGGTGTCAAAAAAAAATTGTGTTATTTTAACATTTTTTCTACAAATTAAAAAAATATTTAAAAAATTTTCTACCATATATTAATACACTAAAACAAAAGTGTGCGATTAAGCTTTTGTGAAACGGAATAGTGTGCCCCTTTTTTATTATTTAATTGGGCATTTATTGGACTAAAACCAAATCCCATCAGTAAGTGATGTTTCTTTTTTATTCGTTTTAATGTTATTTCGCATTTTATTGAACGGAAACATTGTATTTTGTTGCATTGCTATCTTAGATCGAAGGAGTTACGTGTTTGGCACACAAAAAAAAAACAATATATATATATATATATGTATATTTTAAATTCACAAATATAGGAAATTTTTCACCTTTAAGCTTTTGGTATTAGAATTTTGGAGTTGATTTATTTTATAGTTTATTTAAATTTACCTTTCAAAAATGATCTATCACGAGTAGGTGATGTTTTCATGAATTTAAAAAGTTAAAAATTCCCTACAATTTTTTGTTTTGTTTTTGATAAAATCCCTACAAATTCTTTACATGCTGTTGTAAGGAATCTCTCTAGCTCGATTGCACACTAACTCCACAAAAAGCACACAACGAATTAACAAGTTCTTCTTCTCAAAGGGTTGTCCCGTAAAGCCGTACGTGTGGATAAAAGATCCACAAACATCCAATATATCGATATCAAGATTACAAGCTACGTACCAAGCGCGAGTTTCTATGTTTTAGGTTTTACATATTATTCGATTAGCAAAAATAACGAGAGAAGAAGAAGATGCAAAGGAAGAAGCGAAGAACTCTAATTTTTATTCCTCTGTTTTTGTAACATACTCAACCGAGCCTTCTTTTGCTCCTTATGGCTCTATATGGCTCATGTCCAAACTCTCAAGCGCATTTCTTATGGGTCAAACCAATTCAAATCTGGGATACCCAAAACATGTTGACCTGAAGTCAACAGATTTACAAGTGTATTTGTGAAACCAAGGTGTACTTTGATTCTGTATTTATTCTTCTAATTCTAGTGATTGACAGGTTGATATAATTTTCCGAAAAAGAGCAAACCTCCTATTTTCTAAAAGAATTTTCTATTTTCCTCACATAAGCTACGAGGATGGGTACATTTGCAATGATGAGCTTCAAATTCGTTTTTGGTTAGTTTACCAAAAAATAAATTCATCATTGGTTTTACCAAAAATAAAATTTCATTGTTGGTTTTTTTTCACATATTCAAGAGAATGGCTTCGGTTATCAAAATAAAATTGTTCAATTTTTGTTTTCTTGGAGATATGTAGATTGAGATTTTTTTTTTGTCGGCAGATTACTCCCTTGTGTTTGTGTGAGACTTACTTTGATAAGTTTTACTTTACTAATTTATAATATTGGAAGCTCAGTTTTGATAGCTTAGATATATATATACAGTAGAACTTCTATAAATTAATAATATTGAAACCAAAAAATTTTATTAATTTAGAAAGGGTATTAATTTATCGATAAATTAATAATAGAGATTTTTTGAATTTTATAATTTATATAAAGATATATTTAAAATAAGATAAAATTTATATTTTTCTAAATTTCCTTTAACCTAAAATTACATAGACTTTATAATTTATATATTATTTTATTTTATTTTCTATTTTCTTATAGTCTTAGGATATTTTTTCTTTCAATTTTCCATTTTGTTTTGGTGTTTACTTAGTATAAAAACTCACGTAACCTAAGTTTGCTCTTCATATTCTTCTTTTTAATTGACTAAAGTAAAAAGAATTGGTTTCTTTACCTAAGTTATTGTTCGTCTAAAACTCACATCCAATGGCTTCTTATCTTAAAGGTGTTCCAAAAACAACAATGACGGATCAAATACGCAAAAAATTATGTGAGTACAAGAAAGATCATCCGATATGCACTCAAAAAGATTTACAATTGTGGGTTGAAAAGAAGTTTCAATTAAAAATTAGTCAAGGTACAATATCAAATACACTTAAACATTCCGGTGAATATCTTTCAACTAATCTAGAGATGGGGAAAACTAGGCGACACAAGCCAGCAAAATTTTCTGATATGAAAAAGTTACTTTTGAGTGGTTTCTCCAATACCAAAATCGTGTGAACATGAGTGGAGATCTAATATTGCAGAACGCAAAAGAGACGATAAAACTTGTATACCCGTAAGAAGATTCTGAGCATCAATTTTTTCAAGACTAGCTTGAAAAATTTAAGTCATGACATGGTATCAAGTCTTTTCGTCGTTTTGGAGAGAGTGGTTGAGTTGATACACATGATATAGAAAAAAAAATGGAGCTTATAAGGGAAAAATAGATCAATTCCCTAAGAAAGATGTTTTTAATATGGATGAAACTGGTTTGTTTTACAGGTTACAAGCTGATCATTCTCTTGCTACGAAGCAACTTGAAGGAAAAAAACAAGACAAGGAAAGGCTAACAGTTGTTATTTGCTGCAATGCGAATGGCTCTGAAAAACTTTATTTATGGATTATTGGAAAATATACAAAACCACGTTGTTTCAAGAATGTCAACATGATTAATTTAAATTGTGAGTACCGTTCTAACAAAAAAGGTTGGATGACAAGTGTGATTTTTGAAGAATATATCCGTTGGTTTGATAAGAAGATGCGGGATAGGAGAGTTTTGTTTGTGGTAGATAATTGTCCAGCACATCCAAAAAATATTGAAAGGTTACAAAATATCGAGTTGTTCTTCTTGCCACCTAACATGACATCAAAAATTCAACCTTGTGATGCTGGAATAATAAAAGCTTTTAAGATGTACCATCGAAGGAGATTTTACCGTCAGATTTTAGAGGGATATGAGTTGGGACAATCTGATCCAAGTAAAATCAACGTTTTAGATGCAACAAATTTTGTAGTCTCAGCTTGGACAGTTAATGTTTAGCAGGACACAGTAGCAAACTGTTTCTGACACTGCAAAATTCGTTCAGAAGATGTCGCATCAAGAAATTCGGATAGAGCAACTTGTTAAATTGACGCTCATGAACTCGATGTGGTGATTAGTAATCTCGGCTATCGCAATAGAATGGATGCTAATAGTCTACTGGACTATCTAGGTGAGAACGATACATGCTTAGAAGTTCAAAGTTTGAAAGAAATTGTGGCTTCTATCCTTAATGATGATGAAGTTGAAGACGATAATGCTGAACCTTTAGAACCAGTTACACGTAAAGAAACAATTCTCGCATCTAGAAATCTACACAAGTTTTGGATGCAGCTCGAGAAGTCAACACCAGAAGTTTTTGATGCAGTTAGAAAGATCAGAGATGAGCTCCAATAAGCATGCAAGTTTATGAATAAACAAACAACACTGGAGTCATATTTCACTAAATTGTCTTAGTTATATATATGCTTATATTTTTATGGTTATGTGATTATTAATTTATGTTATTAGTGGGACCATATATTAACATAGAGGTTTTTAAAAAGTTATTATCTTATTATCTTATCGAAATGTGTCAATTATTACACCGGCCAACTCGGGACCGGAATAATTTATTAATTTAGAAAAATTATTAATTTATCGAGTATTAATTTATAGAGGTTCTACTGTATATATATAACACATGTATACTAAGAAGTCAAAAGGAAATTATACACTCTCTCCTTTTTAAATCATGTAATTATTTTTACACTGAATATGAAACAAATTAAAATTAAAATTTAACTTCTTAATAAATTGACTTATGGAAAATTTTCTGTTTTACATTTTTTGGAATATTAGATATATATACAAATTCAAAATTAACATTAAAATTAAAATGGCAATCTTTTTAGATAAAAAGTTTAAATAGTCTACGATACAATTAATAAAACAGATGGAACAATCTTTTAAAGGGTATTAGTGTAATGGTTTCTCTTTGGTTTTGGGACCAGCTAAAACTACCATATTAATGAAAGAATGCGAAATTATGGTGCATGTAAAATGAACCACATAAACGATTTTAAACAGAACCTCATATCATGTGGTTTACAATCACGTATGTGGAATGCGATCAAAATGTTCACAATAAATGTTTTAAAACAAAGAGTACTTACTAAGTTAGTTGTAAAGGAAGTTTGGTGTATCCACTACACATCAGCGTTATGCGTATTGATTGGTTTAATAATACTAAGGTAGATTCTTGGATTTCTTTAGCTTTTCGATATAGGTTTTTATGTAAACTTTGATAAAAAACTTTTACAGAAATCTATTAGTATAATAAATCAGATTGGTAACAAAAACTGTAGAAACTGTGACTTTAAATATTTTTAAAAGTTTGATTTGTAACAAACCTGTAGATATTTTCAAATAAAAATATTTTATTATACTATATTTAAATAAAAATAATGACATAAACTGATAAATAAATTTTATTAATAGTAAAAATTTTAGGAACAAAATAGAAAACTCATAAATAATTATTAGTAACCAAATATTTCATCTAGTCCTGCTTCAGAGGCTTCCGAATTATGAAAATAAAAATATTATACATATCAAAATTACAACTATCTAAATAAAAGTACCTGTTGGAAATGCAAGTTTGAAAAACTCTAACTATCTGATAAAAAATAACTCTCCATAGGTTCATGTATTTGTAAAGTTTTTAATAATCTCTAAAAATAATAATTATTTTTTTTTTGAAAATTTCTCCATTGTTTTTGAATGATTCTTGATAGATTATTATGTACTAATAATATTAATCTATTGATAATTATGTGCTAATTAGTCATAATTTTGTAATTTATTTTGAATAGTAAATAATAAATTATTATAAATAATAAATAATAAATTATTTTGAATAGTAAATAATAAATTATTTTGAATAATTTTGTTGTTACATGTATGATTTTTTCGTTTTTTAATTATTTGGCTGTAATTTATCATTAATTTTATATTATTGAATTGATTAACAAAACAAAAACATTATTTCAATAATTGTTATTTACAGCCTCAAAAGTCTCATTTTTGAGACTTTAAAAAATTAAACTAAAAAAGATTTAGTGACTTTTAAAAATAGCAGTTAGACTTTTAAGATTTTAAAACAAAATAAAAATTTTAAAGTATGATTGGTTGAAAATTAACTTTGAAGATTTTAAATTGTTTTAAAGTTTTTAAACTCTCCTACCAATCGGCTCTAAATCTTTAAGTCTTAATCATGTGATTACAAAAAAAGAATTAAAGAAAGAATAGCTACTTAATCTACGCGACTAAATCTCGCCCATAGGGATTAGTCGGGTTAGTTTGGGCCTCGATTACCTCAACCAAAAAGCCCAAATTAAAATTGTTGCAAGAGTGTTGTTGTCCATCAGGCCTGGAAACCCACTTACAGATATAGAGAGATACAAAATGATCATTGCTTTGCTCCAAAACTGGAACTAAATACTATATTCTAACTTTGTACATATATATACACACATTACATGAGAAATTGAAACAACACCAACGTACAAAACCAGGAAATCGCCAGACCCTTTAAACCCACTTAGATTCACATTTTCTTCCCACTTAGATCTGTTTTTCTTAGTATTTCTTTACAGACAAACCCCCAAAAAAACACCAAAAAGTTTTGAAATAGATCAAAAATAGCTGAAACATTTTACATTGGTTTTTGATTTTTGAATTTATTTTCACCTTGGCTTTGGCTGAGATGCAAATGATATCAACGGCTGGATAACTCTATGATGCGACGTAGCCTGAGATCGGTTTAGCATCTCAACCATTGATGGAGTCTGGTAATAAGCCTGGACAAAGCTCGAACCATCTCCTGATTCTCCTCTTGCTGTTGCTCTTTGCCATGAGTGTGAGCTAAGTCCAGAAAGAATGTAAGCTCTTCCTGATACCTCGTAGACATGTCTACTTGCCATTCTTTCTTGCATTTCCTTTAGCTCTCTGTCCAGAGCCACACAAAACCCGTCACCCGATTTTGCTGAGACCGTCTCTGCTAAAACTTGTCTAAAACTCTGGATAACTGTAACAGCTGCGGCTAAATCTTCTCCCTCTGCTAAGGCTCTCGCCTTTACCATTGCCTCCGCAGCTAGAAACCTGTTTCTTTGCCTATCTACTTCAATGGACACAGCAACTTCTTGACCAACAGTTTCTGGTCTTTGAATCTTAAGCACATGACTTTGAAGCGTCACAATTTCTTTTGTCAAAAGATCTTTGAAGATACATCTCATTTTAAGAAGCGGAGTCTTGTTTCCAGCTTTCTGAGCTGGGATGTTGATAGAAATCAAGAAATCCCTTTCTTCATCAGCGTAAAGATCACAAATGTCTACAAATCCCGACCGACCATCACCAGTAACAAGGCTCAGGTAACTCCCAGCTTTTATCGAGCTGAGATGAACATCTGAGTATAGACCATCGATTTCCAACCGTAGCTCCTGCACTGCAACACTTAAAAGTCCACCAATGCACTGTGCAAGAGCATCCTGAATCACAGATTCACTCTCAATGAAAGAGAAAGTTCCCCCAGAGGTTTCAGATACAGAATGCATCAGTGAAGCATCATGATCTGATCCGAAACCAAAAGAATGAACCGGGATCTGAAACCGCTTGCTTTCACAACCATGCATAGACAAGGGAAGTAACAACTTGTAGTTTGGATCAGGTTGGTTCATGGTATAGGTGTCTCGTCCATCAGACAAAAGGATAATGCTTGCAACAGGATTTTTATCTCTTCGATCTTCCATCACCTTGAAACCTTTCTTAAGACCTTCAGCGATGTTGGTACCGCCATTTGCTACCAATGAGTTAACAGATTGAAGGGCTCGGTGTCTTCCAGCATCAGACATTTGAGTCAAAGGGAATAGACGACGAGCAGTAGAAGAGAAAGCAATCACCGAGAGCCTATCATTTGACCCAAGGTTTTGAATCACAAAACCCATTGCTCTTTTAAGCAGAGCTAGTTTAGTTCCTGCCATGCTTCCACTGATGTCAAGCACCGTAACAAGATCAACTGGAGCTCGAGGATACCGAGAAATCTGATTGTTGAGGGAGTCAGCATTTCCAGTAACCATGGCAGCAGCTCTGAGATGCACCAATACATCAAACTTCTCACGAGACTCAGCTCGTGGTACAGCGGAAACCTCAGGATATATTTTCAAGTCCATCATTCTTACAGGATGATTGTTCTTAAAAACATCATTATAGCTCTTCCCAGAAAACACAAGCTGCTGCTCTAACGGTTCATCATCATCGAACATCAATGGCTCAGGAGCCAAAACTCGTCCTTGATTCATAATTCGACGAGGAGTAGGTAAGCGGTGGACAAGGCTAATAGCTGCATCATTGTTATAAGATCTAGCAAAGAGATAAGGAAGATCTAAACTTGGTTGCTGCATTGGAATCTCCTTCCATTTAGCACGACACACAGGACAAACTTGGTTTCCATGTTTCACGTTTGAAGCAATGCAGTGGAAATGAAACGAGTGCGAGCACTCTGCAGTGAAAATCGCATGTCCTCCTCCTTCTTTCATCTTAGTCAAGCATATAGAACATGTCTGCTCATCAAAAAGATAAAGAAACATGTGTGAGACCATGTTCTATAGGCTTAATAAGTACTCAATTTCAAAGCCAAAGTAAAATCAAAATTAGCACTTCTAAGTAGCTAGATATGGAGAAAGAAACAAGCTTTCACTTTATTATAGATTTGTATAGCATTTCTGAAATTCAATGAGTCGAGATCTCTAAGCACAATAGCAACAGAGAAAGGAGAGTCAAACTCAATACTGAAAAATAAGCTTATATTAACATAATAGCAAAACAAAACAACGAATAGAGACGACTACAGGATCATTAGAGTAATTTAAATAGAGATAAGAAGAAACAAAAACAAGAAGAAGACAAACTCATATCCAAAGTCAACTCTTTATCACAAAACCAAACACAGGCAGTGGAAACAAGATTGTGAGAGTGTGGGTGTTGTAAAGAGCAAACCTTTGAAGATTTAGAGCTGTTTCTGGACAATTTGAGACCGTGAGAGGATGGTGTTGGGGTCATGGGCCAGTTGAGAGGAGAGAGCAGAGCAGCATCAGATAATCTCTCTGAGGAATTCAGAGCAGTGGGTGATTCCTCTAGAGTTCGTGGGAGGTAAGTGCAGAGATTTAGACCTAAAGCTAGTTTCATTCTCCTCCATTTACTTCCCATTCCTTCGGATTGAATAACCTAGATACAGTAGTCCAAAGACACAAGAAAATGCAAAGGAAAATAAACAACAGAAACGAAAAAAACGCAAAGAGAGAGACTTGAAGTATTGAATTAACGAGAAAAATGTTTCTGGTGGAGTATGATGAATCAGTGGAAGTGGTAGTGGTGGTGACGAGAGAGAGAGTAAGTGAAGAAGAAGAAGAAGAAGAAGAAGAAGAAGCAGAAGCAGAAGCAGAAGAAGATGATATTGGGAAAGGCTTTGAGATTTGCGACTATTTTGACCTTTGTTTTGGCTTTTGGGTCTTGTTAATAAATCCAGAAAATACAAAAAAGGATAAAGTGAATCTACACAGTTTATTAATGCTTCTGCCTTTTGCTTTATAAATCATTTTTTAATTCCATATAAATCATTTAACTAT
The DNA here is from genome assembly GCA_028015245.1 of Cardamine occulta. Classification (NCBI taxonomy): domain Eukaryota; kingdom Viridiplantae; phylum Streptophyta; class Magnoliopsida; order Brassicales; family Brassicaceae; genus Cardamine; species Cardamine occulta. Next base: position 15,323,379 of record CM051377.1, on the reverse strand, counting down.
TTAAGTATCCTATAATAATATTTGAGAAAACAAAAGAGACATTTTTTTCTTGTAATTGTCAATACAAAAATTTGTTTATAAGTTTTTTTAAATCAATATTTGTTTTATAAGAAATTACAGCATATTGTATTATAGAATATATATATATATATTATAAGAAAAATGAAAAGTGAAACTACAAAGTTAGCTAATATTTCTGCTTTATACATATAAATCATTTTTAAGTCAAATGCCATGTAGTTATTTAAGAATTTATCAATTAAATGTTACTAATCAAATGCCATGGGTTGATTTGTTGGGAAGAAAAGAGAAGCTATGATGAGAGGAAATGAAATGATGAGAGTAGAATCATGGAAACAATTTATTTTCCAATGGTATTAATTATTTTATTTTTTGTGCGATTAGTAATGATAAATGAGTTTTAATTTGATGTTGCACATGACACTGTAATGATGAGGTTTAGGGAGCACACGTGCAACACTTCATTTCCTTTTCACCTCAAGTCATAGCCCTTAATTATGCCTTCATCCCCAGCTTCCATTTTTTTCTTTTTAGTTTGTAAAGAAAAATGGTAACAATCCGATTTATTACATAAAATGAATACAGATTTACAACTTTTATTTCTAAGCAAGAACATAATACGAACAATTAGAATCAAAAAGAAAAAAACAATAACCACCTATATCTACATCAACGACATACTTTATTTTTTAATGCTAAACTTATTTCGTTTGTAGTGCAAATTAATATTTCGAAATTAGCCAGTTATAAAAATGTATGCAAGAATCCCTTTAACCAAAAAAAAAAAAAATGTGTGCAAGTTTTGGCAAAAACGTGATAGGGAAACCGAAGTTTCTACTTTATCTCGAACAAAGTAGCTAATACAATTAAAGTCAATGTGGTGTGTCCGTTCGTAAAACACTAGCACTAGTGCCACCAAAACATGTATAGTCGTTGGGCCATCGTAATAAAGATCATCGGCAAAATGAGACGACAACAATCATGAGCACCACATTAACTGACATACTATATGATTTCCATTAGATCGATAATAACTTTTGTTCAATCTTTAAAAGTTCAATTAGAGTTTGATTGAATTTTAAGGAATTAGAGTTTAAAGAATTAAATGTTTTATTGATAATTATGATCAAAATGACAAAGAGATTTTGGGTTTTTGAGCAAGAAGACAAAGAGTTATAGAATCTAAGTCTTAATCTTTTATGCGATTTCTAGATAATGTTCAATAGTGAAGAATTCTCTTTTTTTTTTTTTAATAATTTAAAGAGGTTAATGGTTTTTTTTCCTGTTCGGCTTAGAATTTTTTTTTCTTTGATCTTTCCTTTTTGAATCGATTTCTTTTTTAGGATTGAACTCTATTAAGTTGGTCGTTGATCGTCATGAACCAAGTTAATTGGGAGTTAAGAGTGAATCAATCTTAATTTGGATCGAATCTAAGGTAAGGTACTAAACTCAGTACTAACAACTTTCGCTTGGAAGAAGATTGTATATCGCTTCTCTGTCTATTAGAAAACCGAATAAACACTAAACAATCGTGGAACATCTACTCTAAAGCAATCTCACCTAATTAAGCTAACACCGTACAAAAAGCTTTAAATTTTTCGATGGCACTAACAAAAATGCTATAAGTTGGACCCAGGCTTGTTCTCATGAAACAAATGAAAACGATTTATGATGCGTACATGGTTTTTATGTATTTTTTTAATATCATGGCCGTAAATTATCACGAGTGTGATCATATACTCTTTCAAAAAGTGAGTTTGTCAGCATAAAATAGTGTGTTCAACTAATAATTATGAGCGGCTAGTGCTGTCATCAACCCAATACCTCATCTCTTTGTATATTAGATATTATTTACCCACCTAAATAGGTATGTGGCTGATGTCAAGCAAAAAACATATTAAAATTTGAAAAATATATAGTTATGCGCCTATTTTTCCTTCGTCATATTACCACTTATGTTACTTTTTGTCGTTTGTTAAAGTATTATACATATACTAGTACTTTCCAAGTCTTAACAATAATCTATGTATTTGAAATGTTTTTATAGAACTATATGTTTCTTGTGATGAACATTTAACCGTAGGGTTTGAGGTATCGTCATAGGATTGCTCTAACACCGAGCGTTACACTTACACATCCAATTTAAATTAGAAATCCAGTTCAAATAGTTATTCTAATAAACAGTGATATCTACAAATTTTTAAAAATGGAAAACAAATATAAAGGACTTTACAAAATATTCTCATTGGGGCTATCATCGGCTTTTGTCAAACTCGATTAATGAGACTATTTGTTTGCGTTATAGGTTTAAGCTCATGTTAATAACATATAAAACACGAATATGTCAATTTGTGTATCCAAGAAGTGTCGTGTGTGCCTCGGAGAGATTTTCGAAGTGTTTGGTTTTTGTAGGATTTTCGAATAAGGCCACGCAAAAAACTTTGAAAGACGAAAGCCGAAGGGCTCGAGCGGTCAATGTTATTTGGTCAAACACACGTTACGTTAGCAAATCGTCCAACTCCATTTCTAAGTTTGTAGCCTTCGCAGTAGCTTCATCGATGTTACCCACTAAGTAAAAGGCCTGTTCAGGAAGAGAATCAAATTCTCCGGAAAACATTATTCTCGGATGGCTCCACTTTTGACGTTAACTTCAACTTTGCATTATTGTTAATATAGAAAACATATCCATAACTTCCCAATTACACATAAAGTTTTGTTAATATAAGATCTTATTGATCCATTTACATTTTCTTGTATACCTACTGCTTAATCATAAACTTTTACAATAAAAAATGCTTAATCATAAACTTTTTTCTTATAATGTAAAATTTATACAACAAAAACTCATTAACATTATGCCATATAGGTTGCAATTTTCGGAATCAATATAAAATTAAGCTCTTGACGAAGAATAAACAATAGCCTCGATCATATCGAAAGTGATATTATAACGAAATTTATACGATAGTATATTGGAGTATTTTTTACTCACACCGTTAGAATAATGAGTAATTTTGGTATACGATCAGAAAAATACGGGTTGTGAGTGAAGATGTATGTAATATTCCGAACTCTATAAATAAACTTTATGTATGACGTTTTTGACTATCTCTATCGCAAATATGCAATTTCTTTTCATACCTTTTTTTGGCCAAAATTTCACTATTAATTGTGTTTAACCCATACAAAATACGGGTACGTGGCCTACTAGCAAAAAAAAAAATCAGCATACTTCAAGCGAGATAAAGTATTAATTGAAAATAAACTTGTAGTAATATGCATTGTTAATCGATAAGACGATAAGTAATTTTCCAAAGTAGCAAATCAACTGTAAAACAAAATGGAACACACCGATAATATGCCAAGAAGTAAAAGAATACATGGTCAGAAACAATAGACATATTACATATAACAATGGAAAAATCCACCCTTACTATTAGAAAAACAATTGAAATCGCCCAAGAAGAACAACATGACAGCTGTGGTATTGTAGTTAACAGTTTGCAGTTACCAACTGGAACAATAGGATATATTAAGATTCAAATTTGAAGGCACCAAGGAGAAAAGTAGAGAAAAGAGAAAAGTTTGAGCCAAAAGCAAGAAAATTTAATAAATAATTAGTGAATATAAATATTTCCTGAAATCGGAAGACAATTATTTTTATCAACGGCCTTTATCTGCTCCCACTACCTTTTTATTATCTTTTGTTATTCAAAAATACTATTTTTCTGAAAGCGATGAATATTTAAAAGCCTTAACTTTTTTTTAAAAGGAGAGCACAAAAAGAAAGTTTCTCAAATCTTTTTGCCATGCAATTTTATTTATACATTGACGCTGCGAGGATTAAATAAATAAATAAATAAAACCACGACAATGACTTCCATATCCTAACTCTCATCATAAAAGATCGAAGTACGTCAAGGTATGGAAAATATCGATCTTCATCTACAATACTCAAGTACTAACCAACTTGTATTATTTCTGAATTTGTAATATATTGAAGTTAAAACTTACGAGATCGAAGAAAATATTTTTCCTATTCGGTCTAACATTAAAAGAAAATTGGTTAACCAAAAATAACTCAAAATAATAATTAAACCAAGTATATTATGTATGATGATGCTAGGGCAGGAATCAATTTCCTTTAGAGATATCCTCGTTTTTATCACGGCATAGCGGTTACATTTTTTGAGAAGTTTTGGTTTGGAATAAGTCCGGTTTCTTGTTTTTTTTCTTTTCTAAATAATATAAAATGAAAAGCTTTTATGTGGTGAAGCAATATTAAAGAACACAGAATCAAAAGGTGTTCGGTGAGGTGGAGGATAGGATTCCCTTTATAGTGTCTCTTTATGTCTCGCACTACTTCTGGCCTAAGTCAACCGCAAAAGCTGAACTCTTTTTACTATCTTTTCTTTAATTATTGTTTTTCGTCTTCAATGTTGTGTAACACTTTAAAGTTTTTTAGCAACCACTTGGCATTATTACATGTGACAATCTGTTAAAAATATTAGGTCTTTGTTTTTGCTCTTAAAATACGCTCCTGGTTCTCCCAAAGTCCAGAGAGTCAGGACTACAAGTCTTGTTCCTTGTCAGATCTAAGTTGTTAACGTTTAAATGAAATTTTTGTTGTTGTTTGCGTTTAAATGAAAAAAATCTAAACTAGTGCTTCTAAAATACCTTTAGTCCAATGGTTGATAATCTAAAGAAATTGAAATTTCTAGTGTTCTACTACACTTCAAGTAAACAAATTTCAAAATCCTTATTATCTCTTTGTTAGTTCATGTAAGATTCTCTAGAGTCACATAAATCAGCAAAGCAAAAAGGTCTAACGATGCAATCAAATCAACGGGGTTTTGTAAAACTGTTTCCTGCAAAATTGGTCTCTTACTTTACAACAAAGTATATTCCCCTGCCGTCACTGCTTTGATCCCACAAGCCCCAGATACCTCATTGAATAGTTAGCTACTCTTCCCAGAAACAGCTGCATTTACACATGTGGTGACCAGAGAAAGAAATTTCTGAATCTTGTCTCATTTCACTATTATGGTTTACAAATTCTTCTATGCTTTCTTACCTTTTGTTTGCGCTAAAGATGTCATTATTCTCTGCCAAAAACTGTTCTCTGGAGAGGCCTGTCCTCCTGCTATTCTCTCGGTGGCAGGACTCATGTCATGAACAAATTTCACTGATTCAGATAATCGGTTGAGAAGATTCATCAGCGCAATCACTTCATTCCTTTGCAATTCGAGCTGAAAAAAAAAACAAAGATAGGTTTGTTGCTCACTGAAATGCCATTCCCAAGGGAGAATAAAAGAAAATATACACTACATCAGATTTCCAAAACTGGACGATGTGTCTCTAGGTGTGTTAGAAACGCACATTATGTCGCAGATTGTCTTCACCATTGACAGTGAACAGGATTTTCAATGCAGTGCCAAGGCCAAGAATCTGGAGCTTTCCCCATAGACGGCATTTCTCACAGCCTACACAGTCCATTATTGCACTGCAGTCATCAAGTAATAAAAAAGACTTTAACTTAGCTAGTCAGTAGAAAATTCATTATTGCTCAAGAAAGAAAAAGAGCAAGCAGAGATTCACACTGGGGGGGGGGGGGGAAGCTAGTTAAGGATTCAAAAAGAACCTTATATTTCTGAACTGTTTTTGTATTTGTTGTTTCAGTTCTGGTCCACGTTGGCCTTTCCAGAGCTTAGCTTCATCAAATGGTACTGGACAAGCTGCTTTAGTTTTGGGGTCACTAACTAGTTGCTTCACCAGAGATTTGGTCTTCAAGTCCTCAATTACATTACCAGTCTCATATTCAGCCTCTCCCAAGTAATCTTCTGCCTACAAATCATAAATGAGAGGAAATAAACTAATTGTGATTACTCAAGACCATTGGGCCCCTTTACCTTGGATTCGGACAAAGAAAAGTGATTAGTAACTGACCTTTGTTACTGCTCTGAGAACAAACAAAAAAGTGAAGTATAGGTTCTGAACGCGATCTGGGTATCTTAACACACGATCATACAACAATGTCAGCTTTTGACCCCACTGAAACACACAAAAAAAGAGACCATTGGATCATTCTAATTCTCAGGAAACATATCTTGCGGAAAAGATAGATTGAGGCAGATCTTACCAAATTTGTAGCTTCATCAAGTAAATAATCTGAAGCTATATGAACTGAAATAGAAGAGTGAAGGCCAGAGACCAATTTGTACAATATCTTTTCTTCTTGGCACGACTCTGCAGATGTATCTACTCATCACATAGAAGCCAATATAATTGCAGGGGTTAGACATCCAAATGAACAGATCGGCCACTTGGAGGATAAAGGTATAAAGAAACAAATTGAGAAATCAAGAAACAGTTTGGAACGGTGAAGCTTACATTTGGGACAGTTCTCTGAGTATATAGCATCCCATATCCTTCTAGCTGACGGGCCAATATAGCCAGTGTACCGTTCAGGATTTAGCCGAAGATTAACATATGTCATATCATCTGCAGTCATGTAATAGGTCATCACGAACTGCATCTAACAAAAGTTGATACAATACTAAAAACGATACTTGTTACATATTGTCTCATGAGCCAGTTATATATGAACAGAGTGATAGAATGTTGACATGTAATCACGAATTACATAGAACATAAATGAACTAAGAAAGAAAATATGTATTTAGATAGTGAAGAAAAGTTAGATAGACAAACCGTTGTCAGTTTCATCATCACTTGTCCAGGGATTGTCCGTGACTGTCCAACCCCTAAAAGCTCTTGTGTCTAGGGTACGGTCAACAGCAGCTTGTGGTTTCCCTTCTTGGCAAACAGGATTGTATTGGCTTAATGGCTTCTTAAATGGTTCAGGGAACTCGCTTTCAGGACATTCACAAACACTACAGTCTCTTAACCGACACATACCATCATCAGGCCAAAACGGACAATCACACCACAGTTTAACCTATTAAATGGATTCAGAGCTATCATAACATACGCTTCCAAATTCTATATCCAATCACAGGAAGACAAAGAAAGAGGAACCAACCTTGAAATATCGGTAAAATGATGTCTTAACAAGGTCTTGAAGCAATGGATGCAACACTTGAGTGTTCAACCGATTCACAGTCTCATAATCACAACAACAGTCTTCGACTATCCCAATGTACTTGTGCTGCTCAGCCTAAAAACCAAATCAAAATGATTGAGAAGTCGAGAAAACAAACCAAATCAACAAGTTACGCTGAATTCTAAGCTAATCTCTTTACACAGAAACTCTAATCTAACCTATTTTCAAGTTCAACCACGAGCTCAAGAAGAAGAACATCAATTAGTGCTATCCCAGTTTCCAATCAGAAACTTATTACAAGAGATTTCAGAAATACCTAACCTGACGGCAATTGCATATTTTTCCGGTAAACTCATAAATCGACGAATTTTGAGTATTCAAAAATAAAGCGGCCACGGCGGCTAAAACAACGGCAGCTATAGCTCCGCTCAGAAAAATCCAGCGCTTTCCGGATCCTTTCTCCTTCACGCTTCCAGCGTCCGTCTTTGCCATTCGCTAATCGCAAATGGAACTATAAATCTGTGATGAAGAAGATACAACTGTCTCTGTTAGTTTTTACTCTGACAAAATCTGACACAGACGACGATAAATCTCCGGCACGGGATTTTCTTTTTTTTTTTTTTAAAGCGAGAGAAATTGTGGGCGTTGCTCGTACCAACCAAATCAGCAATTTCTACAAAACCGCAGCTACCGGGAAAAAGTCAAACCAATCACGGGTCACATAAAGTCATTAAATCCAACGGCTGGGTATTTTCATATTTTCCGTCGATGTAAAAAATAAATAAATTAGTGCCACGATAAGAAAAAAAAAAGTTTTGTTTTAACTCCGGTAATCTCTGTAGTCTGTAGTCTGTACTAAGACTCTGTTTTCATGTAACACACACATAAAGATAAATCTGAGCGATCCAATTGTATCATATACTCATATACGATTTATTAAGAAGAACACAAAGTGTTTTTCTTTTCTAGCAAATTGTCACAAACTAAATTAACAAAAAAAAAAACATTTCCTTTTTTTTATTCATCCCTGCTTCTGTTTCTTTGCTGTGTTGTTGACTGCAGAAGAATCGGATGGCTTATTTGATTTCTTGGAACATGGTACCAAAGGCTCCATTGCATCATTGTTTCCTTCTTTAACATTCAACATCTCAGCCATAGATCTCGCCTTCACTTTCCCCTTCACCTGCTCCTTGATTCCAGCTACATCATCTTCCCTCGAGTTGTTACATGGCATTGCCTCATCCACTTCCTTGTCTTTGTCTTCCGGTTGTGAACCTGTCAAGGCTGGAGGAGCACAATATTTCTGCTCTATGCGTACCCATTGGTACATACAGCTGAGTTTTTTGCTTACCAACGCCTCTACAAGATAATTCAACTCACCCATTGTGTATCTATAAAGAAAAATCTTTTTGTCCCATGTACAGGCGCAGAGCTTCCTCATGTGGCTTGGGCATGAGTAAAGATCAGGCGAACATGAACATTTAACAGCGGAAAGATGCAAATCCCAAAAACATTCACAGCATTCCCTCTTGCTCGCAGCATCATAACTCTCGTCCATCCTTTGCGACTCTAGTGAACAGGTAAGGAATTCACGTCTGTTTTTCTCCTGCTTGATCCGTGACTATATAAAAGAAAGATAAAAAATGCAAAAAGGTAATGAGGAAGTTCTTCAGGCTACACAGTTTTGGTGCATAATCTGAGTAAATAAAACAGGTAAAGAAGAGCGGTGAGCATACCTGGAAAATGTTGGAGAGTAGCCCGTCCTTCCCCCAAGAATCATTCAATGTCATGTACCATGCTGTCTTTCTCTTGGAAAAAGTATATTCCTTGAGGCATTTTGCAGCTTCGCTTGCAGCAGTTAACAATAGCTTATCATACGATATTAACGACTTTTTACTCTTCTCTTGATTCTGCAGAACAGCAACTTCCCCATGGGGCAACCAATCAAGGGGAGCAAAATTTGCCTTCTCCAAACAGTTGAAGCCACAGTCAAAGGAAGAGTAGTACGACCCAGGAAATATAATAACATACTGGCCAGGGTTCTGGACACAGCGGGTCACTGGTATCCCCTCCATGCTCAATTGATATGGAGACATTATCATCACCTGCCAAATGAATTGCCTCCCTTGTAAATTGAATAGCGGCTACAAGTATTTTAATAGTTCACTAAAAAATAATCAAAAATTTGATAGGCTTCACTTCGAACAGATAAATCCAAATACTGTGTGATCTCTGAATGGCATGCCATGGTTGTTTATGCTCAACGAGAACTAAATCACAAGTGGAATCGCCGTTGGTCACTCTTCTATCTATTTTCTATGTGAGTTCTGAAAAGAGTAACTTGCATTGATGCTTAATAAGTTTAAGTACTTACAGAATCATGACTATTTGGCTGTTCTCCTGACATCGCAGGGGTTAAGCTCTTCATGGTAGCCTTAAATTTGGATCGATGACATCCCGCTACAGAATACCACACTCTAGGATCACCTTCATGCAAATAGCAGAGGGCGTAAAGTCTCTCTTTCTCAGATTTCTGTTCAGTAACAAATATTCCAGGAGACAAATATGAGATTATCCAAGAAAAAATTGATAGCAAAACTTAAAATATAGCTTGACATCAACTTTAAATCATACCCAGAACTGGGAAGTATAGCACATTCCTACACTTAGGCGAGGAACACAAATTGATTCGCAGTCTTCTAATGATAGAAGGGAACCAGGAAGCTTGGCCGTATTGTTCAGATTCCAACCTGATATTATGTACTTGCAAGATTCAGATGATGCAGGTAAGGGAAATCCACTGCCAAACGTTCTGGTGTCTATATCATTGCCATAAAGCACCTAATTTACACAACGAGTTAGTGTTATATCCCGTTTCATATATAAAAGCAGTAGACTTGATTTTAACATTACCCCAATTTCAACAAGTGAACTCTCAACAAGTTGTCTATACTCTTTTTCAACGTCTGCCACAGTAATCTCCTCTAATTTTAATGATGGAGATGAGTTCTTGGAACCCAAAACCTCATCCTTTATGTTAAAATGATCCTTCTTGCGTGAAACTGCAAGGGCCTTAAACTTCTCCAAAGTAAAACTAAGACCACGTTGTATACTACAAAACTTAACCTCCTCAATTGCAGCATCATCGCTATCCACATCAACCTCCTTCTTAATATTTGGGTTCTCAGTATGAATTCCACCAAAGAGCTGAAGTTGAGTGGCAAAGTTGGAAGCCTCCCATATTTTTTTCTCCTTTAGAAGACATGGAGGTTTCCATGAAGGAGGAGGAACAACACAACAGATTCCATAAGGCTCAGCTCTGTCACGCAAGCTTGCTATATATGAAAGTGTGTCACTGAATTCCTGATGATTCAGTAACTCTGGGTTAGATGATAAAGTATATATACCTCTGTATGCACACATGTTCGTTTACCAAAGATGATGTAAAACAGTTTAATATTCTAATTTTTCTTTCATAAAAGCAAAGCAAAACTGACCTCCTCGGTTGGGTTAAACACAGGAGCTTCCTCAACTTGAGCCTCGGAGACTTTGAGACGCCGTCTCATCCGTACCTGTGAAAAGCATTTGTTCATACTTTAGTAAATAATGCGAAAGACTCAACATACAATCTACTATCATCTTGATACCTACACTCTCATACGCCTAAAAGCATAGTAGAGCTACCTGAATCATCACATCAAGCTCCAAGTGTTCATGCTAAATCACTTAGAGCAGGCATATGGAATCCACAACATGAAATTTTCCGGCTTAACTAACATCTTATACATCAATCAAGTCTAATGTCTGTTAGTAGCTATAACTTGGCACACATTCCAGAAAAGTGTCCTCTTTGAACTCAAAGAATGTTTTTAATAGACAAAAACTCAAAAAGAACTGAGAGATAATAAGAAAAAACCTTATTGATAAAACAAAAGGAAAACAATATTCCTCCATGAAAAATTCGCTCTTGCTCTAACAAGGATCCCTCAAATTTCTCGTAATCAGAGATACTAAATCTATCGCATCACAATCAACTTTCAATCCGTCACCCAACAATTATCCCAAACAATCAACCCAAAGTCATTCCTAAATCTCTGCCAGTTTTCATCATATTTAATTGCTTCAGATGGATGTCCATGTTTCAACTAGAGGTTACAATTATGCGTTACAGGGTGAGAAATTATCGCCTAAACAAGCGTGGTGCTAGGCATAGACATGTGTGTATATGCCTAGCTTCATCACAATGGCATATACAGAAAAGCTACTCTATATGGAAAAAAAGAAAGGAAAGAGATAGACATAGTTATGGGACCTCAGATTGTTTTGCCTTTAAGGCCTCTGAGCTGGGAGTTGTGTGATCGTGCACTATCCACGGTCGCTCTGTAAGAACCCTCTTGAAACTATCTGCATCATCTGTACCAAATCCAGTTGTCTGCTCTTGCCTCGAAACCGACCTGGAATTTTCTTCGTCTCGGTGTACCTTCCTCAGCACAAACGCTGTTTGAGATATAAAACCTGGCGGAGCTGAAAGTTTGTTCATGCTTCCAGATTTTAAACCCCAAAGATTATTTTCACGAAGAAGGCAGAATAAATTGAACTTCAGAAGAGGTCAAGAAAGCTACTTCTTCCTGCAGAAGATGAAAAAAATCCAATGTCAAGTATAAACCAAGTGACTAAACATACTAACTACGATAAGTTGTTCGACTACAAAAACTGATGGGTGTGAGAAAAGACTATTTTCAGAAGATTCAATCATCACAAAGACCACATAACAAGAATTTAGTGATAAAATGCTCTTCTTCGTTAGTCTAGGAACCTTACTCCTACAAAACTAGAGAACTGTAATAGACCAAATATCATTAGATAGCATCTAAACTTTCAAGAACTGGGACCAACTATAAAATTTGGTACAAGAGCGATTCACATCTTCCTTCCAATGCTCATATCACTATTTCCAGGTCAATTACTAAGGAGAGCCTTCTTCTTTATATGTCATTCATATGGGTCTCAACATTTTTGGTTCCAAAGCCAATATATACCCTAAACCATTCTTGATTCCTCAAAATTTAAACCTTTATGCACAATATTCAGTAAAGGAAACTTCTTTTGTTTCAACCACATCCAACGCATGTAAAACCAGTTGCAGCTTGATCGTTAGCTTGAAATAAAACGCTTCTTGTAAAAAGTATCGAAATTTAGGATACAAAATCTAAAATTGGAAGTCGTAAATAGCCTAAATTGATATTGCTTAGATTACATACCAGAACGAATTGAGATCCGAAGACTTCGAAATGTTTAGCATTAACCAGTCTCTGTGAAACAAGAAGAGTTAGAGACTTAGCTTAGTGATGGTCAATTTCGACACCTTGTTCGAAGAGGAATTGAAAAAATATTTTTTATTTACCCTAGCAGTGATGGTCGGATAGGAAGATGAAGATTATAGAGGTTTGGATTTGGTTTTTTTTTTTTTTTTTTCTTTTTTTTTGGGATAAAGGATGTTTTATTAAAAGTAAAAACAATGGAGTATTTATATGATGATAAACCTACAAAAATAAGAGGAACTTAATACTAACAAGATAACAAACATCACATAATTGAGATTATGAGAAGGATATTGCGGATATTTGGCTTTGCGGAACCTTGAGCTTGTAGTTTTCAAGACCGAACGACATTTCTAATGTCTTCACCATTGACAGTGAACAGGTTTTTCGATGCAGTGCCTGGAGCTTTGTCCCATAGACGGCATTTCTCACAGCTTACAGAGTCTATCATTGCACTGCAATCATCAAGTTATAAAAAGACTTTTAACTTAGATAGTGAGTAAAAAATTCATTATTGCTCAAGAAAAGAAAAGGAGCAAAGCAGAGATACACAATGGGGAAAAAAGCTAGTTAAGGATTCAAAAGAACCTTATGTTTCTGAATTGTTTTTGTATTTGTTGTTTCAGTTCTGGTCCACAATGACCTTTCGAGTCTATCTAACTTGCAGTGATATTTCCCTCCCTTTTCTAGTATTTATCTAACTTGCACATCCATGAACCATGAGTCTTCGGAGGCAAAAAAGTAACCAATCACAATTATTCTAGACTACAGAAACAAATGACAAACGTTAATAACATTTAAAATTTTATTTTATGTACGCTCTATTTTTGAAACGATTAGGGTTATAATATTAAAGTTACAGTTAACTAACGGTTAATAATTTATAATTAATCATAATTAATATATGTTTACGGTTAATGGTTAAAAACGGTTCGGTTACAATTAGATTTTGGCCATGGTTAAATTGAGATCCTAAACTTTAGAACCGAACCGGATCTGAATACCCGAAATAAAAATCACATATAGTTGAGATGGGCTAAAATCAGATATAATCAAAGCCCAACAACGACTGTGCTCCAAAACAAAGAGCCCATATTTTGTTGAGTGGGATGTACGGAAAATTGCACAGCTGTCAAAATGTGAATGGATTTGTTTCACATCTGAGCTTGGTGAGTACGCTAAAAAAGGAAAACTTGCTATTAATCGTATTTTGAAATCATTTTAAAAAATGGTGAAAATGTGGAAAATTGGGGGAATGTCGAAATGACACGGGAAATATTTGAGAACGTTTTATCATTTTCCTTTAGACATCTCTCCCAAAAACTTAGGGTTGAGGTTTGCTTTTACAGCACAGAGTGGCTGAGTATCCATTGGAGTTACCTAACCATCCAGCTGAGAAGCCACTAGAGGCAAAGCCTGGATCCAATCTGCCAAGCTCCATCACTTTATCGGAGATTCAGCAAGATAGGTTGACGAAAATTGCTGACGAGAGCTGGATTAAGACTGGTGGTAAGCTCCCTGAGAAACCGTTCGATCCGGAAGTGGTGAAGGAGATTTATGTGACGGAGCTTAAGGTAACTAGTGGCCGTAAACCTGTTCCACTTCAGCGAGTTATGATTGAGGAAGTGAGTCAGTACTTGGAGAACTATCTATGGCCGAATTTTGACCCTGAGACGGCTATTGAGCATGTCATGTCCATGATTCTTATGATTAACGAGAAGGTAACTTTGCTCCTCAATGGATTTGAGTGTTTGCAAATTATTGAGGAAGTTGCTAATAGTGCTGTTTAATATTGCTTCATGCTTTGTTTGCCTTTGGAAAGAAATTATGTTACTCCATTTGCTTCTTGCTGCTGCTGTTTTTAGAATATTTTAAAATATACTTCTGTTTGCCTTACAATGATACACCTTGCTGCCTACGTTGGTTCTCATTTTCATTTGCTTTTGTACAGCTCAAACTGGTTTCAAGACATGACTCTTGGGCAGGTAGTAAGGATTTTTTGACTGAGGTCGTTGTCTCCTATTTTGAGAAGCAACAGTCTCAGAAAGAAGCCATAAACGCTCTGCCTTTGTACCCAAATGAGCAAATTATGTGGGACGAAAGTGTTATTCCAAGCATTAACTATTCTGGGGAAGGTTGCCTTGCTCTTCCAAAGCTTAATCTTCAGTTTCTAACACTCCATGATTACCTCCTTAGAAACTTCAATCTCTTCCGTCTAGAATCTACCTATGAGATTCGTGAAGATATACAGGAAGCTGTACCACATCTTCTTGCGCACATAAATAACGAGGGAGAAACTGCTTTTTGTTGTTGGTCACGAATGGCTGTTCCGATTAATGATTTCAAAATCGCTCAGGTGAAACAGCCTATTATTGGAGAAGAGAAGCCATCATCTGTGACTGCAGAAGTTACTTTCAGTATTAAGAGTTGCAGAACACAGATACGATCTGAATGGAATTCCCTTAAAGAGCATGATGTATTGTTTTTGCTTTGTATACGTCCTTCATTTGAGCCATTAGGTCCAGTTGAAGCTGATAAAGCTACAGTTCCACAGAGGCTTGGGCTTCAGTATGTTCGTGGTTGTGAAATCATTGACATCCGCGATGAGGAGGACAATCTGATGAATGATTTTACTGGAAGAGTTGAACGGGATGAGTGGAAGCCCCCAAAAGGTGAAATGAGGACTGTGATTGTCGCTTTAGATGCTGTACAGTATCACATAGATGTTACGGATATTGCTGAAAATGGTGCTGAGGATGTGTATAGCACATTTAATGTGCTAATGAGGAGAAAACCAAAGGAGAACAACTTCAAGGCTATTCTAGAATCTATCAGAGATCTCATGAATCGACATCCAGAACAATCCCTTTTGACCGGAGATTTGATTTCTCATGAAGAAGAGATGAAACTCCAGCCTTGTCTAGTTGCTCGGAATTCTCCTCTGGATCCAAGGCCTCCGTTTCGAATCACTCTTCCAAAAACACTAAAAGGGAATGCCAATGCTCTTTCTGGAAATAAGATATATGAAGTCAATCCAGCAGACAATGTTAATATGGTGGATGCTTCCCCGAAGGAGAAGCTTATTGTTGAGGCATATACCCCACCTGACCCAGGGCCTTATCCTCAGGACCAGCCGAAGCAGAACTCAGTTAAATTTACACCTACAAAGGTAATACTAATCTCTACACCCTAAGAGCAGTATGCTGATTTGGTATTTATGTAATTATACCAGCTATACTTGTCAGCTTTACATTATTCAAGACATTGATCTTTGTTGTAACTTGTAATTAAATCATGTCCATGCCTACTATTTTCCTGCAGGTTGGAGCGATTATCTCTGGCATTCAGCCTGGGCTAACTATGGTAGTTGGTCCACCGGGTACTGGAAAGACTGATACAGCAGTGCAAATATTGAATGTCCTATATCACAACTGTCCTTCTCAGAGGACCTTAATAATCACTCACTCAAATAAGGGTTTGAATGACCTTTTTGAGAAGATAATGGAGGTACTACTAGCATTTTCTTTGCTTTTGTTATTATATGGAGTAATATTAAATTGTTTACATGTCTAATGGGGTTCTGAGAGACAAATGCTACATGGATTTTTATTTGCAGAGGGATGTACCAGCGCGATATCTACTCCGTTTGGGTCAAGGTGAACAAGAGCTTGCCACTGATCTTGACTTTAGCAGACAAGGCCGAGTCAATGCCATGCTTGTTCGGCGTCTGGAACTACTCAATGAGGTTGAGAGACTAGCATGATCTCTTCAGCTTCCAGAGGATGTAGGATATACCTGTGAAACAGCTGGGTATTTCTGGTTGCTTCATGTATACTCGCGCTGGGAGCTCTTTCTCGCTGCTTGTGCAGGAAATGAAGGTAATCAATCTTTTGTTCGAGATCGCTTCCCGTTCAAAGATTTCTTCTCAGACATCCCTAAACCTGTATTTATTGGGGAGTCATTTGAGAAAGACATGAGGGGAGCTAAAGGTTGTTTCTCTCATCTTAAGACTGTGTTCCAAGAGCTAGAAGAGTGTATTGCTCAAGTCCACTGCTGATAGAGCAAATTACCTGATGACCAAACAAGCGAAGATTGTAGCAATGACATGTACTCATGCAGCATTAAAGAGGAGAGATTTTCTTCAGTTGGGGTTCAAATATGATAACTTACTGATGGAAGAAAGTGCTCAGATTTTGGAAATAGAGACTTTTATACCAATGTTGCTTCAAAGGCAAGAAGATGGTCATGCACGACTCAAGCGCTGTATATTGATTGGTGATCACCACCAGCTGCCTCCCATGGTGAAGAATATGGCTTTCCAGAAATATAGTCACATGGATCAGAGTTTGTTTACGAGGTTTGTTCGTCTTGGTATTCCTTATGTTGAGCTCAATGCTCAAGGAAGAGCCAGGCCAAGCTTAGCCAAACTCTACAACTGGAGATACAGAGATTTCGGAGACCTTTCCATTGTTAAGGAATAATCTATCTTCCATAGAGCAAATGCTGGATTCTCATATGATTATCAGCTGGTGAATGTCCCTGATTATGAGGGGAAAGGAGAATCGACACCATCTCCATGGTTTTATGAAAATCAGGGAGAAGCTGAATATATCGTCAGTGTCTATATATACATGAGATTGTTAGGACATCCTGCGAATAAGATATCAATATTGACGATATATAATGGGCATTGTGTGTATATATATAAAGACATTTCAGTTTGGTTTCGGTTTAAGCATTTAGGTTGGGATTTGTGGTGTTTGGTGTATGAAAACTCACCCTAAGTGTTGTAGATAGTTAGATTTGTGTTGTAGGATTTTGGTTTTCTTACTTTTGAAGTCATTGATCTGCTTTCTTCCTTATTCCCTAAATTCTTGCATTTTTTGTTATCTTGTTTGCTTCAGTTGCGAGATCTGTCTTTGGCTAACATTGATTCGGTTCACAAGAGTTCTGATCTACGGAGGAGATTGTCGGTGCTTTCTCTTGAAGATTTAAGGGATGTTGTCTGCTCAAAGGTATATATCTGGAAAGCTTATTCATGTAGCACATCTGAAAAATGTTATCTTTGTCCATTAGAATACAAACTCTGCATGGTGATCAGGTTATCATTATGAAATATTGCTGAGGCAATTCTGTGATGATCATGTCTTTTTTGCCAGTTTCATTTACTAAGGGTTACCAAAACACAAAACAAAATCTAAGTTGACATGCTAATAGATCTATGGGTTTGGCACAAATGTAGACGTTGAATATCTGGTTTTAAATATACTTCTGTTTGCCTTACAATTTTACTTACGAGAATGATACACCTTGCCACCTACATTGGTTCTCATTTTCATTTGCTTTTGTACAGCTCAAACTGGTTTCAAGACATGATCCTTGGGCAGGTAGTAAGGATTTTTTGACTGAGGTCGTTGTCTCCTCTTTTGAGAAGCAACAGTTTCAGAAAGAAGCCATAAACGCTCTGCCTTTGTACCCAAATGAGCAAATTATGTGGGACGAAAGTGTTATTCCAAGCACTAACTACTCTGGGGAAGGTTGCCTGGCTCTTCCAAAGCTTAATCTTCAGTTTCTAACACTCCATGATTACCTCCTTAGAAACCTCAATCTCTTCCGTCTAGAATTTACCTATGAGATTCGTGAAGATATACAGGAAGCTGTACCACATCTTCTTGCGCACATAAATAATGAGGGAGAAACTGCTTTTCTTGGTTGGTCACAAATGGCGGTTCCGATGAATGATTTCGAAATCCCTCAGGTGAAGCAGCCTTGTATTCTTGTCGTCTCCCCTTTAAATTACCTCTTTGTTCCTTATAATATATTTCGCTTGGCTTAATATGTTGAAGAAGGATCTGTTTATGAAGATTGAGTTTTTTTGTCTTTTTTTGGCTGGCGCAGGCAGACTTGGGAGTGAAAACTATAGTTGCTGTCAATTCAAGTTCAGATCTTCATGTCCAAATACTGAGATTCCTCTGCTATCTACTCTTAGTGTCTTCATGTACATCTCCTTGTAGCGCCTCCACCGATGAGCAGCAGCCGCGCCTTCCCATGGATCGACCTGCCGGCAGATCGCTGTTGCATGATCTGTGAGTTTTTCCTGTACATCCTTCTCTTTTGAAAGATTTAGTATGTGATTTTGGTGACAATTTTAGGTATCGTTAGGATTGAAATGTCATGAAGCGTTGATTAGGTTTGGTAAATTTTGGTGGCTAGATTCGCTTATCTATACAACCTTTCTAAGAGAACGTGGGACTTAGGACTTAACCTGAACGCTATGTTCAAAGTTTGAAAAGAAAGAATATCGTGTAGTTGGTCGAATTAATTCTGTAGGGTTGGACTGATTTGTGTCTAAGCTCAGTTTGATTTAGCTTCAACATGAATATTAAACTTTGATGTTTTTATTGTCATCAGTGAACCTATGTGGTTATTGGTCGTGTTTATTGTGGGGATGGCTGTTGTTCCTCTCTTCAAGAGGATTTCATCATGGTGCAAAGGTGATAGATATGAAGTCAGATCCTTCTGCATCAGGATCAACAAAGTGTGGTATAATAGAGGTAACAAATTCGGTTACTGGCGATTCAGTTGGTGTAACCGAGAAGATTTGTAGGCAGAAGATTACTTGGGAGAGGCTGAAAATGTCATTGAGGACTTGAATACCAAATCTCTGGTGAAGCAACTAGTTAGTGACCCCAAAACTAAAGTAGCTCTGGAAAGGCCAACGTGGACCATAACTGAAACAACAAATACAAAAACAGTTTAGAAACTTAAGGTTCTTTTTGAATCCTTAACTAGCTTTTACTTCTTTTCCCATTTTCTTAAGCAATAATGAATTTTATAATAATGGCTTTTAAAAATTTTGATTACTTCATTTGCTTTTTTAAATGCAATAATGATTGCACTTGCTATCATAAAGATCGAAAATCTTGTTATACATTGGCAAGACAATTAGCTTTCCATTTTATAGAATATCTTTCTTTTTACAAATTTAGAATGAATCGCTTTTCTTTCATCTGATCGATGATATAGACAACCCATCAACCGATGAGGATGAGAAAGACGATTCAGCTGATGGTATAAAGGTTGGGAAGTCGTCTATATCATCAACCGATAAAATTCCATTTGGAGAGAAAGGCTATGTGTTGATTGGAGGTAAATATAAACCAAAACGTCTAATGACTGTAAAATGCATCAATATATCCTATCATCCCAATAATGATGGGAACAAGATGGACATAAAAAATGATGAGGACGAGGACATCGAGAATGATGAGAGAAAGAAGAAGAAACTTAAGGCCGATTTCAGCAACGAGAGTGTCATCCTCATTGCATCTGATGCACATCCAAATATCATTAGGTTTCATGGCTATGAGCACGAGAATGATGTTGCTTACTTGTGTCTAGAATAATGGAAGTATAGTTTAGATGATCTACCAAAGTTTACTCAGAAACAGTTGACGAACCAGACTCCAGAATTAGGTGCATCAGATTCTACAAGCAAAGTTATTTTAGGTACTAACTGGTGGGAAGAAGTGGGCAATCCGTCACATGTAATGATCGATCTAATCAGGTGAAAATTCGATTTTAAGATTTTATGCATAATTTATGTTAGTTGGGCTGTGATTCATTTTTACTTGTTTGAACTAATGAGCTGCTTGTGTTATGATGCAGAGATGTAGTTTCTAGTCTGCAACATCTACACAAATTGGATATAATTCATCGGAATATAACACCAAGTAAGATGATAATAACATGAAACTTGAGGACTTTGGTACCTAAACTCTCTGATATGAGAATTAGCAAACTCTTCTCTAATGGAGAAAAAACTTTTGTTGACCATGTAAGTTTAAGTGATGTGTTCAATTGTAATATAAATTTAGTTTTAAACCACTTATTAAAACAGCTACGTGAAAATTGCAGGTTTTGATGATCCGGGGTGGGAAGCTCCAGAGCAACTTCGCAAAGGAGAGGAAACATTTGCAACTGACATGTTTCGATTGGGCTGTATTATCTTCTATGCCTTTACTGGTAACCATCCCTTTGGACGTCTTGCAGATCGTGACTATAACATACTGCATAACAACAGAATCAATTTCTCTAGAGTAGAAAAGCATACTAAAGATTTCGACCTTATTCACCGTTTGCTGCACCCAAAGATGGATTCACGGTAATCAATGTCATTTTGTCTAGTAGAGTATAATTTTCTTAACAAACCATGTTTTTAATATGTGTCCAATTATTAATAATTTTTTTCAAAAGCCTTGTTTTCAGTCCTATTTCGACTATGGTTCACCATCCGATGTTCTGGGATTCTCATAAGAGGCCGTTTTTCTTTTGGGATGCAAGTGATAGACTCGAGATTGATGTTCAACTCTGGCCCGAATTTGCAAAAGAAGAAACAAAAGTTTTTCAAGGATTCAGCAGGTGGGATAAAAAGCTTGATAAAGACCTCGTCCTTCACATCCAAAGAACAGACAAGCATGGCGTACCGGTCCGCACATACAATTTCAAGCGTTTGTGTCATTTACTACGGTTGATCATGAACGTGATGAGTCACTATTGGAAGCGTCCTGAAGAAATCAAGGTTTGTCCAAAATATTTCATCTACACATTATGATACAATACCTAAACTTATATATTTTTGATGTCTTAGGTTTTCGTGGGAACCTATCCAGAAGGATACGATAGCTACTTTACTTCTCGATTTCCGAAGTTGTTCTTTATAGTCTATGAATTTGTCTCGGAGCACTATATAGAAGAAAGTGAATTTAACATGTACTTCAAAATCTAAAATATGGTAAATGTCGGTAATTTGTGTAGTTTCTGAGATTTTAATTACTAAATGTTGAGTTTTGTTGTCATCTCACAAGTTGCTGATTGAGGTAGAGAAATCTCACACTATTTCTGGCCAAAGTGAACCATAAAAGCTGAACTCATTATATTTTCTTTAATTATTGTTTTTTAGTCTTTAGTAGACTTGTAATATTTTTGGCAACCTCCTCTCAGAAGCAGTTGCATTTTTACAAGTGGTGACCAGAGAAAACAAGTTTCTGAATCGTGTCTCATTTCACTATTAATGTCTATAAATTATACGATGCTTTCTTACCTTTTATTTGCGCTGAAGATGTCATTATTCTCCTCCAAAGGCTGTTCCCTGGAACATATTTCACCGATTCTGATAATCAATTGAGAAGATTCATTAGTGCAATTCGAGCTAAAAAAAGAAAAGAAAGATGCATAACGTCAGTTCCTATAAAATGGACAATGCTAATTGTCTTCACCATTGCCAGTGAACAAGATTTTCGATGCAGTGTCTGGAGCTTTGTCCCATAGATGGCATTTCTCACAGCCTACACAGTCCATTATTGCACTGCAACCATCAAGAAATAAAAAGACTTTAACTTAGCTAGTCAGTAGAAAATTCATTATTGCTCAAGAAAAGAAAAGGAGCAAAGCAGAAACTCACAATGGGGGGAAAAGCTATTAAGGATTCAAATTCAAAAAGAACCTTATGTTTCTGAACTGTTTTTGTATTTGTTGTTTCAGTTCTGGTCCACGTTGGCCTTTCTAGAGCTGCTTTAATTTTGGGGTCACTAACTAGTTGCTTCACCAGAGATTTGGTCTTCAAGTCCTCAATATGACATTTTCAGCCTCTCCCAAGTAATCTTCTGCCTACAAATCATCAAGGAGAGGTATGAAACTAATTGTGACCATTGGGACCCTTTGACAAATAAAAGTGAACAGTACTGACCTCTGTGAAATAGAGGTTCTGAACACGATCTGGGTATCTTAACACGCGATCATACAAGACAAAAAAGGAGTCATTGGATCATTCTAATTCTGCTCGAGAAATATCTATCGCAGATAAGTCAGATTCGTATGGCAGATATATACCAAGTTTGTAGCTTCATCAAGACCAGAGACCAATTTGTACAATATCTTCTCTTCTTGGCACCATTCTTCACATGTATCTATAGAAGCCAGTATAATTGCGGGGAGAAAACAATCAACACTTTGGAATGGTGAACCGATAGATTAGGCGATGATCAATCTTTAATATCATGCTAAACCATCAACATGTAATCGAGGATTTTTTTTCAAGTTTCTTAGAAGAAAGAATCCACATCTTATAACATTTCCAACTTTAGAAAATCCTATATAAGCAAAGTTCGTCAAGGAAGAAATTAAACTGCCGAGATATTTTTTTTCATGGAAACATCGATTGAGTGTTCTCTAGTCTCTACCCACCAAAAGTGTCACAAACCTCTTGGGTACAAGAAAAAAGAAAGCTTTTGTCCAACCATTAATATATTTTTAAGTGAAGAATGCCCAAAAACAAAATCGATGACATAATAAATAATCACAAATTCCTAGCAAAAGAAAAGCAAGAACAATGATATTCCTCTCTTAGCTCTTCAAAGCTGTGGTGGTTGCATTGAACAATAGGTGCAGATCCAATGAGTTGTAGCCTCCAGGTTGAAAGATAGAACACCTGCAGCAGCCAGAACTACAGCAGTAATGGCTGTACCTTTAAGCCAGCCACTTCCAAGGGAAAGTCTTGGGCTGGCTGTACCTTTGAGGCAGCTACTTCGACGGGAAAGTCTTGGGCTGGCTGTACCTTTGAGGCAGCTCCTTCCACCGGGAAGTCTTCCCAAGATCATTTTGCAGGACTCGTCAGCTTCTATGTAAAGAGAACCATTGGCTCCTCCTTCAGTGATAGCTTTTTCGTTCTAAGAACATCACAGGTTAGGTCAGAGATGAAACTACAACTGAGTGGAAGTTAGCTTAGAAGAGTAAGATGCACTACCTTTAACCTGAAGCTCTGCATAGTTCGAATGAGAGTGAAAGTATCACGCTTTGATGATGATAGTTTGAGGGAGTGATCCTTCCATTCGTCCACAAGCTTCTTAAGAAGAGCAACACTAGCTTCCAGATTCTCCTTATAGAGACTGCCCCAGTGCTTGCAGCAATCTACGTTTTCGGTCACACACCAGATAGCGATTTCTGTAGCTTCCTTGGCTAAAACAGGACTTCCTGTAGCAACGGCAACACATTAGAACTCTAATTTGGAGAGAAGAGAGGGAACCAGAAAACTCAAGGAATATTCGATTGTTGCTAATACCTTGTTGAGGTAATTTCAAAGAAAAGGTGAATATCTGTTGAGTTACTTCTTTCATTACGTTGCTTCCTGAGATTTGCGACAAGTATGTGGTGGACCTCCTCCTTGTTCTGCTGCCAAAAAAGCGAGAATATGATCAAACGCCCACAATACAAGTCACCGAGCGACAACAAATGACATTCGTTGATCCAATCGGATGATGTTTTGCAGACAGATTCAGGAAAATGAGATAACGGAACCTGTTAATAAAAAAAAAAGATAATGAGCTTCACGAAACAAACCTAGAATCTCAGGGGAAAAATGTAAAAAGAAATACCTCACATCGAACACATCGTTAAGTTTGAACAAAGAAGGATTCTTGAACATCTCCGGCCATGAAAATTGGACATCGGAAAGTTTTCTTCCAAAGAAATCGACAAATCTCAATAGCTGAACCCCCGTCTCAGGCCAATACATTTCCTAGGAACAAAACAATAACAAAAATCAAATTTTGATTTGAGGGTTATCGATTTAAATCAAAATTACAGATCGTAAGCACTGACCGATACTTTGATGAGGTAAGTCTCAAGAGATGAAGGACTGATCTTTGCCGCAGCTTCGGCAAGAGACACTTGCCGCTTCTCCTTCTCCTTCTCCTTGTTGGGTTTCAGCATTTTAGTTTCCTCCGCCTCCAGATTCTCATCCCTCGCCACTATCTCGTCGTCGCCCTCTTCACCGTAACAAGTCGATCGGCGTTTAGATCTCGCCGCACCAGAACCGTTCGATTCATCCTCTACATAAACAGCAACAATGTTCTCCGCCCAATCTACCGATTTTTTCTTTCGAGACACGACTTTCTTCTCATCCCTCGCCGCTATCTCGTCACCGTAACAATTCGATTGGCGTTTAGATCTCGCCCATCGGCACCGTTCGATTCACCCTCCACATAAACAGCACCCTTATTCACCCCTTTTTGCTTCCGTGACACGACTTGTGTCCATCCACGCTCCACAGATTCGATCGGAGCCATTTGCTTTACTAAAGTTTCTGGCTTTCTATTCTCCGTTATTTCTCGATAATTCTCTTTCCGGCATGAACAACAGTGACCAAAGATGGACGATGTTTATTTATAGATATTACTTGTGAAATGACAATATTATCCTCATATAATATTGGAATTTTAGATTTAGAAGGATTTTACTAGGATCTAAGGATATTTTAGCTGATTTTTTGGGCTTTTCTATAATTACAAAAATAAAACTCTAGTAGTTTTGTGAAATTTAGGGTAATTTATTAGACTGAATATTATAAGAAATTTGAGTTTAAATGGTAAATCATGTGTTATTGAAACATGAATTTTAAAATATATTGAAACATGAATTTTAAATTTTCTTTTAAAATCTAGTTTTATTTTATTAATGATTTTAAATTATACACTCAAATCTTATTGAAAATATTATTAGAATTTGATTTAAAAGTCTTAAGAGATATTTGAGGAGAATTTTTAGTTAAAAATACAAATACCAAAATTTCATGATTTTAAGTGAGATTTCAGATAATTTAATTAAAAAAAATTCATCTTATAAAAAAAATCATGTTTTCTTTTGTTGAGATTAGAAAACCCAGAACTTCTCTAATCGTTAGTTTCTTTCTAATTTTTACCAATTGAAATCACTTCATCTCTTCTTCACCGAGAATCATCTTCCATTAATGATAAGTCTGTTTGTCTCTATATTACCATTAAAACAAAACCCACGAAGAAGACAATATTTTCATGTCGATGAACAAGTTGGAGAAGAACATATCTCATCTCTCTTATTGAATCCATGTAATGGTAGAAAACACTGATTTTGAACAAATCAGATCATGATTCTCCTCTTCTTACAGAAACTCTATTGATGTCGTGACATCTCCTTGCACAGATGGAGAAGATGTAAAATTAGGGCTTTTAGATTGAATTGGTGTTGTTGACTTTTAGATGCTTTCAAATTCAATTTCTGTTTTGTTTTCTCTTGGGTTTTCTTATTGCAATGTAATCAAACCAGATCTAATCTATCTTTAAGTCAACCAACGAAAAAAAACAATTTGACTTTAAGTTCTTCGCTTTATGCTCAAATTTAGCTGAATCTCCTATATTTCTTTTTCCTACTCTCAAACAATCCAGAGAGGTCTAATACCGATGAAAAAGGATCGATCAAACCAAAAGTTGTGATTGAATAGATGCTCAATTTTATCTCTGGCTCTAATTCAAAGAGGTTGCGATGAAACTCAGATTCTAGAGATTTTTGAACCAAGTTATTTTCATGTCAGTTTCAATACTCATCATTGTTACTGAATTCAGATCTAACATATGATAGATTATTGATTTAGCTTGTTTTGAGATCCAGCTTCGGAAACAATAATCTCATTTTTGGTGATTAATTTGTGAAATTAGAGATGATTTTTCTGTTAAATGTTTTTTAATATAATTTGCAAATCATGTTGTTTTCCCCTTAAAAACAGCAACAATTGTAGTAAAACAACATGTAGCTTTTTAGATCCAAAACTACGTCATTTTGATAATTCCATTAGTTTTGTAACAGCAGCAAATGTGGCCACATCGACAATATGGAAGAGAGCTAGGGTGATTTTGGAGTTGGTAAGTTTGACTTATACAAGATTCTGGTGATGGTTAATCTTAAAAGAAAAAAAAAGATTGATGGTTTATTTTCACAAAACCCTTTAATAAAACACATCTAAATCTTATGATGGGTGTATTGGAATTTTAGATTTGGAAGGATTTTACTAGGGTTTAAGGATTTTACTGGGCTTTTCTACAATTACAAAAATAAAACTCTAGTAGTTTTGTGAAATTTATATTTTAAAATTTTAGATATTTTGGAGTGGTGTTGTGTGTGAGATAATATATATTGCTATTCTTAGGGAGGCATATATTTAAAATTAATTGCACCCACAGATTCAAGTAAACTCTGTAGAATTAATTACGATTTTATTCGATATTAATTCAGGTGCACATGACCAATTGTTAGGTGAGACAAATATGATCACATAAGTTAGATTTCCAAAATTATCATTTGTGGATATATAGAAAATATTACAATTGTCAAACATAATGTAGTAGCATGTATTTTAAATTACATGAAACTAAATGTTTATTCAAAAAAATTACCTTTTTAATATATTGTAGATATTTTAAAACATTCCGGTGGTTAAAATGGTTAAATGACTATCTCTGACCTTTTTCTGTCCTTTTAACTCATTTTTTACAATGTTTTGCTTTGTTTCAACTTTCAACTCTTATTTAGAAAGAAAAGAAAAAAATATATTTTTTCTGACCAAATTATTTAATTATTTTATCTCATTGTAGTCAATATTCATTTATAGAAGTTTTATTGTAGTTTGTCAACCCTTTATAAGGTTTTAACTACAAATACCACAAGCAAACTCTTTAAGGTTTGAAACCGTACAAATCTTTGTAGAGAGTATAAATTGTAACTAGTGGACATTTTATTGTCTACTAAATTTATAAAATCTCATATATATATATATATATATGCTGATATGCATATTAAGAATCTCCATAGAGATGTAGCCATAATGTATCTTATTGTTAAGCCCTTATCTGTGTTCTCAATTCCCCACAACGCATAAACTGTCATTTAAAATACTACACAGTCTACAAGTCTAACAAATATTCAATTTAGGAACCGACCAATTAAGCTGAGACATCTGATTTTATTATGAAACTTATGATTTCTATAGCATTTAGACATCAACGGGTCACACAAAGAACAACTTATGTTGCTAAATGCAATGAGAAAAGAGAAGAAAACTATTACAAAAGGCGTATTATCACTTACACTATTGGGACCGTTCTATTATCGTTGTTGCTGCTCTCATTGTCCTCATTTTCACCGGACATTTCTTCTAGCGACTTCCCTTTAGACTCAGGCACCAAGAAAGTGAAGAGAATACCCAAGAAGTTAACCACACCCAACACCATAAGTGAGTTTCTGACCCCAATCCCTGGAGGGTATCCTGCGTCAGTCTTGTTCTTGTCAGGGCTCTGCGCCAAGTACAAGAACCCAAACGCACCAACCATTGCTCCTAATTTTCCTGATGCTGCAGAGATACCATGGCAGGTGGATCTGAACCTTGCCGGGAAGATCTCGGCCGGCACAACGAAGGTAGTAGCATTGGGTCCGAAGTTGGCAAAAAAGAATGTTAAGGAGTACATGATCACGAATCCGATTCGATTCTCCTTTTGAGTCCAGTGGTTGTAAGGGATAGCCAAAGCAAACATAAACACCGTCATGAAGAAGAATCCCATCAACTGAATCGCAAATCTTCCAATGACATCAATGAACGCAACTGTGAACCAGTAACCAGGTACCGTGCTACACAAGGCGATGAGTGTTTGCGCTCGTGCGATCTTGAAAACCTCTTGAATGGCATTCATGGTTTGAGCCGGAGGAATCCACCCGATCGCGCTGAAAATATCCTTCTGGAAAAGGTTTTGACTGTAGAAAGCGATGTCTAGAAGGAACCAGGTTGATGTTGTGCCGAGCAAATGAAGTCCATGGCGACTCATGAATTCCTTGGAAAACAAGGCAAAGGCCTTGGACTTGTCCTTTGAGATCTCATCCACCTTCTGCTGTTCTGGTTCTATCTCCACTTGCAGAACCTTGGCCATATCCGAGGCCGCCTGCTTCGCGTCCTTAGCAACCAAAGCTGTGTATCTTGCGGTCTCTGGCATCTTCGACCTCGAGTAATACGTCATAGCCGCGGGGATAGCACCAACCATCAGGATTATCCGCCATACCAAATCCGCTTGAGGAACCGTGGATCCCAAGGCATCAACTGCATAGGCCGGGGCAGGGAACTTAGCTTCAAAAGCAGAGGAAATAATAATAGCGAAAATGCCACCAGCCATGATCCCAAACCCTTGCATAGCAAAAACCGCAGCTATAAACGCGCCGCGAGTCTTCTTGTTCGCATATTCAGACATGATCGTTGCTGATAAAGGGTAGTCTCCGCCGATGCCGAATCCAAGCCAAAACCGAAAAAAGCAGAGCGTAGCCATCACAGCTTTTGGCTCGTGTCCGAAAGAAAGACCAGATGCTACTGAACAAAGGACCATCACCATCAACGTCATACCGTAAACTTTCTTCCTCCCAAGCTTATCACCAAGCCACCCGAAAAAAAGCTGACCAGCGAGGGTCCCACAGAAGGCAACGCCGTTGACGGCAGCAGCGACATTAGGAGGGAGAGTTCCAGGCTTTTTTGAGCCGTCATATAATATTAATTAAAAAATCAACGTGATGAGAAATGAAAAATCGGCATAGAATGCTACTGAATCTCACAAAACGTGACCAATTCACCATCAACGATCATTCAACTCGATAATCATTTTTCTTCCTCTGTAATTTCATGATAAAAATAAACTTAAATATTAGTAACTCTTATATGAGTTTTTTTTTTTTTTTTTTTTTATTTTAAAAATACTTTTTTTTTGTCAAACATTAAGAATAAATAAATTAAAATTTTTTGATCTAAATAAAATTAATG
Organism: Cardamine occulta; assembly: GCA_028015245.1. Taxonomy (NCBI): domain Eukaryota; kingdom Viridiplantae; phylum Streptophyta; class Magnoliopsida; order Brassicales; family Brassicaceae; genus Cardamine; species Cardamine occulta. The sequence continues at coordinate 15,294,311 of CM051377.1, read as the reverse complement.
TATTGGATATTATAAATTTTAATAGTTTTAGACTTGAAAGTTTAAATTTTAAAAAAAAATTAAATTATTTTGATAATAAATAACAAAGATTATAGATGAATTCACTTATATAAATAATTAACATAAATTTTAAATTTATGATTAGTAACCTTAATTGTTGTATTTAAACAGTCTATACAACTATTGAAATAAAAATTATGCATATTTATAAATTAAAAATTTATAGAAAAGTTTGTTTTATTTTATGAAAATTTTATTTATATTATAACAATAAGATAGTTTAAAATACAAAATAATATTTTTTTTATAAAAAAAAAATTATTTATGAGTTCTAACATAAATTCATAAAAAACAAAATTATATTGTCTTTATATATATATATATATGAAAATTTACATGATTATTAATTTATGTTATTAATGGGACTATATATTTACATAAAGATTTTAAAAATATTATTATTTTATTATCTTATCGAATTTTGTTTATTTTTACACCAGTCCGACTTGAAACCAACAAATTTTATGAATTTATCAAGTATTAATTTATAGAGGTTCTACTGTAGTCTGAATTTTACTGTTTCAATCGATTTTAACTTGACAAATAAAATTGATAAAATTTTATAGATGTTTATATCTTTCAATTCGTTTGAATCTAGAAAATCAGAAATAATTCATTACAAACAATAAAGCAATTTACCTAACTTGAAAAATAAAATTGATAAAATTTTATTGATGTTTATATCTTTCAATTCGTTTGAATCTAGAAAATCAGAAATAATTCATTACAAACAATAAAGCAATTTACCTAACTTGAAACTAAGTTAGGCAACGTTAAAATCAAATAGAATTATACCCTACTTGAAATTTAATGTAATATTAAAATAGTAAAATAATTTTATTTTCTTGACCAAAAAAATATAGAATCTCTTTTATTTAGTTCTCATGTCGTTGATCTCACAATTAATACCTAGAAAGTATGTTGTCCAAACTGGCCATAATAGAAGCCACTATTAAAAAATTACATGTGTGAGTATTTTTTTTTTATATAAAAAAAACCTGTTGTGGTATCTTTTAACGAAGAGTTCTCATTTTTTGTTTTTATGATGCTTAATTATTAATCAAGCATTTTTTTATATAAGAAAAATAAATGAAGTTATATAAAAGTCAACTTAAATTTTCGACCAGTCCACTTATTGGTGTTTGCTTCCCCTATCATATTCTAAAATTTTGTTAAAATCTACCAGATATGACAAAACTATGTGTAACTCATAATTCAAATGGTTGATTCCTAATTTTTGTTTGGTTTCTACTGACGTTACCAATTCTTTAAAAGTGAACGACGAAATGGGAGGTTCATTTTCAATATGAATTTTCAGCCATTACTATTTGTCTTACATGCGGACACACCTCTTACCGAAGAAAATACATTTCATGTACCGGAAAAAAAAATATTGGGAAACCTTTTCAAACAAACAAATACGTTTCAAGAGAACTAATCCAAATTATTGATCCAAGAAAACTGGAAAAGCAAAAAAAAATTAATAAAAAGGAGAAGACAATCTATTTGTTTTTCAATAAGAGAAAGCACATATGACAAGACCAAACAGAGATTGAAGTGGCAGAGAGGACCACGTAACAAACTAAAAAACGATAACGTTCTAACTAACATTATTTTGCATTCATAAACATAAACATCAAAAGACAAATTAAAATGAAAGACTTACAGAAATATATAATAAACTTCTTCTAATAGGAGTTTGTGTGGGATCTGACCTGATAAAGTGTTTAAAGTATTGTCAGAAGAGTGTAGACAAAGAGAGGAACAATCTTTGAGTTCCTTTTTTCCAGGGGAAAATGTAAAGAAAGAGAGAGAGGAAGTGGAATGGAGCGTTGAAGCTGCCTATGAACAATGACAGAGTTGAAGCGTATTGAAACAGCCATTTATAAGAGACTCTCTATGAGATATTCCTTTTGATATTTCGGTATATTCTCCCTCCAACGATGACGTTTAACGCCTTGTATTTTTCTCTTCTTTTTTTACCAACTTTTTTACTTCGCTTAGGGGATTATTAGGACACGATGATTCTGTTTTGCTGTTATTATTCTTTTATTATCTAAAAAATAGCTGTTCCACTATTAATAAATTCCTTTTTTTACTCGTAGTTGACCATGTGAATTGTTACGGAGCTTACAAGCTTTGATAAAAGATAAATATTTTAAATTTTGGGATTTTCGCAATTTAATATCAGTGCCTGGCCATGCGGTGCAGGATCAGGACGATATAAGTTTCAAATACTGGAGTAATAAAGTATTCGATTGTAAGAAAGACAAAACACTAGAGCTAGACCATAGACCTTGTAATATTCTTTTCTTTTTTTCTCATGCATTTATTATATAAAAAACACTAATAAAGTAATAGTTATGTAATTTTTTGTTAATTTTTTAAAAATAAAAATGTATGTCTTCTATATTTTTAATCGTAATTAACTTGAAAATATAAACAATTATTTTTTAAAAACTTGAATGATCTGCTTATCTTATAAATCAACAAATAATAACATGCAATCTAATAGGCATGCAATAACACGAAGACTCGCCTATCAATTGAGGTGTACAAAATAATTTAGAAAAGGACAATTAATATAACAAGTCTTTGTAAATTGTACTATATCTACAATGTCAATGATATTTTAATAGTGTAGTTTTCAATTGATCATGACTTATGGAGTATTTTGCATTTACCGTCTTAGAAAAATACAAATATCTAGTTTTAGGCCAGCAAGTTATTTTTTCTTCCGTTACCCAACATGTTCAACTTTTTTTTTATGACTGTTTTCCAACCATTCTTATGTAGTGTAATCTACTTTGATAATACAATAATAGTAAAGCTCTATAAATGTCTTTCACGTGAAAGAAATCCATGGTGTATATTAATACACCATCTCTTTTCATTTAATGAGTTGGAAATATTTTTTAAAATACTTACACCATATGTTGTTTTCTTCTCTTATTTTTTTGGGTAAAAATGTTGTTTTCTTTCACCAACATCATTTCTTTCTTTTTTTTCTTTGTATCGAATCGAATTATAGGAAATGTCGCTAGAAGAAAATCATGATTTGAAAAATTAGAAACGGCACCCGCTAGACCAATTTCCTTAACATAGTTGAGCGTTGTTAACAAATAAAATAAAATAAAAATAGCTAGTAGAGTTGATGAACTGTAATATACTATAGGAAAATGTGGTATGCCGCTAATCCTTTCCGATTACATATCAAGAAACTTAGAAAAGCTTCGACTAATTGTGACTACATGTTCTATCTTGAAGAAAATCATTGAAAATTAAATAAATTAGCTACAAACTTTGACTACTCCAAAATTGTCAAAATTCTACAACTGGAAAATTGTCAACCTGGCTGCTTATTCAGTACCCATTCAGTTTCGATGTCATTTCAAAAAGTAAATCCGTCAAATTAGAGATTTTTGTTTTCTGTCTCAAAATGAAAAATAAAAAAATTTCTTTTTAAACGTTTTCGTATGCTTTTGAAAAATAAAACTTCAGTCACCATAACTTAAAAATGTGTTATTATTATTATATTTTATAATGAAAAATGTGTTACTTTTATGCCAAATACAATTGAAGAATTCTTCATTCTAAAACTTTGTCTACCGGATCACAGTGCTAATCACAGTGAAATAATATTGTTTGATATTCTTTCCACTTATGAGAGTTTAGCACTCGAGTCTCGACTGGTGCATTACATAGAAGAATCAAAATATCAAATAGAAATGAAAACGAGTGAAATAGAGATGAATGCAAAAACTAGAGTTATAGAAAGGAATAGAAAAAAAATTGAAAGAAAAATAAATTCCAGATAATTTTAGTCATATAAAAGAAATATAAGGAAATTTTAATAAAGAAATGATCATTCTTATAATTGTTTTAGTTTTATTTAACTCTAAAAATTTGACAAAAAAACAATATTTAACTCCAAAATATCAAAATGAATACTTCAATAATTTTAAAAACATGCTGTCACACTGATTTCCTTGGTTTTGTTTGTTTGTATAAAGGTTGCATTTGTTAAAAAACAGACTTGAAAGGCGAAAAAAAAAATGGAAATTACGGCAAAACTTGGTGAGGGATTCACTGGAAGAAGAGGAACATATAGATTTCGAAACCTCTTAATCCTCGTATAAGTACATAGAGGATATTTATATTCTGAATGATCAGCTGCTTTGCGAGTTTCTCTGTGCAGTGACTAGTCAATCGATCGAGGATTGTGAGCCAAAAGACTGAAGAACGTTTAGAAGAAGAACGTTTAGAAGAAGAATATATGACTCTTGGTTTCCTTATTACTTAACAAGTTACTGATTATTTCAGACATGTATGGTGAAAATTTATATCAGCAGCGAGCAGGATCCGACGACATTATTCTATGGCCCTTATTGAATTATTTCTTTTTTCCATCCGCCGAAGACGTAACCAACCAAAACTTATATTTAAAATTGATGGCTTGACTTGCTACGTCCATTTGTTGACATCTTATTGCTTATAAAGCTGACTTCTAGGTCCACAATTCCGTCGTTCACATTACTGAATTACATAATTATTCTAATTATATTAGTACATTTTAGGCTATTTTAATTATATTTCTGTCAGATTGTGTTTAATCTAATAATTAAGTTAGATTTAAGTATTCAAATCCATGCGTCGCACATGGATACCATAACCATTATTGGTAAGAGAAAACGGATACAATTACGGGTCGAATATTCTACACGCTACTGATCCATAAGGTTGATACCAAGTTTGATGATAATTTCTTTTATATTAACATTATATATAATGTACAGATTTCAATTCGGACGGTAACGTAACAACGACATTAACATAAATCACTATATTACAAATTTTAGTCGTTTACTTATAGTTTTAGACTTATTTTTTAAACCTTGGACTTTAATTAAGTCTATGACTAAAACTAGAGCATCCCCCTAAGAAAAAAACTCTGACAAATATAGAATGAGGACCGGAAACAGTTGCATGCTAGCTCTGGTTATACCACTACTTTTTAACATTAATATATGATTCTTATGGAAAAATAATATCTTTTGAATGCTTGTCTGTTTTATGTGATGGGATTCATAATCTGTAGCCACTCCTTTTTTACTATGTCGTCTGGATAAACCTTCAATACCAAACAATGATTTTTGATGGACAAAGTTTATAATAAAAAGTTGCTAGAATAAGACATTTGATGGTTTTCAAAATAATTTAATGGTGATAATTTTTTGAAAATTAAATTCTACAATAAATGTATAACACTACTTTCGAAGTTCTATATGGTGAATGTATGTAAAATTTTACATTTTAAAACATAATTATATGCTATTCGTAAAGTTTCTATTTTACGTTTTTCATATGGAAAAAAAAAATTGATAGTATAGTTTTACTAAAATATTGATTTACAAAGGTGGATATAAGCGATTCATATGTTCAACCACTGTTTTCAATAACTTCATTATTCAGTAATTTCCCCTATACTACACAAGTTCCTGAGCAACCTAACTCAATTTTAGAATGCTGATTATGATAAATGATAATTGGAAGATATTCTCATCGCTCTCGGTTGATGATGGAAGATGATGGCAACAATAGAATGAAAAGTGTCTACTGCTACTGCAGCAGTGGCCCAAAAACCATATCGAAAAAATTGCAAAGACTGGAATCTTTGGAAGCCTCTTTTAAAACGATTTCTCTAGTAATTTATATAATTACATAGGTACATATAGATCAGCAAAAGTATATATTTATTTGTTGTGTTGTGTTGTGTTGTGTATACTGTAATAATTTTCTGATTTTTTATTTATTTTGTTTGATGAATTTGATTAAAAAGAAAGATAAGAAGAAGAATAAAAGGAATAAGAAAGATTTGATAGAAGAAAATAACATTCATTCACATTTAAAAATATATATATATATAGTCCACACCTAATTTACCTTGAATGAATAAAAGTATAATTTCCGTCTTTTACTTTCTAGCTTTCCATAAATTTTTAGCGTCAGGCGTCAGCAATAATAGAGTCGAGGGGATTTAGTCAACCCTTCAGCCCAATAAAGAGGGAAGGCGGATGCGTGCATCTGGTCGGAGTAATGACTAACCCCTTAATATTTGTTTAAGTGTTGACTTGATGCGGAAACTAATTATTTTCGAACAATGATCCTATCCAATTAATTGTTTTTTTTTTGAAGTGCAAACAAAATTATTTTGTTTTGGAATCATAGTGAATTAGTCTATTATAATTAATTAGTTGTTAAAGTGAAAGTGTAGATGCAAACAATTTATATGTTGACAATGCCAAAAAATATCAAGCCCATTTTTTAAAGTCCAAACAAAATTATCAAAACTTGAAGATTAGGTGTGGAATTTTTTTTTAGGAAGAACTTTGAAAGTCCAAACAAAATATTTGAAAATTATCAAACCCATTTCTGATTCTTCGTAAGAATCAGACATAAAGTAGCATGTATGACTGATCAAAACTTTAAAATTTTCAGAGGAATGTTTTTTTTCAAAATAAAATTTAGCCAAACAAAATATAATTAATACTATGAATTTCATCAGATTATTGATCGTATTAGACCTTAGCATTTAAATCAAATCTTTAAATTACTTTAGATCAGAAATATATCATGATCACTTTGATAACAATGCACTTGTAAATTTAATTTAGAAACATAGTTCTACATAATTCAAAATTGAGAAACTAGACAAAAATAACAAAAAGTTTGGTTGATCAAATAATAGACAATATAGGACTGCCTAGATATGTCAAGTGCTGCTTAATAGCAAAATTGCATCGTCTTAACAATTTGAAGATAATCACTATTCACCAAGGTCTATTTGGTCACATAGCGTCTAATAGCCACTTCGACCTTTTTGAAACATTGCTTATAACGTAACAAGGGATTCGAAAGAGTCAAATACAGGATTATCTTATCGTGATTGGCTCGTCTTCGTCCTCCAATCTCCATAGGGATATGTAACTTTTTGTCTTGTTTTGTCAAACTTCAAATTGCATGATTTTAAATGTGTTAGGAAATCTTAGTAATGCATGTGTGAAGAATGAGAAGTTTATCTTAAAAGAATGATTGTCACCATGCTCCAATGTGTGTTTTGTGTTCCTTTGCTTCATTCACATCTAAAACCATGTCAACTATACAAATGTTTCGAAATTAAATATTAAAATGCTGACACATGATCTACTTTTTGGCTGATGTTTCAACAACATCATCTATTAATTCATTTAAAAACCTCACTTATCAATATCATTAGGACTATCAAAGTAGATCCAGAAGCAGCCACTTCTGTTGCGGGCTCAAGGACTTCAAATGCTTATACATCTCACAAACATTAGGTAGGTGTATATTGTCAACTAGATCCTTCAGCAAATCTCTCGACGTATCAGACACTAGTTTCTTTATTTGAAGACCAAATCACATATCAACCTTGGAGACATTAATGGGTACGTAGCTACTCAATACCAAATTCAGGCACAATACATGCGTAGTGTGTGAAGAAAGCACAAAAACTTAAATCAGACTTCATACCAACGTCGGCATTAGGGGGTTATATATTACTAAACCGAATAAATTCAAAACTTTCATGAGTTGCTAAATTCAACTTTTGTGAGTCAAAGATTTCGGTATAAAATGCGGATAAATCATTGTTTGAAAGGACAAATACAGGCAGATAATTTGACTATACTATGGTTGGGAATTAGTGCTCATCATTTTCAAAAAGAATACTAAAACTTTGTGCACGTATATGCATATGTATGAGTTGGGCAAAAAGCGATGATAGTTTACACACCCCGCCTTTTTTGCATATAGAATCTTTACTTTTAAACTCAAAGTTGCCTCGTCTTGTAGCATCAAAAGATATAACTGGGTGGGATTTCCGCGTAACTAAAGTTATTCGGCTTCCTAATTCTACATCGGTTTATAACTTTATACATTTATTTTAGAAAAAATAGACCAAAAGGGTACTATTGTCTATTGAAACTGAAACTACTTTTTCTTATTTTCTTTTCTTTTTTCTCCAACATTGAAACTGAAACTACATATAAATTACGATAGTTAATACAATATTACTTATATATAGGGAGAAAAAAAAAAGATATACAATATTTTCTTGTTAAATTGTTTTGGATAAAAGCTGGAGAAACTATTTCTGTATAATAAAGAAAATCAAACTATAGGAACAAATTGAAAAGAGAAAGCCAAATAACCTTGAATACTTTTATATATTTAAAAAACCAAGTGGAGCTCTAAAAATCGGGGGCCAAAAAACAAAAAAAATTAGGGGTCCGGTCATATGTTTAATCCTGCTTCCCTCAAAGTCGGCTCTGAGTCCATGTTAGCCATAGAGGAGGAGGTGAAGAATTCTAGAAGACCAATTTTCAACCGCTTGAAGGAAGCCACATCAGAAGTAAAAGTGATATATGCTTTCACTTACAGAGCAGGCAAGAGACACACACTCGCCATGATGCCTTATCTTAGCATTCTACCACGGGTTTGACCGAAGATGCTAGAAGATGTCTTTATATATTTCTCTACTCCTCCCATAATCTATATATATCACTACTATGATTCTACACATCTCTTGAAATAAATATATAAAAGTAGAATTACCAACTTTCCACAATTAAGAATCGATTTCAAAGCAGATTGCAGTGTTATACCAAACATTAACCTCATAAGGTTGTATGTTTTATCCCACAATTTCAAAATTTCCCTGATAGTTCAAGGGAAATCTTAGGTGCATTTAATGGTACAGAAATGTAATAAATAATCGGAGACCCAAAGCCAATGTTTTATTTTTATAAAGGCAAGCCTCTAACAAATATATATGAGCGATGGAAACCATACAAATCATTATCTTTTCTCCCTTTTCAGCCACTAAAAAGCTAGGTAAAAAGCAAGTGTGAAATTGACGCCAATAAAAAAAATTAAGTGTTTTCAAAAAGAAATTCTCATTGGTTATTTTTTTCTCTAAGAAAATTATCATTTTAAAACATAAAAAATCTTATTTTATTTAATTGCCTTCAATTCTCGCCAATGCAAAAATAAAAACAAAGAGTTTTGATCGTTCAATACATATTTGCGTTTGTCAATATCAGAATAGTATAGAAGTGATCAACATGCTTTCGTCACAATTTAATCATTGAAAGTTTCAATTTGAAACTCAACATCAAATATGGTTTAGCCCCATGATTCCCGAGTCCAAAACCCACTCATGTTGGCATCCATGTGATTATATGGGAACGAAAGAAAAAACCAATTATATGTTTCTTATTGTTTGTTATTACTTTATTAGTGGAAATTCCAATACCAAAGGCCATCGTCTAAAGCGGAGGATCGTTTAACAAAAAAGAAAAAGTGGAGACTGCATGATTCTTTATCCTTTTTTTTTGTAAAAAGGTTATGATTCTTTAACCTTTTACAAAAGACATGCTGTTACGGCTAAGTGAAAAGGTACGGAATATATTTCTTTACTTGAAAACTTCATTCATACTGTTTTGTTGAATTATTTTTAATTATTTTTTATATTCCGGTACCTGGGTTCACAGTAAAAAGGCATTTTTAGACTTCATCTAAGTAATGATAGCAATTTTAGTGCGACAAAATTGATTATTTGACAACTTTAACTTTAGCTTTTGGGAATTCTAATGTGCTTACTAGTCACTAGAGAAGTTAAATATTTTCATTATTTGAACTTTGGAGAAAAACTTTAACTTTTTTCATTAAGTTCCTTCTCTGGTGACTAGTAAGAACATTATTCAAATATTATTCAGACTTGATAGTTTAAGCTTTTCATTATTCAAATATTTTTTTCTTCTACACCGTTTTTTAGTAAAATTCAAATGTTCTGTTGGTTCATCATCTAACACTTGTTTTCAGTCCGATATGCATGTTCTGCACCGCTCGTTTTGATATAGGAATTCAAATATATTTTTGAATTCGATAGAACGGTTGGACCAAATATAAATGGACATGTCAACATGACTGAGCTTGATGATATCTTTTCCTAATTGTTTTTCGAAAAAACGAAAAGAATAAAGTTTATATAGTTTTTAGAGAAATCAATTAACTTTTAATGTTTACACTAAAATTGTTGTTTTGATTCGCCAATGTTCGCACCAAGAAAATTACGAGACTCGATACCCTCAAAGTAAATAAGTATTTGACTATGGGCACAATTCGTTGGAGCGGTCATGGGATCAAATTCTGACGCACTTTCCTAACACTCTAACACGTAAATGGCATGCCTTTTAAAACGAAACAATTGAGGTACCAAAGCAAGTTCGCTAAGAATTTGTTTGTCTAACAAAACCCTAAAAATACCATAAAAAAAAAGAAAAGAAAAATAAAACCCTAAAAATAGGAATTGGAATACCCAATAGAGTTTTTTTTTTTTTTTTTTTTGATAAAAATACCCAATAGAATCAAAAAGCGACTTAAACCTAAACAATTTTCGTCTTCTTCCACCAATCTTTCCTCCCGATTCTGCTTTTCTTAATCAACTGAATAGATCCATTGGTTTTGACGTGACAAAAGGTATTGGCTTCGAAATATTTCCTACTCCATTTCTTTTGACGATATATATTCCTCTCTGTAAGCAATAGTCAATTCGATTCAATTAAAAAATATGAAGAGGGTTATTGTTTTTGGGACGTACTCATATTCACTATCTTCAAGGACCAATTTTACTAGAAAATAAATTTATTTTCATACTCGATTGGAAAGTATCTCATATGAGCATATATATAAATATAGATTGCAACCTTAGGTTGAGATCTGTCTACTATGTGAGAAAATGAAGTTTGGAGAAACGTTCACGGAATATCTACATGGAGAGAAGAATGGTTCCTAGAAAAATGTCGTCATGTTGAATATAAGAAACTCAAGAAAGTGTTGAAAAAATGTAAGACAATGTAACGATACAAGATCTGGTGATGATAACATCATCTCCTCGGCTACTTCTACTGATTCATGCCAATGCCCGTCTTGCCCTTGTATGTATTACTTCTCTCCCCTCTTCCTCTAGTCTTCATTTAACTTTCTAATCTTTGTGCAATAGTCTAATCCAAAATCAATAGAATATGGAGAACGATCTAATAGGTGCTTAATTTGCTGTCTTTTGATCTTATACATGAATTTCAAATAGACTGTGGTATCTTTTAGAAGCACTGTAAAAAAGAAAGTGCTAGTTATGAATAATCGGAATGTTAGTTGGTGTGAAAGATTTCATATTGTTGACGTGTAAGATTAGGTGGCTGATGTAAAAGATGTTGTTACAATGCAGGGTGTGATGAAATGTTCTTTGAGGAGCTGATGAAGGAAGCTTCTGACATAGCGGGATGCTTCAGGTCAAGAGTGAGGCATCTTCTCCATCTTCACGTAGCCACTGGGATGCAGAGATACATGATGCGTCTACGCAGATGTTTCTCCGATGAAAAACAAGCTTTAGTCCAAGAGGGCCAAACATTGATTCAATACATCACGATGAATGCGATTGCCATCCGTAAAATCCTCAAGAAATATGACAAGGTTAGCTACAGATTATACATTGCAAAGATAAATCTAAAAATGTATTTGAACAAAAAGACACCTTACTAATTAAATCGGTTTAAAATGTTTATAGGTGCATAGCTCAGTGAATGGGAAGAATTTCAAGTTGAAAATGCGAGCAGAGCGCATAGAGCTATTGCACTCACCTTGGCTCATAGAACTTGGAGCCTTTTATCTCAACTCTGGGCTTGATAAAGATGGAAACTTCAAGAACTCGTTTGGTCGTGTCTCTTGTGACAATATCAACGAGGATCAACCTGCGATGAAACTCATGCTTCCAAACTCAATAGAGCTCGAGTTTGATCTAACTTGCGCAATCTGTCTAGTAATTAAAATTAACCTCTAGCTACATGTACTTATTCAAATCATTTATCTCATGGAGGTGAAGAGTAATGTTTTGTTTGGAATAATTTGGCAGGAAACGGTATTCAATCCCTACGCTTTAAAGTGTGGTCACATATTTTGTAAAGCGTGTGCATGCTCCGCTGCTTCTGTAATGATTTTCCAAGGCATTAAAGCAGCGCCACAACATTCTAAATGTCCCATTTGCAGAGAGGTTTGTTTAAATTCTTGCAACATTAAACGGTTTCTTCTTCTCAACTTTTGTTTCCATTATCTATAGTGAGGTCTTGATTTGTTTCTTGCGGAATCAGGTTGGAGTTTACGCGGAAGCAGTTCACATGATTGAGTTGCATCTTCTCTTAAAGATACGGTGAGACAAATCTCAAATTTAAATGGCACTAAATCAGTTTATATGTGTCCTTGAATTTTGAACTGATGATTATTCTGATATATACTAACAAAATGATGTTTTCATTTGTTAAGTTACTAGAAAATGACGTTTTGAAATGATTTTTGTTTTTCATATTACTAATTAAAAGCATCAAGTTTGAATTCGATATAAGTGAGAATTTCATAGTTATCTCTATTTTTTCTTGGGGGTGGTCTAGATTGTTTAAAGTATATCCATGGAAGTCGATTTTGGAAGAATTATTGATGAGAAATGTGTGCTTTCGATAAATGTATAATGAAGGCATAATACTTTTGTAGAAGCAAAGAGTATTGGAAGGAGAGGATGATGGGTGAACAGTCTGAGATGGTGAAGCAGTCGAAGATGTTTTGGAATGAACAAACCAAGTATATGATCGGTTACTAATTGTTTATTTCTTCAAGTTTATCTACTTAATTAAAAAAAAATAGATGATGACAACAAAAAAAAAGAGCTATAATGTACTTTCGTTTGTTTCTGCCATGCCCGAGACATTGTTTTTTTTTTTGATAAATCCATGCCCGAGACATTACAGATTCGGTTTGGAGAAATGCCATCATTAATTAGGAGACCTTTTTTTTTTCTTTTTTCTTTGGTGAGACACAAATCAAGTTGTGCGTGAAAACTTGTTTTTGCTTAAGATGTTATGGATAAGTTATTGCTTATTTATAACTGATAGATCACACTATATTAGTTGGTGAATTTCAATTTTTAAGGTTGTATGCATTTTTTTTTACTAAAACTATTTATCTGTCTAAATTTAATCGATCGTTACGGGATATAGCTTTTACTTATTGTAAGTAGAACTGTTTTATGAAGGATAAAAATGACAATTAGAAGAAGGATTCAAAAAGTGGTTTTAAACTCAATATTTCATTACAATTAGACCATTGTGATCAAGAAATAATTTATCCTCACTGAGCCGCTTGTTGATTCTCATATCATAAAGTTTGGCCACCAAAGCCTCCGAGTTACATGTTATTAGCACATTACTTGGCACAAATTCTGATGAATTATCTTCAAATTTTGCAGGTGTTATAGATCAGAAACTATATTTCTGGATTACAACACAAACAGTTCATTAGTTCAAACAAGTAAATCTGCATCACAACGTAAATAACATAAATATAATAAATTATGCATAGAATCTGAAAAATCAAATTTTATCCTGATTAGATCTAACATTAGAGGTGATGGATCGCTCACTGCTTTTCACAAGTTACTACCTAACATAGCTTCCTCCGTAGAATTCAATGGAACTACATCTTGAGTGGGGTTGCTCAAATTTTTTTTTAGCAAAATTTGTTAGATGATCTAAACTGTATTTCCATTACAATTTTTTTTGTTAAACTTTATATTAAAAAGAAAACTTGTGAAAGTTTTATATTAAAAACTCTTATATGGCAAGAAAAGTTTATGTTAAAAAAAAAAAACTGAATTTTGTTCTATTTTGGAAATTATAGATATATTTTTATCTAAAATTACATTATAATCATACATAAAAAGCTTGTGAAACAGAGAGAGTAATATTTTACATATTTATCTATACAAGTTTCAAAATTATATTTTTAGACTAAAAATCTCTAAACAATATGTTACATCAAAAGTAATGTTTTCTGCAAATCTCCTAATTATATATTTTCTTCAATCAAAATATTTACTAATTAAAAATCCTTTGCAATAGTTACGACTAATATAATCACTCAACGTTATAATTTTTTTTAATTAATTGTTAAAGATAATTATTTATCTTTCAAAAAAGTGAATCCTTCTAAAATTGGGCTCTGTACAAATTAACTCCTTTCCATAATTTGACGTAGAAATGGACGGCCATGCTATTATCATTTCCTTCTTCTTCTCCTCCTCTGATCAGCTCATCAGATCTTCTCCGAAGCAAAATCATTCGACCAAATTTCAAAATTCCACGGCGTTTCTCGACAATTTCGCTTTCGGTTTACGTGCGGAAGAAGGTACCGGCGAGCGAGGATCAAACAATCATCATCTCGGGTCTCTCCAGACCTGTGTCGATTATAAGACACAGCAATATTCGAATGGATTCATTTACGTTAATGACGCTAATGAATGGTTTGTGTCGATGTCGGAGAGGTGTATAGATCGTCTAGAACAGAGAGAAGAAGAAAAATCAAATTAGGTTTTGTGAATTTAGGTTTGAAATTTCTTTGAATGGGAAACACATGCGTGGGTCCGAATCTGAACGCTAATGGATTCCTTCAATCCGTTAGTGCTGCTGTGTGGAGGAATCAGAAACCAGACGAGACCCTTAAGAGCAGCAAAGACGAGAGCAGTCGAAAAAAGAACGATAAGAGCGTTAATGGCAACGATGGTCACGCTTCCCCCACCGTGGATCCAGCTCCAGCCACGTTACCAACGCCAAGCACGCCACCTCCACCGGTGAAAATGGCAAACGAAGAACCACCACCCAAACCTATCCCAGAGAGCAAAAACGTCCAAGAAGATGCGAATTCAAAGCCACCGCAGAAGAAAGAAGCACACATGAAACGTATGGCGAGTGCTGGTTTACAAATAGACTCGGTGCTTGGGAGGAAAACAGAGAATCTCAAAGATATTTACAGTGTTGGGAGAAAATTAGGTCAGGGACAATTCGGGACGACGTTTCTTTGCGTGGAGAAGAAGACAGGTAAAGAGTTCGCTTGTAAAACGATAGCGAAGAGG
The DNA here is from genome assembly GCA_028015245.1 of Cardamine occulta. Lineage (NCBI taxonomy): Eukaryota > Viridiplantae > Streptophyta > Magnoliopsida > Brassicales > Brassicaceae > Cardamine > Cardamine occulta. Next base: position 15,279,214 of record CM051377.1, on the reverse strand, counting down.
AAATTAACAACACCTGAGGATATTGAAGATGTGAGAAGAGAGATTCAGATAATGCATCATTTGTCTGGTCATCCAAACGTGATTCAGATCGTTGGTGCGTATGAAGATGCAGTAGCGGTTCATGTTGTAATGGAGATTTGTGCAGGTGGTGAGTTATTTGATAGGATTATACAAAGAGGACATTATACCGAGAGAAAAGCTGCTGAGCTTGCTAGGATCATTGTTGGTGTTATCGAAGCTTGTCATTCTCTTGGTGTGATGCATCGTGATCTTAAGCCTGAAAATTTCTTGTTTGTAAGTGGAGATGAAGAAGCTGCTCTCAAGACTATTGATTTTGGTCTCTCTGTCTTCTTCAAACCAGGTTTAATATCGTACAATGCTATTTGTAGTTGATATCTTCCTTTAGGTGATGACGAATTGATATCTTTGGACTATATATGTTATGATTACAGGAGAAACATTCACTGATGTAGTTGGGAGCCCTTACTATGTGGCACCTGAAGTATTACGGAAGCATTATAGTCATGAATGTGATGTTTGGAGTGCTGGAGTTATTATATACATCTTACTAAGTGGTGTCCCTCCGTTTTGGGATGGTAAGAGACAGTTCTTGATTCATGTTTCGAGTATGTTTTAATGGTAGAGAGACTGAATGAATTTGTTATATGTCAGAAACGGAACAAGGCATCTTTGAGCAGGTTTTGAAAGGTGATCTTGACTTTAAATCAGAACCATGGCCTAGTGTATCAGAAAGTGCAAAAGATTTGGTTCGTCGGATGTTGATTAGAGATCCTAAGAAACGAATGACAGCTCATGAAGTTCTCTGTTAGTACTCTTCTTTCCAAATAAGTTGCATTTTTTCATTTTGAATCGATGAGAGTAAGCACAGAGTTACCTATATAGATTTTTAAACTGTTATTATCTTGCAGGCCATCCTTGGGCCAGAGTAGACGGTGTTGCTCTTGATAAACCTCTTGATTCTGCTGTCCTCAGTCGTTTGACACAGTTTTCAGCTATGAACAAGCTCAAGAAAATTGCTATCAAGGTGAGAAAGATATACATGTTTTTCATCATATATGAAGTTCTCAAAATGGACAATATAATGAGAATCCAATTTATCTTGAATGTGTATTGAAACAGGTAATAGCAGAAAGCTTGTCAGAGGAAGAGATTGCAGGATTGAAGGAAATGTTCAAGATGATAGATACCGACAATAGCGGACACATCACTCTCGAAGAACTCAAAAAAGGTTTGGACAGAGTTGGTGCTAACCTTAAAGATTCAGAGATATTAGGATTAATGCAAGCAGTAAGTCCACTTTTTCTACTTCACTACCTTTTGTTTACTTTATAATCCATAAAATGTATCAAATTATAATTTGGAATATTAAACATTTTTCAGGCGGATATAGATAACAGTGGGACTATAGACTATGGAGAGTTTATAGCAGCAATGATTCATCTAAACAAAATAGAGAAAGAAGACCATTTGTTTACAGCATTCTCATACTTTGATAAAGATGGAAGTGGTTATATAACCAGAGACGAGCTCCAGCAAGCTTGCAAACAGTTTGGCTTAGCGGACGTTAATTTAGACGACATTTTACGTGAAGTCGATAAGGACAACGTAAATCCGCATTTTCTATTGGTTTACTTGGAATTAAGCACCATTAATTTGTTGTTTAATGGTTTTATATAATTGTTTGTGTTAGGATGGAAGAATAGATTACAGCGAGTTTGTGGAGATGATGCAAGACACTGGATTTAGCCAAATGGGTTTAAGGGTGAGTTGAAGAAACTAAATAACGACCCCATTATTTCTTTTTAAAGCATAATTAAATCTTTGCGGATATATGTATATGGGCTGCTTAGCATTATTAGTTTTCTTAAGCAGGTTTTATCCAGTTTATTCCGCATTTTTTTGTATTTAAAGTTTCTCATTTCTTACTCTCCCACGTGTTAACTAGGAGAAAGATCGATCGTATAGGTTTCATTTTGAGAGATACCAAAGCTGTCATTTTCACTTTTTATATCTTTAGTAGGTCAATGTAAAAAACTCTAGAAATTCTTGTAATTCAATTATTTTTTCTGTTCCAAAGATTTACTAAATTGAGTTATTTTCTCATATAACTTATAGATAAAATATCTCTGAGATGAGATGCGTGTAATTTGTGCAAACAGTTTTGAAGTAAAGAGATATTTGACGTGTTCTGTCTTTCAACCGGAAAAGGTCACATAGGCCACATTTCTCCAAAACATTGACACGTGTCACGTGATATACTGCAAGCAGTGCACGTGTTTAAAACCCATACACACCTTTTGTTTTACTTCTTAACCCTACTCACCACTTCGCTACTTTTTACCTCAAAACCTCTCTTTCTCTTTATCTTCGAAGATCAAAAATGGGCTCAGAGACTTTCCTGGAAATTATTCTGGCGATTCTTCTGCCTCCCGTCGGCGTTTTCCTCCGATATGGTTGTGGGGTAAGCACTCATTACACCATTATTAATTTAATTACTTTCTTGTCTTAGTTCTTAATTAGTTAAATTAATGAATGCAGGTAGAGTTCTGGATATGTCTGTTGTTGACGGTGATTGGTTACATCCCTGGGATCATCTATGCTATTTATGTCCTTGTCGGATGATGATCAAATCCTCTTCTTTGTACAGTTTTCATCTCATTTGTCCTTTGCTCTTTCTCATCACTTTTGTAATAAAAACTCTTTAATTTGCCTTCTTTGCTAAAATAATACTATTTTTGCTTATTTTCTATATGATTTTGCTTATCATCACTAGGGCTTACAAAAAAAATATAATGGTACAAATCGATCCGATGATCAATTTCTTGATTGAACAAAAAGGCAAATCAATTATCCAACAAGAAACGCCGACTCAAAATGCAAACCATATCTTGCAACGCACCTATGACCAAAAAATATCAATGCACGTTTCATTTTCGCGTTTTGCGTTGTCCCAGAACGTTGCGGTTTTCCGGTATAGAAGAAGTCTCAAGTTTGGACTTGTGTCTTGTTCTTCTGTTTCCTCCAGCAGCATTTGGTTCTCTGTTTTCTTTCTCTCCGTTCTCCTGTTGTAACAAAAGTTAGCTTTTCTTCATCATCACTAAGACTTTCAATACAAGTAAGCTTTATAAAACATATTTTCTTTGAAAGCTTTACCGAGTTGAAAAATCCCATCTTTGGAAGTGGTAACCTCATACCAGAGGATGATAATGTCAAATCCTTTACTGCATAACCTGAATACGATGACCTTGTGATAGATTTTGATCCAGATTGTTCTTCAAACCCAGGAACCTTGTCTTTTCCCCTATTCCTCCCTGTAAACTCGAACAATAAAATATAAAACCTTAAAGGGCATGCCATTGTTGAAAAAACGAAGAAGAATCTTGTTCTCACCGAGTTCACTCGCAACACATTTCTTCACGGGTTTTGCTTGAATAGGAGTCAAAGGTTTGGAGATGGAGGATGAACAAGAAGAAGACACTTTTGGTTGAGGAATAAGACTCAAAGGTTGATCTTTCTGTTTGTACCCTTTAGTCATCTTAACAAACGAAATCACACAATATGTTTAGATGAAAGAAATTGATTGGTTATGAGAAAAGATCAAAGTCGCTCGGTGTTTTTCTTATTTACCTTTTTACCATCTGGTAACTTACGCTGGATCTTTGTAGTTATCGTTACCGTCTGCTTCACATTTGGTGGATTACGTAAAGAGGCTCTCAGGTCATGAAACAGATCAGATTCAATGCTCGCCACAGAAAATTTGCTTCCTTGAGTAGTGAAATCAGAAGCCATACGAAGCTGTGTGTTAATGTTGAAGCCATTGTTCACCAGAGACAACTCCTCAGCATCAAGAACACCTTAGAACAATAATATAGCCAATTGTCAGTTTTCAATATACAGAGTCAAAATGTATAATTAAGAACATATGTGATTAGAATAGTGGAATATTTGAATGATCCAATAGCAAAAACATTTTAGTTATGAACGTGGAAACTACTACTTGGTAGAAGTAAAAAGATGAGACCTGGATCGGTAGAAAAAGCATTGTCCCAAGCAAAACTTGGACGAGCAGTGATTGGTAAGTGCTTATGATTTACTTCAACATTAATCTCATTCTCGTCAATCTTTAAGCTCCCAAACAATTCTTCAGGATCTAACACTCCTTTAAACAAAAATTGCAAAATCATTGGAATCATGTAAAGAGATATTATACTCTTAATTCATTTAAGGAAAATAGAGAAGAAACCAGGGTTGGTGAAAAAAGCAGTGTCCCAGGCCAAGCTTTTGCGATGATTCCATTTACTCTCTAGGGTCTCTTTATCTCTTATCGGCTGCTCAAAATCAATCTTTACTCTTATTGCTGCTGCGCAAAGTGAGCAGAGTATTCCACAAATATAATCAGTTTCTGAAAGGTAAAGAGATTTTTAGATACGGAAGTAAACAAAAGCAGATGATTGTACTCGATGATGAATCAGCTTCTTGAGGATCCATCGTCTTTGGTTCTTGATTTTGAACAAAAGAATTTTCGGAAAGAACGAGGAAAAGGTTTTATTACCATCAGAGAATTTAAGGAGTGACAAAATTTTAAAAACTAGTATAAATGGTTTTCGTGATTTAAGCATTTGATTACTTTTTGAAAGCTTTCAATTCAAAACAAAATTGTTTGATTGCGGTTATATTCTTTTGTAAAGTGTATTTTAAACAATCAATTGCCTTAAATGTAATTCTCTATAAATATCACACACTTGCTGGACATAATAGTATCGAAAACGATTGCGAATAGACTTTGGACTAATTTTCCTTGATTCAAATTGTTCTTGCCATCAAACAGAGAAATCTTTAGATACAACAAACTAAACCGGAAATAGATAACCAAAAGTTCAAACTAACACAACCGAAATTGACAGTAAACCCGAAATAGTCGTCGATCAGCTCAAGTATAAAAACAACACACTGATCTCTAATCTCCCCTGCACCAATTTAGATAATTCCACGATAGACAAACCCTGTTTTAAAGGAGACGAGGATTAAGCACAACTAATTCATATAACAAGATAACATTTAAAGATCAAGTAGTAAAAAACTATTTTAATTTGATGGCTTAAATAAAACCGTTTCTCGGTGCATACACTACACTCCTAGTATCATCAGTTGTAATAGGTGAAGGTAGGATAAAGAACATACATGCATATAGATTATGCTCTTCATTTTGTGTACATGAGCCGGTGTGATAGAAAAGAGGAATTACTTGATCATTTGGCGTTGTTCTTGATCTCTAGAGGGTTTACTTGCAACTTCTTTCACCAGCTCTGAGATTGAATCATAATGATAAAGTCAGAGCTAAAAACATACAAAAAGGCTACAGCATTGGTATCTAAACTTGGTCAAAATCTTACCGGCATTTCTTCACCAGAAACACCCCCACCAGCATCTCTATTAGATCCATCTCCGCTCTTTCCTGATCCCTTATTATCACCCTGTCGTAATTTCATACACAAAATGTAAGAGGCCAATGGGCACCACTCTTGGGGCAAAGAATACTAAAAATGTAGAAATGGAGTATGTGATTTATTTACCTCCAACTGCATCAGCAGAAGATGTGTCACCAAACCATACCCAAAGAATTGAAAAGAACCGCATTAGTCTCGCGTATAAAAAATCTTCTTGATCTAGTATGTATGTTAAGAAACTTCTTGATTTAGACATTTAGTATGTGTGTTAACAGAAAAAGCATAAAGAGAAAGGTGTAACAAAATGCGAAATAGATTTATCTTCTCGCTTCAAAGGCTATATATTGGAAAGATAGTCAACACAGAACATATCAAAGAGAACTGCAAGAATTTCTATCATGGCAAGCTCCGATGTTCCTAACAACAACTAACCGGTTGAAATACAAAAGCCTGAAGAAAGGATTTAGGAACACATGCTTAGGGAGTCAAAGCAACGTACCTCCCTGTACCTCGCTAGGTATATCTTTAGTGGTTCCAGGTAATCCTCAAATCCTAAAGTCGCCATTGCCCACAACAAATCATCACCATTCACAGTTTTCCTTTTCTCTTTCTGACACTTATCACTGGCCCTGATTAGCACAAAAAAATCACAGCAGCCATTAGAGATATAACAGATACCAAGTCAATGACCAATATAGCCCAAAAATCAACATAAGAGCCCTAAAAGCAGTTTCTGCACCTAAAATTTTAGATGGTTTCATACTTTTATAACTTATTTCTCCCAGGTAAAGGATGGACATCTCATGAAATAAGACAACAAATTCATCAAACAGAGACCTAAAACGCATTCAATACATGCTCAAAAAAACATACTTTTTGCCTAAACAAGAACAAAAAGGAGAAAAAAAACAAACAGATCCAAAAGATAAACAAATCTTCGAACAGATTTTTACTCCATATTTGCCTAAAATGGTTAAAGGACAAATCAATTCCAACAATTTGTTTGATAAGAGAGCTCAGATCAAATATAGTAGAAGCCTATGAAAGCATCTGCAAAACCTACAATGGTTGATCAACATTGTGTAAAAACATTATCTTTGCTCCAAAAACTTCTTCTTTCTGAGCTAAAAAAATCTACTTTAAGAAAACGATTTCTCACATATCCAAAGCCACAACACATGATCAATTAGTTTCTCTGAGAAATTCAAGAGTTATTAGAGAAACATACTCGCTTGTGATGAAGCTGATGAACTCAGAGACGCATTCCTGAACAGTGTCTTTAGCATCTTTTCCGATCTTTCCATTAGGAGGCAACGCTTTCTTCATGATCCTGCTGATATTAGCTATAGGAAGGTATCGATCTTGCTCTCTAACCGAGCCGCCGCTTTCTCCACCATCTCCGGCCGGGCTCGAAGGCGTATCCGCCATTTATACTCTGCAGAGACAGATGAAACATTCAATCATCTTTTGAAATCGCAACGTAAGGAAATCGAAAATGGGGTTAGAGATTGGGGATAGTAGAAACCCTAGAACTTGGAATTGGGGATAGTTAGGCCTTTAGAGAAGTCGGATTTTCTACAATCGGAGTCGCAACGAAGCTTTGGGCGATTGCTGTAAATATGATATGATTTTACGACTTCTTGCAATCTTAGCTGTTGCAAACAAAAAATACATTCACTTGAGTTTATGACAACAACTATGATTAAAAACTGTAATAACAAGCCAATTAAGAAAAGCTAAAATGAACAGTTCGATTACAGAGGATACTTTTAAAAGAAGTTATTAATACTAATGAAAAAAAAATACAAAAAAAAAGTCATGAACTATGTTAATCACATTTACTGCCAGATAATCGATTAAGAATATATAATTAGATCAGATATATCTAATGTAATAAACGATAAAAAAAAAAACTATGTTAATGTAAAGTATAGGTATCATATAATTATTAGGTATAGTTAATTTTGTTTTAAGAAAAAAAATTATGGTATAGGTATCATATAAAAACGATGCATTTAGGTCCTTTAAGATTTTATAATAACGATATATTTAGGTACTTAAAGATTTTATAAAAAAAAAATTCAAATTTCAACAAAATATTTGCTTTAATTTAAAACCTTATCCTGTTATCGATAAGGTTTGAATATTCGATTGTAAATTTATAATATTTCAAAGCTTCAGAAACAAAATTATAAGTGTCAAAGCTTTAACCAGACAAATTACAAATGTCAAAGGTTTTGGCTGGTCAAAGTTTTGACTTTGAATGTATACCTCACCGATCGACAAGACCGATACAAGATCCACGTATCGGATTTTCTATATATTAGACTCAAATTCATAAAGATGAGCATAGCAAAAAGATCCCAACTACAAAAGAGAGAAAAAGAGGAAGAAAAATGTCGTCTGAATGTCCTGGTAATGTCTTTTATTAGGAGATCGATAAAACAATCTTCTAAATTTTTTTCTAATTTTTCTGTAATCATATTTTCTTGATATTATCGATTTTGGTCGATTACCGGTTCTCGATCTCCTAATAGTTTTCTTTTTAGTTGTTCGTAAATCTTCATTCGATATTGTTACGGCTTTTACTTAATTTTCTTTCGTCCGTTTTTTCTTCATTCATAGCGAATCATAAAACTGTTTAGTAATCTACTCTTTCTCTCAAATTCATTCTCTTTTGTTCCTAAGCTAAGAAGTTGACTAAGCTCTCGATGTGTTTCACCATGTACGTGCCATGTAACACGGAAACTATATGATACAAGCGTAATTCAAAGGACACTGCAATGATATTTTGATTTCACACAATAACCTTTTTGTTACGCAAATACTAAGCTACGTCCAATATATATATCTTAGTTTATACATTTAATTTAGACAAGAAGTTTGCAAAGAGTAAATAATTCCAATCAGCATTCATAGTATTCTCATCATCTTGAATTCATGATCTAATTTTGTTGTTTTAAATCATAGATTTAACGAATGGACTGATTGATCTTTAAAATGTCAAATGCAATTTTTTACTGACTTAATGTGGTTGCTTTGACCGCAGGGAAAAACTCGTGGCCGGAGCTTGTGCGAACAAATGGAGACTATGCGGCTTCGGTGATAGAGAGCGAGAACTCGAGCGTCCGTGCTGTCGTGATTTTGGATGGGAGACCGGTGACTGGAGACTTTAGGTGCGACCGGGTCAGGATTAGGGTTGATCAAAACCGTATCGTCGTCCAAATCCCTGTCACCGGCTAGATTTACATATGGACCATAATTACTATGTGTCGTTATATGAATAAATTTTAAAATAAGTCTACGCATGTCATGATCGATGTAAACTATCTTTGCCTAAATAATTTCGGTGTCCATTTCCCGAACGGTTATTATAAATGTCTAAAGTTATAATACATACTAAATGTGTTAATTATAACGCAAGTCAATAAATTTGATGTCATTGTCATATATGGTACACTATGATGAACATTGATATTGATTTATTTATAATGAAGGCCTGGTTTATATGATAAATTTCAAAAGCTAAGAAAAATCTACTGTTTAACCAAATCGTATTGTTCTTTTTGTATAGTTCAAATAAAACCATCGGTCAAACTTTTACCACCTAGTCATATAGAAATTATATGGTTGCAAGCGCACAAAATAAATTCTCTATATACAGATGTGAGCATGAGTATCCCGTTCATACCGACGATGTGCTTTTGCATCGTCTTTAATAACACACAAAAGCGATAGGAAAAATAATGGTGGAATCTATTTTCACAATTTTAATGGAATATATGATATAAAAAGATATCAAACTAATAAATGAAAGGGAAAATGAAATTTAGTTTTTCAAAGAACACGAGCTCTCTCTGACTTTTGCCAAGTTAGCGGTTGAGGGGAGGACATGTGTATCTGAATGTCCTGAAAAATATTTTGTATAAATTGTTCATAATTTTAAGCTAATGTTCTAATTAATTAAGTTGACGAACCGCTCCTTTTTACACCATGCACGTGTTATATTATATATCAAGGAAAATAAGGTACAACTAATTCAAAGGACACCGAAATGAAAATTTGACCTACTTATATCTTATTCTATATATTGGACTTAAATTCCTGAGGACAAAAGCATATCAAACATCATCGCAAAGTACAACAGAAGGGGAAGAAAAATGGCATCTCAGTGGTGTCCTTATATTGGTTTTCTTTCAACCTTATTTTTCTATTGTTCCTTAGTTTTCTTTCACATCAAATCGATTTATATTATTTTCACCAAACATATATAGTATTAGTACGAATATGAAATTTGATTCCATGGGAATGGAGCGATAGACCTATTGATCTCTAAACTGCAAATGATTGGTACAAAAGCAACTGATTCACCAATATAATGTGGTTGCTTTTGACCGTGCACAGGGAAGAGCTCATGGCCGGAGCTTATGGGAACAAATGGAGACTATGCGGCTTCGGTGATAAAAGGAGAGAACTCGAGCCTTAATGTTGTCGTGGTTTTGGATGGAACTCCGGTGACTGACGACCTCAGGTGCGACCGCGTCAGGGTTTGGGTTGATGGAAACCGTATTGTCATCAAGATCCCTACGGCTAGCTAGACATGTATATGGACCACGATTACCATGCGTCGTAGTATGAGTAAACTAAAACAAACTATATATAATGCATGGTTGGTTTGGTCATGAATCATGATGTAATCGTCTTCGTGAATAGTTTCAGTGTTTGTTACCCGAACAGTCTTAACTAATTTCAGTTAGTTGCTTCATATTACTATCACAAAAATTGATACTCATTTTTAGTTTTAAAAGCATGTAACGGGTAACGAAATTTAGTATTTGTAGACCATTTCGAAAACCAAAAATTGTGCAAATAATATAGATTGCCAATGAATTCCCCTAGCCTATCTCAGAACGAACATTCTCTTTCCAAACTCTTCGATTTGTCAAATGGTCCATACTATATTTCCAGGGTCGAAGAATACTTTAAAAGACATCATAATAACAGTATCCACAAGGATCTCTTGATGATCCATTTACATGGCATATTCCATTTTGGTCCCCAACGATAAGCTACCTTTTTATAAGTCTCTTTGTAAGTTATCGTAGTTTAGTTATCAAAAAAAAAGTTATGGTAGTTCAATTTTAACACCGATCGAGATAAATTTGTAGTATGGCCTATGAACTTGTGTAGATAGACTTTGAAACACCTAAACAGTATGTAAAACTTGCCCGGTTTTGAATTAACTCTCTCCCGGTACTACCGGTTTTTTTGTATACCGTACCAGTAATGTAAACCAAATATTAAATTAAAAAAAAAAGTTGGTAAAACTGAGTTGGTTGGGATGATAAAATTCCACATGTCAATAAATGTATTTTAAAAAATGATTCTGTGTATACATATAAAACAATTTTTAGAGTCGTTTGTCCGATACAGGCACACAGACTTAAAACGATGGGATCGGCGGTTCAGAAATCGGCTTTACTGTTATGCGGAGACTACATGGAAGCCTACGAGACGATGGTTCCTCTCTATGTCCTTCAATCGTTTGGCGTTAGCGTTCACTGCGTTTCACCTAATCGCACCACCGGCGATCGCTGCGTTATGTCGGTCCACGATTTCTTAGGCCTCGAGGTTCCATTTTTCCCACTACTAATCTATATTACTATATATACTTCGTTACAATTTCGACTTATTTTTTCTGTGATTATCACTCAATTTTGACTTTTTGTTGTATAAAAGCTATACATCGAGCTGGTCGTTGACCAGTTGACTCTAAACGCCAACTTCGATGACGTCACTCCCGATAATTACGACGTCATCATCATTCCCGGTGGACGTTTCACGGAGATTCTCAGCGCCGACGAGAAATGCGTCGACCTCGTGGCGCGATTCGCGGAATCCAAGAAGCTGATCTTCACCAGCTGCCACAGCCAGGTTATGCTGATGGCTGCTGGAGTCCTCGCCGGTGGTGTGAAATGCACGGCGTTTGAAAGCATGAAGCCACTGATTGAGCTCTCCGGCGGCGCGTGGTGGCAGCAGCCTGGGATTCAGAGCATGTTCGAGATCACTGATTGCGTTAAGGACGGAAATTTCTTGAGTACTGTTGGTTGGCCCACGCTTGGTCATGGGATAAGACTTTTGCTCGATTCTCTTGGCGCCAAGATCTCGAGCTTGAAGGAGAATCAAACTTCTGTGCTTTTCCTTATTGGTGTGAGTTTCAATTCCTCACTACTAAAATGAGTAATCATTTGCCATAGGCCATGCCAAATTTAAAAAAAGCTCAAAAAAAAAAAACAAATTTTGTAAAAGGGCCCGAGGCAAATATAATCTGCCTAGGGCCCCAAAATTTTATGAGACGGGCATCATTAGTCATATCAATCTTGTTTGGATCATCAGATTCATGGAGCATTACTTTGTGTTTTATGTTTGAATCAAATTTTGTTTTGTGTTGGTTTTAAAGGACTATGTAGAAGACTATGGGATCAATGTACCATTTAGAGCACTTCAAGCTTTAGGTTGTAAAGTGGATGCAGTGACACCAAACAAGAAGCAAGGAGAGATCTGTGCAACAGCGGTTTATGACCTCGAGGAAGAACGACAGTTGCCTGCAGAGAAGCGTGGACACAACTTCTTTGTGACTGCATCGTGGGACGATGTATGTGTGGATGATTATGACTGTGTAGTGGTTCCAGGAGGGAGATCACCTGAGCTACTTGTGATGAATGAAAAGGCTGTTACTTTGGTCAAGAAATTTGCAGAGAAAGATAAGGTTTTTGCAGCTATTGGACAGGGTAAATTGCTTCTTGCAGCCACTGGTGTTCTTAAGGTAAACACATTGCTTCTAGTTTTAACTTAAAAACTTTCAGATGATCTCTCTCAACACAGTAAATACAGCCAGAGGGTGGGCACAATGGCGTTTACAATGCCTATATCAAAGTCTTGTTGCATTGACAATAGATAATGTGATGTTTCGAAATTTCCAGGGGAAGCGATGCGCGAGTGGGAAGGGGATGAAGGTGATGGTGAAGGTGGCTGGAGGTGAGGCTGTGGAGTCAAAGGGATGTGTAACTGATGGGAAGCTTGTGACGGCTGCATCAGCCTCAGATCTGCCTGCCTTTTTATCTGATTTATCAACTGCTCTTGGTGTCTCTGTCATGTTCTAAGATTTTACAATAAGGGAGAACCAGAAACATAAAAAGATACAGAGTTTGGATAATAAAACGTTATCTTCAAGTTCAGAAGAGCTCGGTTGTGCTTTCATAGATTCATAATATTCCAGAATAAACAAACTATTTTGAATAAATAAATAAAATTAAAACACACTCTAAGCTTTTTAGCTAAAATTAACCGAGACTGGGAGAGTTAACAGATCCGAGCATATGTATATAAACTTAAACATTACAAAGGCATTCTATGTAAATGGTACAATCAAACCAACTTGGATCGATCAATCATCCTCTTAATTCCTCTTCACTTCTTACTGAAATTCTTCCGCGTCCAAAAAATGGTAGTAATGGGCAGAGAGCTTCGGATGATAAAAACAACGAGCATGCCCGCAATGATGCTATAAGTATAAGGGGAAGGAGGAGGAACGTGTTTACTCAGACCGTTCCCTATTCCGGCCATTCTTCTGGTTATTGTACAGTGGAAGAAGCCAACGAGCCCCGTGTTTCCTCTTTCCATAACACCGCCAATAAAGTACACAAAATGCAATTATGCACACTATAGGAATCGCCCATCTACTCACCAAAATTACAAGCAAATTAGATGACCAGGAGAGATTGAGACAAGTTTGGCCAGAATTTGTTCAAGACTTGTTTTGTTACCTGTCCAAGTCGAGAACGGGACTATACACGACATTTTCCCATGTCCCAACAATGAAATGCCAAACTGGGTTGTAATAAAGAGATTCTGCTGTCCAGAACATCCTTGTGTATGTCTCCAAGAATATGAAAAGTATCCATGCCGCCATTTCTAATAAAATGAACTTTATAATAAACCGGCCCACAACCACCATTACAAGAGAGAACCCAACCAGCCAGTTGAACAGTCGGTTATTGTATTCTTTGATGAACAAAGACCGTGACTTTCCCATCATCTGCACACAAGTTCTAAGGTCAAATTGGAATTCAATACTTCTATCATAACGTAGACATGTATATATTACCTTAGTTAATCTTTGCTCATAATTTTGTTTAGAAGGACCAACACATTGCTTCTCAAAACTTTGATTGCAGTAAACGAAACCTGCATTAAATTTAGCCATGGAAGGGAGTCGGAGAGTCTGTAAGTGGTCCATGTCATCTTCACACTTTGTATATAGTGCCTCACAGAGCTTCGACGATTGGAATTCATTTGCAAGAACAAAATTCTTATATACCTGGATAATATTTCCCGGGCACAAGAATGTATAAGAAAGTACATTTGGAAATTTTATATTAAGTAGACTAGCAAAATCTGCAAATAAAAGTTAAGAATCATCCCATAGTTTCATCCACTAAGCTACCATCTGAAAATTTAAAAATCCACACTTTATTTAATTCATATTAGCATAGGGATTCATACCTCCTGCATTAGTTCATCCAACTGATCAACAGATTTCTTTGCATGCTGTCTGCCAAAATGCTGCGCATCGAATGCTTTAATAGCTTCATTATGTGCTGTTTCATGGGAACTTTGGAGAGATTCTTCAGACATAGGTAGCCGCAATTTCACCATCCTCTCATTATACAGCTTCACACATCGCTCAACGATACCCTTATTGAAAACCTCAACTAGTGATCCTGTTGATGGGATCTCTCCTTTATTTAAGGCATCCAATATCTACAAATTAGAGCAATCAGAATTGGAATATATCAAGATACCATTGAGTAAGCATAGAAGACATAATATAAAAGTCATAGAAGCCATTATTTATAACATCGAGAATGTGTTCTATGCTCATCAGATACCTAGTAACAAATCCACCACTTATAAAAATACGCCCTCATAAATTGATATGCAGTGGGATATTAATAAAGCAATATTTATGCAAATATAACAAGAACACAGTCATCCATGAGAAGAAGGAAAACATCATCCCTATTCGCTTGATAAAATATGTAAGAGCACCAGAGAAAGCAGAATCTTATTCCTTTTGATTTCTTAACTACACACTTCCACTCTTTGAATGTAATTGTTGTGAGGAATTAAGAGAATGAAGCCATACACAAAAAAATTAGACACACCTGTTCCAGGAAAGAAATAAATTCCTTCCCATTTAGTGTTTTTCCCTGCACTATCTTTGGGCGGATAATACTAGCAACAAGCTTTTTCAATTGATCACGCCTTGCAACATAGGTAGAGTCCAGATCCTCATCCTTCAGATCACACAGCTTCGTCCGCATGAGATGGGGCTATATAGCAAAAACAAGGAACAAAGTTACCACAAAGAAGACCACCTATCTACACATTAGCTCAAAGAAAAGTGTTTTGAAGACTTCACGTCTGAGTCAGATCAGACAATCATTTCATAATATTCCATATAGAAGAAAAAAGAAAAAAGAGAATTCCTCCCAAGAACTTCGGAAAAACTATACTTCAAGGATCCACATGCACTGAAAAGTGGGATTTCGTGCACGTTTCAGCATGACTAAAAGGAAACAACCACAACCACACAATTTTTTTTTTTTATCCTCGCGTAATTGAGCAAAGACCTTCAAAGATAACCATAAGTTTTCATGCACAAAGACGACTATTTTGATTAATGTTTCCATGTTCTGTATTTTCTTCAGAAAAGTAAAGGCTGGAAAATATGCAAAAACATATAAATTCCTTACCTGTGGTAAGCTAAAGGCTGTGCTATTGTCACCCATTATAGCCAAGGAATCCCGAATCTGGTTAACCTGAAAAAGATGATAACAAGAATAATTTCTGAGATAATTATGATAATTACCTGTATGATGCAGAACGGAGGAGAACATACCTGGTCAATATTTTTGTTACCTGAAAACATAAGAAAAAAAAATCAATTAACAAGAGGCTTGTAAGAAATGGTCTACGCGACATTGGTTAAAGAATAGTAAGGAACTCTAACCATCTTCATTCGGGACATGTCTGAGAGCTTCATCCACCATCTGCTTCACCGATTTCCCTTCTGCATAAAGTTGGAATAGTGTTAAACATGACCAGCTCAGTTGCATAAAATACAGAGAAAACTGGAATATTGAAATGGATCACACAGGACCAGAGGCACAACAACATACTGCTGGTCATCTTAGAAAAGAGTAAGAAACACATTTAAAATTAGGCAGAGACTACATAGAATTTAAGCACTGTTTATATTGAACGATTATGAACGTTGTCGCCAAAAGCATCATGCACTTACGCAGAAAATCACGCTGGATAAGCCACAGAAGCTTTGATGGTTCAAAAGCAACATCTTCACCCTACAGAATATGTACAAAAATCAGAAACGAAGTTTTGAAGTTTGCCATGAATGAGAATAACAGCAGTTCCATAAGGTGTACCTTTACTCTGCCAAGTCAGTTGCATGAGTCAATGAAAAGAGAACCCAGTCAGTATCAACAGAGGCAGCCAGACATAATAAACAAGACAGAAGTGCAGAGTACAATTGAGCAAACCTTCCATAAAATTCTTCCGCCAACTCAACAGCAAAGGAGAGCCGAGAAATATCAGCTTCGCGGATCTGATGAGAACTCATATCAGAGAGAGAAATGTAGATGAAGTTCTTTCAAACACTATCTACTCTATGACGCTAAAGTTACTAAATTCGCTTCTTAAGTTACTAAGGCAAAAGAATGGTTTTTGGTCATACCACTGCAAGTGAATGTTCATGAAATTGTATCTAAGATTGCTACCTCGGAAACATCACAATGAGTTGTTTGATACACTAGATTTCACTTTTGTGATAAATCATTCTACTGTATAAGATGAACTACCTAGGTCTTTCAAAACACTTTGATCTTTGGCTTTACTAGTGTAATGGCATGCTAATTGACACTGATATACTGTAAGGTTTTACTGTCTTTGGTTATAAGTATAATGTATGGACTCCAAACAATCAAAAAGGTGGGACAACTTACAGTTTCAGGCAGATTATAGATAAGCACAGAACTCATAACCGTTGCCAAAGCAAAAATCCTGAAAATTTACAGAGAAATTGATTAGATATTCAGAGCTTCCGCAAACAAAAATTTTAATGTGCAAGTATTGAACTGTCTAGGTACCGGTCATCATAAACATTTGACTTTCCAACACTTTCGAATCCTTCAGTGTCGAGGTAAATTACAGAAGTTTTAACTCCGTCAATCTCCAGCTCTAATGGTGTTCCCCAGACCCAAATACCTGTATACAACAATTAAGTGGATTCCGAACAAAAAAAAATTAAACCTTTATTAGCTAAAATATATTTGCAATTGAAGGATGATATTATCCTCAGGACATTGGTGCGATACCTTTTGTTTTGGTATCACGCATGTGTCCAACACCAAAACCTGAAGAATTTGAGAATATCCTAAGTCAATGTTCAGTGCTAAAAAATTGTATACATGATATAAGTAAAATTCAGAAACCAAGTATATGAGATAAGAAGCACCTTCATAACAGGAAAGGGAAAGAAGTTGATTGAGTAAAAATGATTTTCCAGAACGATATGGGCCAATCACCTAATGTTTCAACAGCATAGGAAATAACAGAGCAAAAAATGAGAAAAAGCAACAAACTTCTTGGTCCGGGAAAAACAGTTTTAGATAGAAAGAACATACAAATAATTGATAATCAGTCAAACATCACTCTCACATACCGCAACAGCAGAGATAGGAGTTGTAATTCTACTAATTGCTTCCAAACCTTCTCTGCTAAGCTGAAGCTTTGTATGACCTGGAGCAGGTTCCACAATAGGAAAGCTGCATAAGCAACAAGGACCAGTTAGTAGTATTAAAAGATTTCCAAAAACTGCTTTTGCCCAAAAGCTGTAAAACGTATTTTGCTACTACATCAATGGATATCTACGGCAGCTACAGTTGACGACAAGAAATTGCTACTGGTCTACAGTAATAACACTTATTGCAACAATGTGGCTATAACAAACCTAATACTTGAGCAACAGATAGCAATAGACAATACATTATAAAGAAGATGCATAGGTTCTCATGTAGACACAAACAAGAAGCTTTCTTTCCATTAGATAGCAACGAAACAAAACCATAGCCTCAATAATCAGTCTATAGAATGAGATTTATAGCTACAAATGTACTTTTCTTTCCCATTGCTACAACAACAAGATGCATAGTCCATAAACGGAAAAAAGAACTTGAGACCCAAATTGTGATACACTAGAAGCCAGATAATTTAGAAGAATACAAATCTGATTTGCTTTCTGGAGAAAAAAAGATACAAGAAGAGGAAGAAATTACACTTACGCCTGGTGAAAATTCTCGATCGAGAGAGACGTTGACGACAAGAGGCAGAGAAAGAAGAAGAAAACAAAGGTCCAGCGAGAAATCTCCATGATTTTGACCAGATAGAACACGATCCGTTTTATTATCCGATTGCCGTTACAAGTCAATACGTAGGAACTGAGACCAACCCAGAATCGTGGGATGAAGAAGAAGAAGAAGGGATCTCGGAAACCTGGGGAGGTGGGTGTACGTTAAGAATCGTGCACCCGCAGAGAAGGTTAGCTTAGGTGAGGAACACTGGATTGCTAGACTTCGTATCAAAGGGGGAAAATGATGAAACCCAAACAAAAAAATTGTCGATTTGACCCAAAAAAGGCATACAAATTAATAACTAAAGATTTGATGACTTGGCTTCCGAGGGTAGTATTGTCATTTACGAATATGCTTAGGTAAGCTTATTTATTAGCTTATGCAAATGATACAATTTATAACCCAAAATGTGTTGACTTGGCTCACTTTAATAAAACTAACTAATCGTATTATTGACAAAGACATCTTGGTTTTGGATTTTTTGTTGACAATCACAACCTAATTGTATTGGCTTGATATTATTTAATTACAAGTGATATATAGCGACGGACCAACTTTAAGCTTCAACTAAAACAATTTTTTAGTAGGACAAATGTCAACTATTTTCAATGTGGAGATATTTTCTTCATATTTTGAAGAAAAATTATTAGATTTTCGGACAAACTGATGCCGGAGCTCAGACGCAACCAAATAACCGGAACATAATACCGAACTAGTGGTGACCTTGTCTGATTGTGGATCAGACCAATATCTACGCGATGCAATATCCAACCAATCTTGTCAAAATTAATTACTTTTCAAACAAACCATACCAATAATCAACACAAACCTTATTAAAATTCAAAATTATATGCTTGAATCAGTTTGTTAGTCTCCTAAAAACATGCCGTATGTGGTCAGTCAAGAAAATTAATCATATGCTAATAGCAAAGCATCCGCAATCAAAACTCAATTAGTTAATAGTGAGCTTAAGCATGCCCATAATAGGACCATCCAACATCAGTATCTCATTAAACCATCTCTAATATCTTTCTAAAGACAAGCATAAAGAAAGATGAATCCATCAAATATATACAATCCAAAAGAAGGTTTACAACAAACTCAGATGTGAAAAGTTTGAGTTTTTACATAAAGCAAGATGCTTTTCTCTACAAAAGAATTGTTCTCTCGCCAACACTCTCACTTGTCTTAGATACGAACCTATCTCCAACTCTCCTCTCTCCGCAGCTTCTTCCAATGCATTCAACACATCTTCAATTGCGTCATCTCCCGCCAATCCCTCAACCGCCGATTCCATTTCGAACATTTCTTCGATTCCCATTTCCATAGACGTCGATTTCATCAATCTATCATAGTTCGTCTCAACCCAAGGCGCCAAAACATCTGTATCATCTTTGAGCTGCGAAACTCTCTCCTTTAATGTCTCTCTCTCGGTCTCAAGCTCAGTGATGATCGTTTTAACCGATTCAGATCTTTCCTTCACTTCTGATTGCAGTTTCCAGAGGTTTTCAATCTCTTCTTCTGATCTCTCCATGATTGTTAGAACGTCGTAGTGAAGACTCGTAGCTAATCGATCTAAGGCTTCGGTTCTCGAAACTGATTGAAACCGGGTCGGGATTGAATCCGTGTGTACAAATGGGTGGTCATTGGCCAGCACTTTCCTGAGATTTCGAATGAAATCGAGTAAATTGCATCGTGGGTGCTCCCAGGTTTCGATGTAATTAGAGTTTATGAATCCAGAAGAATTGACGAATGGGTGGTTGGTTCGAATTGGAATCGAATTAGGGTTTACAAACACCAGAGGAGGCGTCAATGGGTAGTTTTCGTGAACCCAGATGGTTAATTCCACAGTTGGGAGTTGTACAGTTGGGTTTCGAGTACGTAGAGATCCTTCAAGGCAAAAGAGTTGAACTTTGGCTCCATTGTTGTGATTGAAAGTATTAGTTGAAAGGTCGAAATTTGGGAAATCTTGGAGGAATGAAGTTAGATGATTTCTGATGAGCCATTTCTGATCAGGATCGGAGTAGGATAGAGCAAAGGAACCTGTGGCAAGAAGAGCCTTCTCTATGAATTTGACTGGAGAAGATGATGATAATGATGATGATGCCATTTTAAAAGTAAGTGACTTTGAGGCCAAAACTGGTTCTACTATTTATGACGTTCTTTGGTTTTGAGTTCTTCAGTTTTATAGCTTTATATTATGAAATGACTTGGAATTTTTTTGGGTCAAGCTTAGAGAACAAGGGTCAAGGGATAGTGATTGTTCTATAATTGGTTCGTGGAAGTTTACCTTTGTGGAAAGTATAACACCTTTGCTAATTGTCTTTTTCCAGTTTTTTTCTTAGATTAATATGTTTGTCACTGGATCATTCATTGGCTTTGTATGTGTTTAAATGTTGAAAATTTAACCCATTTTGGCTTGGTCTAACTTCCGCTAATTTAGTTTCAATATTTTAATCTGAAGCTAAAAGGCTTTCTTGACTTGATCTGCTGTTCATTGGGGAGTTTGCAATATTTGAGTGATCAAATTCTGGAAATTATGTTGTTATGAAACCTTTTCTTAGTATAATCACTTGGATGACGAAATAGCCAAAGATTTTAATTGTAGTCGCTTTGGTATAATATGGTTTCAGGTTTTTTCTTAGTACTCTTAATCTGTCTTTTGCCACCTTTTTTTGTTCAAATAAGAACAATTTTCCAAGCAAGGTTCAAGCTGTAACAACATCGTTTCCTTATTTTCACTGTTGAGACTTGAGACAATTCTTTTTGTGTACATGTCACAGCCAAACTATGCAGCCAGTGAAATTTTGGTAAACGGTTTAGGAAAAAGTGAAAGACCCCAAGCCCCAAGTTAATACATTACAACCCATCATGGTAATTTATCATTCACCATCTTGATATATTCAGCCTCAGGATATGGACCTATCCTCCTATCATGCTTTTTCTTCGTCCTGAGCATACATTTTCTTTCTTCGTCCCATTGTCCTGATAGGTGTTCCTTTTTCTTCTCTAGATGCTTCACCTTTTGTTTGAAATCTTTATATATATTCCTTGCACATTGCTTTATATGCAGTTTTCTTCCCAGTCCTTTTGAAGCTCTCCGACCAGCTTCTTCAGAACCTAGTTAATTTGCAAACATCATCCCATTGGTTAGTCTAAAGTAAGATGGACCAGTTCTCATATGAAAGAAGTGATCTTACTTTTATTTCCAGCTCAACAAATTTTCTCAAACTCTCATGACTTGTGGGATTACAATTTAGTGGACAATTTGAAAGAGTTTTGTCTCTACACTTGTTCTTCTCTTTGACCTCTTTTAAAAGATCATGTACAGCTTTTCTGCTGTCACTTGTTGGCATTTTTCTTTGAATGAAGTTGAGCTAATTATATGGTAAGACAAAAAGTTCAGAATGGTACTAGTTATTAAGCTATGAATCTTGCGGGTTTAGCCTTAACAATAGTAATAGTACCTCTCGGCTAAATTCTCTGAAATCACGTATTGCTTCACGGTCCAGCTCCTGGCATTGTACTTTCTGCAGAAGTATCATCATATTTTCTTGTGACAAGCTTTTACAGCTGATGAACATCAACCTCTAAATATACAAAGCAAATTTAAGGGTATGTTGAATATAATAGATTTGTGTTATAGATTGAGCTGGTTCTCATATCTATAAGATCATAATGATAATGTTTGTTTGGAAGCAATAGCGCGCCTTCTCTCATCATATAACCTCGGCCACTGTGACTGTCCAAAAGAAAAAAAGGAAAGCATTTCAATAACCATAATGAGCTTTTTGTGGTAAGTTTCAGGGTTTAGATCTTTTTAAAACTTACTCTTGTTTCTGTGTACTTTTGACTTGTGTGGAGATAATCTTGTTCCACCTTTTTGAGTCGCTTCTCAGCTTCCAAGTTACGTTTCTTCAGTTTGCGGTCACTGTCAGAAGTGTAGACTTTGTTAAGGCCCTGGGGATAATCCATAGCCTCTTCTGGGTTAATTTGTCGTTAGGATTGTCCCCCAAAAAAGCTGATTTGTGACTGCTATTAACAAAAAGTCTTGATATTATCTTTTCCTCCCAAGTACTGTGCTCTTTTGTAATCGTTACAAAAGTCAGAATCTGAGCAAAAACCAATTTTTAATTGATTGAAGAAGATCTTGCTCCCCACGCCAAGGAAATACATAACTTGTATTTCGTCAACGACATTAAACATCCAAATTAATAATTCCATACGCAAGGAAATGCCTGACATTCATAACTTGTAATCGTAACATCTTTAGGTTTTTTAAGGCCTCGAATCTCAACTTTTTCTTAGTAACAACTATATAGAAAGCAGCTCATTTTCTTCTGAAATATACTATGACTATGAATGTCTCAAAAAACATATAATAGTAATTAAAATAGTATCAACCCCACAAAGTAAAACCATAGAGTTAGGAACTTAGGATCACACTCTCCCTTACACCCAAAAAACAAGACAAAGGGAAGACACTTTTACACATGTATGGATCCCGTAACATACCCTCATCATCAAAAAACTATAAGGGATTCGAATACTCCTATATCTCACACCTCTGTAGAGGGTGATGTCACATATATATATATATATATATATATATATATATATATATATAAAACTTCAGACACCGAAGACTAAGGAACCTACCGACTCAGTTAACATATCTACTGATTCCTGCTTGTCTTCTTCATCTAAGTTTTGATCAGCACGAACATGAGGAGACAGCCACTTAGATGTCACATACTCAGTTCTCCTCCATGGCGGCACCTGAAGTCCTTTCTTCTTCAAGCTCTGCTTTGCGGCTTTACATATAAAAATGATGATCCTCTGCAGCCGATCCGCTTTGCCAACAAAGATGTAAGGCAGCGTTTGTAACATGGACTTGTACGTCTTTGTTGCCCGAGCAATCTCGAATTTCGATTTGAAATCAACGTCAATCAACAGTCTTTTACCTCTGATTATCACATCCACATACTCATATTCCCCTGTTTCATTTCACAAACAGCCAACTCTATTGTTATTAAAGCTTCATAGCAATCTTCATAGCTTTACAGGTTTACTATAGAGTTAAGGATTATACCAGCAGGACAAGAAGTCGATTTCTCCCAACGAGATTTGCATAGAGCTGCATCATAACCTAAGCTCACTAATCCATTGGCTACACTTTTCAAGAACGTTTCGTCTTTACGTTTACAAGTCTTACTTGTTTCAACAATCTTGGTCACATCGGCTAGCACATTCCTCTCAAAGACGCTTGTACAGAGGACCAAACTCTACAAAAATGAATGATCTTATATCAAGTTTATGGTTATCGAAACAAACGTAGATTCCAGAAAAAAAATTGATGAATCCATACTTTGAGGATTTCACAAGCTTCACCGGAAGAACATTTTCGATCATCGGACCATTCAGATTCATCATCGGAGCTCTCTATACCACTCCCGCTAAAGCAGCTACAGCGGCTCCGGCCACATCGCTGTTTATCGCCGTTATTGTTATCCTCGATGAAGTTTAGAACCATTTTCGCTAAGCAGACCGAGCTCGGCTCGAAATCTCCAGAGTTTCCTCTTGAAAGCGGCGCCTCAACGTCGGCGCCGTAATTTTTCTCTGAGGCGTTCTTAATAGTGAACTGACGCTCAAAGAGACGCTTCAGTCGCGATTTTGGCATTTGCCTCATTGTCTCCGGAAATGGTAGCTCTTCCGATACATCGGAATTGATCGGCTGGATCTTCATATGAAACGGCATTGAGATCACTCAAAAAAAAAAAACACTCTGTATACAGAAATTTCAGATTAACGAAAACTTGATATTAGACGAAGATCTAAATTTCAGATCGAATTATCCCCAAATAAAACGAGAAAATCTGAGCTGAAAAAAAATCAAAACCTAACTCCAGTATTTGCCAAAACTATGATCTAAAATTCAAGATAAAGGCATGGAATAACTTCGAAACTGGGCAAACTTTGTAAAATATATATATATATATATATATATATATATATTAAAAGAAAAAAGAGAAATATTGCTTTAAATTTAGCTCTTTAGATACGGATTAAAGTTTCCGAGATACGCGAAGAAGCGAAAACGTCACGCTTTATGCTTTTGTGATCATTATAACGACAATCAGACGCAAATCTCGCCGTCGATTTCATTATTTTTTTTAAAAACGGAGATCTGGTTTTGATTTCTCCGACGATTTAAAAGTAGATAGAAAAAAAAAAAAAAACTCCAGATAGAGGAAACTGATTTCGAAAACGGTGAAAACAAAATTTTGTGATCTGAAACAACGAAGAAGATAAGCTTTGTTCGGGGGTTTCATAAAGGGAAAAGGATATGATGTACACGTGTGTGTCCTACGTGTTCAAAATAGCTAAATCTGTAAAACGATTAGGGACACGTGTCGTGAGATCAACGATTTTGGTTTTTCACAAGTGGCTAAGATCCGATGCTATTGTTAGAGAAAATGACGAAACTACCCTCGAAGCCTCTGTGCTAGAGGACGTGTCTGCGACTCCACTTAGGCCGGAGTCTGTTAAGAAATCGCCCGGAATAAGTTGAGAAAGAGTGAGTAAGATGACGGAAACGGCCCTCCGTGTACAACGTATGTACTTGTACAAGTATTGGCATATTCTTAGTATCTCCGTAACACCGTAGTAATCTCATAGGTAAATTAAGCGGATTAGATAAGATGAAATAATCAGCATTAATATTTTTCTGTCAATTAAACAACGTTGATAATATTGGCAGACAATCAAATACATTTTCATCTCAAAATATGCAAAAAGATATATAATCTCTCCATGTATTAAATTGGTGTTAAAATAAAGAAATCTCAAATTTGTCAAATGTTACTATTGGATAGAACATTCAAATTTTATAACAGGTCCAAGCCTAGTTTGTTATCGATTATTAGCTAGGATTATGTATTTGAATAGAGTAGACAATATAGTAAATCTCAATCCTTATCAAAACTTTGAAAGATTAAATATGTTCATTTTTTAGGTTTTTAAATACCATCATTTGATCTGTGGTGGTATTTATATCCACTCTTTTTTAGCTACAAATGATCTTCCAAATAATTTACAATTATTTTGATATAATTTTTAGTGAAATCTTTTATTTTTGACAACTAATCCAATAATTTTGAATTTCCAATAATTATAAGTTTTTAAACAAGTACAAGATCCAATAAAAATAGAATCTTAACATTTTAAAGAATTACTTTTTTCTTTTCCTTTTTTTTTGCATAAAGAAATACCAATTAAATAAGGAAAATATTTTGGAAAAAAAGTTAAAATCATACTAGCAATGCACTTAAGGTAAATAAAATAAAGTGTGTCAAAATTATATTGACTCGATTTTAGTAAATTCTTTTTTCTCGCAGTTATAAAAAGATAAAACAAGTAAACAAATCCACCAGATCCAAACAGTTTTGAAAACCGCCCCACCCACCACTTCCAAATTTTAAAAGCTCCCGCACTATTTTCGAGCAATCCCGCTCTCGTTTTCAGCTACATCTTTATCTCTTTCTCTCTCTGAGTTAGGGTTTTATTCGTCTTATCTCTCTTGCTTTGATTTTTTCGCCGTGAATTTGGATAGCTTCGGATCTTGTTTTACCACTGTGTTTTGCTTCTCTATCGGTATATAATCTTTAATTCGACAACGGATCTGTTAAAATTATACCTTTTTTGTTTCTTTTGGTTTTCTGAAATTTTAAAATTCTCTTCTTTTGGTTGGGTTTTGAAGATATGGCAGGTAAAGGCGGGAAAGGGCTTATAGCTGCAAAGACGACGGCAGCTAACAAAGACAAGGACAGTGGTAAGAAGAAATCCATCTCTCGCTCTGCTCGTGCTGGTATTCAGGTATCCTTCAAACCCTAGCTCCTTTTTGCCTGGTGAAATTCAAGTGGCTCTGAGTTTAATGTGCTTTAGGGTTTTGATTTATGTTCAATTGTAATTGGGGTTTAGCATAATTGGGGATCAAATCAGAACAAGTAAGATATTGAGAACGAGATTTGTACTTTTGTTCTATGTTAATTGCTGGTCAATTGCTACATCTGTGTTTTCTGGAAATATCATGTTTTGATCTGTGTATGTCTTACTCTGTGTTTCTACAATAAAGTAACAACGTGTGCAAGACAATGTATTTTCGTATCATTCATATTATGTGTCCACTATATAAGTATTATGCAGTTGGAATGTATATTTATAAGATGACATCTATTTGATAACTGGGAAGCCATCCTCTGTGCCTTAAGTTATATGCTAATTTGTTTCTGGATGTGCTCTTCTTTCAGTTTCCAGTGGGTCGTATCCATCGTCAACTCAAGTCAAGAGTTTCAGCACATGGAAGAGTTGGTGCCACTGCTGCTGTTTACACTGCATCAATTCTTGAATACTTAACTGCAGAAGTTCTCGAGTTAGCTGGAAATGCGAGCAAGGATCTGAAAGTGAAGAGAATAACTCCGAGGCATTTGCAGCTTGCAATCAGAGGAGATGAAGAGCTTGACACTCTCATCAAAGGAACCATTGCAGGAGGAGGTGTGATCCCTCACATCCACAAGTCCCTTGTCAACAAAGTCACCAAGGATTGAGTTTCAGTTTCTGAGTCCTAAGTTTCGATTTATCATATGCTTTGCTAGTTATATTAGCTTTTGGTGTTTGTGTTTAGGAGTGGATTTTAGTTCATTGATTTAGTGTGCTCTCTTCTGGACATCCTGGAGTGTATATGGGTTAATTGTTTAACTCCTAGCTCTCACTTTTAGACTTGCAAACACTCTTGTGATCTTTGCTAAATTCTCACATGAGTATGGATGATCGTTCTTGACTTCTTGGTTTCCTATACTGTCCCATAGGGGTGGGCAAAATAACCATAAACGAAAAAACCAAACTGAACCAAATTGTAAATTTGTTTAAAAACCTGTTCGGTTACCATTATAAAAGTTATTTTGGTTTTCGGTTTGATTTGAGTTTTTAAATATTATTTTTTATAAAATCATGAAATCATCTACAAAAACCGAACCGAATTAATTTTGGTTAAAACCGTAAACTAAAGAAAACCGAACTGAACCAAACCGTACATCAATCGGTTTCTAAATGGTTTCATTTTCTATAGAACCGTAAAACCGAAAAACCAAAAAAAACGAACCGGAACCGAACCGTAAACTGGAATGTCCACCCCTACAATGTCCCATGCTTTTTTTAAGTAACCACAAACTACATAAATCCTCGGCTAGAGATTGAAAACAATAGTCTAACATTTATAGGAACCGATCACAACAACATTGATTGATTCATAATTTCGAATAGTTAAACACTGAGTCCTCAAGCAAGCACAAACTGAGTCCTCCCTCATAGATAGAGGAGCATAACTAACCACACCACACGAAAAGCTAAGGTAATAAACCATCAAAGTTTACACTTGGGTTTGATACTTGTAAGTAAATAAATAAAAACCATTCACCTTCCTTTAGTTGCCTTTCTTCGATCATCCCTTGACCTGTAGCAAAAACAGGTGTTCATAAGAAGAAATTGCAACAAATTTGGTTAATTAGCTGAGCTAAGAGATTTTGTTATTTACCTCAGTTAATTGCAGGCTTGAAGGTGTCTTCCATAACTTAAAACCGATGCAGGTTCTCTACCATGTGGCATAATAGGTTTCACAGTTTCAAATGCCTCAACGAGTAATGCAACTTTCTTCTTCCTTGCTGGGGCAAGTTTGTTAACGGCACGCTGCAGAGCATAATCAAACATCCAATCCTCTGAGTTTCTCCTCTCATCTATGTCTTGATGCTTGAGGTCTACTTTTTCAGTATCCTCCTCCACTACAATTGGAAGGTAATTGGGTTCTCTCGGGTTGAAGTCTCTCAACTCCTCTGTCTCTGCAATGGGTTTCTTGCATTTATTGATAGTCCATGAAATGGTGGTATCTGGCTCTTCTTGGTTGCAGGGTTTTCGTGTACGGTTAAATGGAACCTTTGCGGTTTCTTCTATCATGGATATAACTTCAATCAGGTCTCTAGCCTCCTCGTCAGCTTTATCCTTTAGTGTCACTTCACCAGCATCATCTTCATCCTCAGTTGCTTTATCTGCTGCTGAGTTCTTCGACATAGCGATAAATTCAGACTTGAAGCTACCAGATTGATGAGCATCTCCATCACTGTTTGCTTTCTCTTGAATCTTTTCCACAGAGTCATCTACCAAAGTCTCTTCCAAATCAGATTCTTTTTGTGTACAGTTAAATGGAACCTTTGCAGTTTCTTCGAGCATCGATATAACTTCAATTCGCTCTGGAGACTCTTCTTTGCAAGCATGATCATCACCTTCACCCTCAATTTCACTATCTGCGTCTGAGTTCTCTATCATACTGATAACTTCAGAATCAAAGCAAACAGATTGTTCAGCATCTTTATCTCTATTTTCTTTCACTTGGATCTCTTTCACAGATTCATTTACCAAAGTCTCCTCCAAATCAGATTCTTTTAACTCAATCTCATGATCACCTTCTGAAAACATCACCATCTCAGCACTATCAGAGTAATCATCAGAATCAGTTTCAGAACGAGGTGCTCCTTCAGACACAGTTTCCGAGATTTGGGTATCAAGATCAACCTTAGAAGCCTCTCCATTTCCAAAATCACACTCATTCTTCTCCTCTAGATCCATCTTCACATACTCGTCCTTAGAAGCTTCCATTTTCACACTTTTTTGGGACTTCAAACTCTGTCTCCTAGAGGATATAAAGCTTTTCAGAGGAGGATACTGCACTGAGTGAAGATGACCGTTTAGTGAACAATACGTGTAAGGACAGACTTTCAAAACAGAGGTTCCATTAACTTCATCATAAGTCTCGCCATGATTAAGCATCAGATACTCTGGAAACTTGGAATCTTTTAGAGTTGAAGAACAAGTAGCTCTCTGTGAACATCTCTTGAAACTCGGAGCTTTTGTCAAACCCCTACCGATCCTCGAACTCGGCTTGTTAATACTTCTGTCTTTGTTAACTCCATAACGAGAATCATGTTTCAAAACGGTTTGGTTCTTCTGATTCCTAGAAAGATTAAATCTTTTCTTGTTCTCTTTCCTTGCCTCAGAGCTACTAGTGCCTTTCATGTAATTAGGAGACTCATCTGTTACTTTAACAACAAGATCATGCTTTAGTGTTGCTTGTGGCTTACCTGATTGAGAAGAAACAGTGTTCTCTTTAAGCTTCCTCCTAGGTTTTGTTCTCTTCATCATCATCATCTCTGGTCCAAGGTTCTTGAGAAGTTCTTGCCCGAATCTGGTTTCAGGTTGGAGATTGTAAGATTCGATTGCTTGACAAGTCTTCCTCTGAACCATCTTTCTGAGATTTTTTTGCTTTGCCTGAAGACAAAGCTATTGTTTGTTTAGAGCAGAAGAAAATGGGAGATTTTAATGGTGGGGTAAGATACGTGTGCGGTTTTGTCTCAGTGCCTTTTGTAACTTTAACGTGAATTGGTTCAGACTTGAAACAAATGAAAGATTTGAATATTTTTGTGATTTTGACGAGCACTAAAGCTAATAAAGAGATTGGTTTTGGTGGATCTGTTTCACTTTATTATTGGGGCCATTTTTTAAGGGGTATTTGATTATTTGCTTCTCCATGTAACATGAGATAATGCGCATATTGTTCTCTTGTCTTTCTCTCTCAATCACTTTTTTTGGCTCCTCTCTAATCCCATAAATTAAAGACGAAATCTCATATTTTGTTATTGTGAACCGACAAAGTACTTCTTTATATTTATTTTTTTTAAAAAGTGTTGGTTTAGTCCACAAAAGTGTGTCAAGAATAATAATAATAAGATACTTTTTTTCTCAAACATATATTGCTTTCTAGAATAAGGAAAAGCCAGAGAGTACTAGTCTTAAATTCATTAATTAAAAAAAAAGTAAGATTTTAAATTGAAGTGAAACTGAAGATAATGTTCTTAAACAATTTGAAACAAGAGAAAGATGCGATTAATATGGACCAATGACAATCCACTGGATTATGAGTTTACGTACAACTTTTTAATGGATTTGTGTTTCTTCGAATTTAGATTAGTTTGCAACGAATTAATCTGTTGTAAATTTTGAATGTGTGTAATAACAGCTTAAACTTCAACCACATATCAAATCGAATATAATAACAAGACGATACATATAAATGTGACAAAACTTCGTAGTTAATAGTTTAATTCGTTGACGTATTTTTAGGGTTTAAAGTACTTGTAATTAATTGATTACATAATGATAGAGTTAGTTACACAAGTTAGTATTATCCGTGCAAACTTTACCTTAAGCTGATAAGCCTCCGCTGTTTTGAATATACTTTTATGTATTTTATATATAATATAATCCTCGCTTCTTCTACACGTTATGCAAAATGTGTAATGTATGCACTTGTTTAAGTTGTTTCCGAAGTTGCAGCTTCTTTTCCTAAGAAACTACTCACGAATGGTGACAATTACATTTACATACACTGTCGCCTCATGATTGGTCGAAAGAAAAAAGAAAAATCAAACGCTTTTGACCCATCTAGTCGTCGTTGAATATGTCGTGACAACGTCGTGTTGACAAGTCTGGAACAAGTAAAAGATCTTATCTTTTTCTACCCCCATTATTTTGCTTCCATAACTTCCATTTCTTTTTATATCTAAACATCGTTTTGCTTTCTTCTTCAGATCTTGAAACACATTCTAAACAAAACAAAACAAAAAGATACATTATTGCTCATAAGATTTGGCCAAGTTCTTTCTTTCGTTTGTGGTGATTGTGAATAATTATGTCTATGGGGAAGAAACAACGTAGCGTCATTAATTCTCTGAACTACCAATCCACAAAGGATGAAGAAGACGAAGATGACAACGACTGCAAGAACAGTCTTTTCTTCGGATTGGTTGATGACCCTGAAGCCACAAGGTTGAGAAGTGGGAGTATGAAGAAACAATACAGCACCATGGGAGATAGCTACCAAAGAGTATATGACGAACAAAATGATGATGTTGATTATGATGGTGATGGTCGTGATGATGATGATGAGGGATCGAGGATGGACATGCGAGTCTTGATGGTATTAGAGTATATGAGAGAGCTTTACGTGGGACAACTTCAGGTTCTTAAAAAGATGTTTCCAGGTGGAACTACAGATGATTTTCTTGGTTTCTTCAACAAAATAGGAGACGCTGTGTCCCAATTCAAACAAGATTCTCGTCCTCCTACAAGGTCAGTGACTATGCAGAGGAGTCTAAGTGCTGGTTCGCCACGTATCTCTTTGAGAGGGCTCAATCTAAGAGATGAACGGTTTAAAGTTACAACGGTCCAAGCTGGTGGTGCTGCCGGAGGAGGTAAAGGTCAGGGCCAGACCAAGAAGTAGTCAGACTTTGTGATAATCAAACCTTATCCCATTACACAAGACGTGGAATGAAATGTGGTGTGTGGTTGAGACTTTTGAGTCAACTTGGGAATTTCTAGTTTCAAAGGTGGATTTAAATTTCTTTATTTTAATCATTTTACTTATTTTCCTAGTTGGGTTTGTTTTTATGTTTAGTATATATATAGATGTTGCCCAAAAAAAAAAAAAGGGTATATACAGAGATGAAATGTCAGACTCATCTAAAGGAAGAAGACATTAGGATCAACTGAAAAAAAGCTTAGCTTTTCAGCTTTGTTTATTTATTATTTTGGAGTTGATTCTTATATTCTGTTATGTTCTTTCAATTATTAAGAAAAGCTTTGTGTGCGTGATCCTTAACTGTAATAAAATGAATTTTTAATTAAGGTCCATAACAGATGCATACCAAACAACGACTAATTAAGCTGTGTTGTATCACATTACCTTTATATATTTACAACACTTACATGTAAGAAGTAGACATGAATTTGTGACTTCAGTGCATATTCCCTCTCTGTGCAGCTACAATAAAGACCATTAGAATCGGAGACGCAAGAAGAATCACATATAGGAGTGTCTCATTTATCCCCATTGCCTCTCCTTCTTCTTCCTCCTGCACTTTGTAATTCACTTTATCTTTGACAAAGGCTTCAAAGTAGTTCTGATAACCAGTGTTTCCCTCCATGTAGCTCGACCCCTTAACCTTCAGCATCTCCATTGCCTACAAGTGTGCAACGAAAAACCCTCACATTTTTAAGGGAAATTGTTTGCCAAACCCAGAGGATAGAAACCGCTATGAGTTATGTTATACTAAGAGCTGACTTTTATTCAGCCAACTCTAATATGCAAACAAATAGAGTTGAATGGCTCTTGTCCGATCTTAGTCAGAGAGCAACCACAATTCATCTATCTCGTTGTGCTTAGTTGGTATAATACTTTGGTGTTTTGAGTTACCTGAAAACTGAATATGAACTGCCTTGCTTTCTTGCTCACTCCCGGATTCGGGTGGGATAGAAGCTTCTCGTACATGCCCCTTGCCTTATCTGCCCTGTCAATCACTCCAAAATAACGTTTTCAGCGCACAAGAGTCCATAGGCCAATACTCAAGATGACTACTTTTGAGGGTATTTTAGAGCGTTTGTAAATGAGTCATCAACTTGGTAAGTAGAAACAGGGGATGCTTCAAGTATTTTGTGGTTTTCTTGGAGCTTGAGCGAGAGTTTGGAACAATAGTTTACAATCACAAATATTTACGAGGCTATTAAAAAGTCAAATCCTCAAGAAGAAAATAACTTGTCACCCTGTATTTGCATCAAGCGAAATTCAAAGGAGAGAAAAACTTACTTTCGAAGTGAATCCTGACAAATAGACCACTGCAAAGCCGCTAATCCATGAAGCTCACTCTGCACAACTAAACTCGTAACTAGTTAAGGTCACATTTACTGCAGTGAACATAAGAACTTAAAATAACATCATTTTCTGAAGCAGACTACTTCTTTAGGTGATCTAGGTTGATCAATGGATTAACATGTCGATAGGGTGACACCCAACAAGGTCATGAAACTAATAATGCAAAATAATCAGGTTCCTAAAATGCTTTTCTTGACTGTGGTTGGCTCTTATATAAGCTTGTTGGATTTTTTATCCACATACATACTGATAATAAAGAAGTCTCATGCAGTCAAAAACGAGTAAGGCATATTTAGAAAGAATAGTCATATGAGCAGACTAATGCATAAACGTTGACATGAGTATAAGACGAAGTAATAAACCAGCTTTGCAGAAATTACCTTAAAGACTATTTTCTCCATGACTTTTTCATAGTACGGCAAAGCTTCTTTGAGTTTCCCAGAATCCATAAGCGAGTTCCCCTTGTCTAGTGCCTGTTATAATTAAAGAAGCTGTCAAAATCAAGGGAAGACAGACAACGAGCAAAACGACTCTTGGTCCCTTGAACCCTGAATAGGAGCAGAATTTTCTAGTTTTTCTCCACTCAAATTAATTTTTAAACTTTCTAGAAAATGTGGCAACGTGCAAATCTAATATTTATAAACGAGAATATACTTAAGCAAACATGAGTCCAAACCAAAATGCCTTGGGAGTACCTTCTCACACTCAAGTTTGAGTTCGGGATCAATATTCAGTCCGATTGATTCTTTGTAGGCAGTGAGCAATTTTTTGGTCCGTGCTTCTCTCGCAGTCCTTTCTTCAGCGGTTTCAACTGAATCCCCCGGTTGGAGAGTCCTTCCACCACCAAACTTAAACCAGAAAAGAATATATCTCAATCCTCATGACTAGAGACCATAAATGCCAACAGGAAGTAAACATTCCAAAATCACCGAAGTTAAGATTTAAATAACATCTCATCAGAAGATGCAAAATCATACAACCAAAATTGGCCTCTTACGATCATGAGATGGGCCAATCACATACCGTCTTAGAGATGTTGCTTGGTCTTGGGAAAACTCCCCATGTAGAAACTCTGGGCTTATATACATCAGAATTTCCATCTCCTTCTTGCTCTAGCTCCTTTTCTGTCTGCACAAATCTTGTTTTATCACCAACAATAAACTCCACCTCAGGTAAGTCTCCATCAGGAAGATAGTCGACAACAGGAACCAATCCCGGTGGAAGCCCCCTTGTGTTCTTCTTATCAGCAAAGCCAAGGCCAATGAAATCAATGCTGGAGACTTTCAATTCTTGCTTCTTATCTTCATCAACCTTATTTGATGATCTAACAAAACTTTGCTCTGTACTATCTGAAACCCATCAGAAATCAAAATCCAAAATCAAGTTTTGATTGAAATTGTACATTTTGCAGAAGAAAAAAAGATTGAACTTTACATATTAACATGTCAAATCAAATATACATAAACTTTGGATATATTGACAACCTCAACAAGCATTTCAATGGCTAAAATAAAAAACAATGTTGCCTTATATACAGCTAAGATTCAAAGACTTTACTCCTAAATCCGATGAAAAACCAAACTTTTAAAGGAACGAACAACGAAAACACAAATGAATGATACTAAAGCCTATAGGAAAAGTGCATTGATCTATTAAAGCAAAGAACTTTAAGCAAAATATGGTTTTACTGAACTGGGTTTAGCCTCCTCGACAGTATCAGTTCCAATCCCTTTTTGCTTCTTATATTCATTGGCTTTTTGCATAGCAACCTTCACCGAGAGTGGCAATTCCTCGTCGCCGGCATTTTTCTCTTGTTCTTTTTGCTCCGATTTCGATTTCTTATACGCTTGGGCTTTCTTCAATGCGAGCTTCACGGGATCTACGTCGAGCTCAACATCCGACGAGCGGTCCGGCGAGGACGAGTTTCTACGAGTTCGGAAAAGAGGGAACTTAAAGCATTTTGGTTGTGGAGATGAAGACAAGAAGAAAGTGGGAGTATCAGCGAGTGGAGAAGAGAGCCAAGAGTGGTTGAAAGAAGCCATAGATTCGTGAAGAGAAGAGCTGCTTAGCCATTTTTTGGACTGAGCATCACACACCTATGGATGCAACATCACCACAAACATCCATCGGTTCAAAAAACTTGGATAGATTTTGGTTTGGTTTATTTGAGTTATAAGAAATTCATTAATCAACTTTAGTTCGATTTCATTAGAGCTCAATCTCGGCCCAAGCCCAGCTGTAAATAAACTAGCGTGGGTCGGGTCGGGTCATAAACACCGCCTTTATCTTCGACGTCGACGACGACTTTCACCTCCCCAAGGCTTAATAGGCCCTAAAATCTCAACGTACTCTTCTCCACTCTCTGAACCTCTTCGTTCTCTGTATGTCTTGATTCTGACTTCTCTCGAGCAAATAGCATTCGCGTGAGAGAAATGACAAAGGTCTATGGAACAGGCACGTACGACTTCAAGCGCCACAGAGTGGCAGAGTATCCATTGGAGTTACCTAGCCATCCAGCTGAGAAGCCACTAGAGGCAAAGCCTGGATCCAATCTGCCAAGCTCCATCACTTTATCGGAGATTCAGCAAGATAGGTTGACGAAAATTGCTGAGGAGAGCTGGATTAAGACTGCAGGTAAGCTCCCTGAGAAACCGTTCGATCCGGAAGTGGTGAAGGAGATTTATGTGACGGAGCTTAAGGTAACTAGTGGCCGTAAACCGGTTCCACTTCAGCGAGTTATGATTCTGGAAGTGAGTCAGTACTTGGAGAACTATCTATGGCCGAATTTTGATCCTGAGACGGCTACTTTCGAGCATATCATGTCCATGATTCTTATGATTAACGAGAAGGTAACCTTGTTCGTCATTGGATTTGAGTGTTCGCAAATTATTGTGAGAGTTGCTAATAGTGATGTTTAACATTGCTTTACGCTTATGTAGTTTCGGGAGAATGTGGCAGCTTGGATTTGCTTTCATGATAGGGACGATCTATTCAAAAAGTTTCTTCAGAAAGTTCTTCGCCTTAAAGAGGTTTGTGCTCTACCTTTTTTATTTATTTTTATTTTTATGATTCTAGTGTTGTTCCTGTTTGAGATAATCATCAGTTGTTAGACTAACCGTATTTTTCATATTGTCTTTTGCTTACCATTGTAGGGAAGAGACTTGACTATTGCTGAGAAGACAAATTATTTGGTCTTCATGATTAATGCTTTCCAGGTTTGTTCTGGTTCTTGCATATCATTTTGTTATATAGGTAGCAAGTATTTTAGAATGCTGCTGGACATGGCTCAAGATCAAAAGTTACATGATATAGTTAGCAGTAATCACGGACAATATAACTGTGTGTGTTTGTTACTCTCTAAATACGTTTGTCAAGCTTTCTATTTCACACAGACTTTTTTATTCACTTCTGTACAGACTTTGTTTCCCTGGCTATTTTTTGTTTTCGTCAATATCCTTTACTGTGTGATGTTACAGAGTTTGGAAGATGCGGTGGTTAATGAGATTGTTCTAAGTCTAGCTGGATTACAATCTTGGCACAGTTTGTCTTATGGACGTTTCCAGGTGGGGGATGCCTTCACGCAGATTTTGTTACGGATGGTAAAATATTCTATAGCTGCTCTGACATCTTTACTGATTCTCACAATTGTAGATGGAGCTATGCCTTCAACCTGATCTAATAAAAAAGTGGAAGAGGTCATCAAAGAAATGGGCAGCTGAGGCAACGTCAAAGGGAGAGAAATTTGATCCATCCTCATCACCTGAGGCAAATTTTGTTCGAGGCCTAATAGAAGAATTCGTTGAGGTATGTAGGCCTGTTTTTATTGGGCTGTAGTGGTCTATGTTCTTCAAGTATATTTTTTGCATAGTAATGCAAAATTCATATTGTTTTTTCCAGGAGCTTGGTCATGGTATTTTTGCGGATGCAGTTGATGATACTGCTGGATCTCGATTGTTCGATGATTCTTCTGTCTTATATTGCGAGAGATTCATGGAATTTCTCATTGATATGCTGAACCAACTTCCAACAAGAAGGTATTAGTATTTCACTCCAGGGCCTCAATGCAAGTTATTTGTAGACTAAAAAGGTCAAAAACTGTATTCTGCATTGTAGGTGTTTTTTTTTTGGTACTGATACGTTAGGTCATTCTATACTGTCCATTTGAGTACATTCATTTACTGGGCCTTAATTTTTTCTTTCCATCTCTTTATCTTGTTTATTACAGATACTTAAGACCTATTGTGGCGGATGTAGCAGTTGTTGCCAAATGTCGACTGAGTCCCCTATACAAACATGAAAAGGGGAAGCTTTTCGCCCAATTAGTTGACTTGTTACAGTTCTATGAAAAGTTTGAGATAAAGGACCATGATGGAACACAATTAACTGATGATGAAGCACTTCAATTTCATTATGATCGTTTTATGGCATTTCAGCTTCTTGCCTTTAAGAAAATACCTAAGGTATTGTCCTGGTAATCATGGTTAATTAATAGATAGTTAGATTTGTGTTCTAGGTTTTTGGTTTTCTTACTTTTGAAGTCATTGATCTGCTTTCTTTCTTATTCCCTAAATTCTCGCATTTTTTGTTATCTTGTTTGCTTCAGTTGCGAGATCTGTCTTTGGCTAACATTGGTTCGGTTCACAAGAGTTCTGATCTTCGGAGGAGATTGTCGGTGCTTTCTCTTGAAGATTTAAGGGATGTTGTCTGCTCAAAGGTATATATCTGGAAAGCTTATTCGCGTAGGTTTACATGTGAAAAATGTTATCTTCGTCCATTATAATACAAACTCTGCATGGTGATTCAGGTTATCATTATGGAATATTGCCGAGGCAATTCTGTGATGATCATTGCGTTTTTGCCAGTTTCATTTACTAAGGGTTACCAAAACACAAAACAAAATCTAAGTTGACATGCTAATAGATCTATGGGTTTGGCACAAATGTAGACGTCAAATATCTGGTTGTGTAAATTCCCATTACAGTATTATGCAGAGTAGCGTGAGAAATCAGTGTATTTGTGCCAGTGGAGATTGGAAAGAACATATATAACTGCATTTGTTTCCTGCTGCTGCTGTTTTTAGTATTATTTTATATTTTTAAATATACTTCTGTTTGCCTTACAATTTTACTTACGACAATGATACACCTTGCCACCTACATTGGTTCTCATTTTCATTTGCTTTTGTACAGCTCAAACTGGTTTCAAGACATGATCCTTGGGCAGGTAATAAGGATTTTTTGACTGAGGTCGTTGTCTCCTCTTTTGAGAAGCAACAGTCTCAGAAAGAAGCCATAAACGCTCTGCCTTTGTACCCAAATGAGCAAATTATGTGGGACGAAAGTGTTATTCCAAGCATTAACTATTCTGGGGAAGGTTGCCTTGCTCTTCCAAAGCTTAATCTTCAGTTTCTAACACTCCATGATTACCTCCTTAGAAACTTCAATCTCTTCCGTCTAGAATCTACCTATGAGATTCGTGAAGATA
The DNA here is from genome assembly GCA_028015245.1 of Cardamine occulta. Taxonomy (NCBI): domain Eukaryota; kingdom Viridiplantae; phylum Streptophyta; class Magnoliopsida; order Brassicales; family Brassicaceae; genus Cardamine; species Cardamine occulta. The sequence goes on along the minus strand of CM051377.1, from coordinate 15,240,956 downwards.
TACAGGAAGCTGTACCACATCTTCTTGCGCACATAAATAACGAGGGAGAACCTGCTTTTCGTGGTTGGTCACGAATGGCTGTTCCGATTAATGAATTCAAAATCGCTCAGGTGAAACAGCCTAATATTGGAGAAGAGAAGCCATCATCTGTGACTGCAGAAGTTACTTTCAGTATTAAGAGTTACAGAACACAGATAAGATCTGAATGGAATTCCCTTAAAGAGCATGATGTATTGTTTTTGCTTTGTATACGTCCTTCTTTTGAGCCATTAGGTCCAGATGAAGCTGATAAAGCTACAGTTCCACAGAGGCTTGGGCTTCAGTATGTTCGTGGTTGTGAAATCATTGATATCCGCGATGAGGAGGGTAATCTGATGAATGATTTTTCTGGAAGAGTTAAACGGGATGAATGGAAGCCCCCAAAAGGTGAAATGAGGACTGTGACTGTCGCTTTAGATGCGGCACAGTATCACATAGATGTTACGGATATTGCTGAAAAAGGTGCTGAGGATGTGTATAGCACATTTAATGTGCTAGTGAGGAGGAAACCAAAGGAGAACAACTTCAAGGCTATTCTAGAATCTATCAGAGATCTCATGAATGAATATTGTATTGTGCCGGAGTGGTTACATAATGTTTTTCTTGGGTATGGCAACCCTTCTGCTGCACAATGGCCTAATATGCCAAACCTGTTGGAAACAGTGGACTTCAAGGATACTTTCCTTGATGCAAATCATCTCAGTGGAAGTTTTCCAGATTATGAGGTTAGGAATTATTTTCTTTGGTTTATGATGTGATCTAGAGCTGGTTCTTTTTTCATGTCTCTCATACTTCGTGTATATTAGGTATCTTTCATCAATGCTGATGGTGCTGAAGCTCTGCATCCAAGGCCTCTGTTTCGAATCACTCTTCCAAAAACACTTAAAGGGAATGCTAATGCTCTTTCTGGAAATAAGATATCTGAAGCCAATCCAGCAGACAATGTTAATATGGGGGATGCTTCCCCGAAGGAGAAGCTTATTGTTGAGGCATATACCCCACCTGACCCAGGGCCTTATCCTCAGGACCAGCCGAAGCAGAACTCAGTTAAATTTACACCTACACAGGTACTACTAATCTCTACATCTAAGACCTGTATGCTGATTTGGTTTTTATGTAATTGTGCTGGCTATAATTGTCAGCTTTATATTAGTCAAGACATTGATCTTTGTTGTAACTTGTAATCAAATCATGTCCATGCCTACTATTTTCCTGCAGGTTGGAGCGATTATCTCTGGCATTCAGCCTGGGCTAACTATGGTGGTTGGTCCACCGGGTACTGGAAAGACTGATACAGCAGTGCAAATATTGAATGTCCTATATCACAACTGTCCTTCTCAGAGGACCTTAATAATTACTCATTCAAATCAGGCTTTGAATGACCTTTTTGAGAAGATAATGGAGGTACTACTAGCATTTTCTTTGCTTTTGTTATTATATGGAGTAATATTAAATTGTTTACATGTCTAATGGGGTTCTGAGAGACAAATGCTAAATGGATTTTTTTTTTTCAGAGGGATGTACCAGCGCGATATCTACTCCGTTTGGGTCAAGGTGAACAAGAGCTTGCCACTGATCTTGATTTTAGCAGACAAGGCCGAGTCAATGCCATGCTTGTTCGGCGTCTGGAACTACTCAATGAGGTTGAGAGACTAGCAAGATCTCTTCAGCTTCCAGAGGATGTAGGATATACTTGTGAAACAGCTGGGTATTTCTGGTTGCTTCATGTATACTCGCGCTGGGAGCTCTTTCTCGCTGCTTGTGCAGGAAATGAAGGTAATCAATCTTTTGTTCGAGATCGCTTCCCGTTCAAAGATTTCTTCTCAGACACCCCTAAACCTGTATTTAGTGGGGAGTCATTTGAGAAAGACATGAGGGCCGCTAAAGGTTGTTTCTCTCATCTCAAGACTGTGTTCCAAGAGCTAGAAGAGTGTAGGGCCTTTGAACTACTCAAGTCCACTGCTGATAGAGCAAATTACCTGATGACCAAACAAGCGAAGATTGTAGCAATGACATGTACTCATGCAGCATTAAAGAGGAGAGATTTTCTTCAGTTGGGGTTCAAATATGATAACTTACTGATGGAAGAAAGTGCTCAGATTTTGGAAATAGAGACTTTCATACCAATGTTGCTTCAGAGGCAAGAAGATGGTCATGCACGACTCAAACGCTGTATATTGATTGGTGATCACCACCAGCTGCCTCCCGTGGTGAAGAATATGGCTTTCCAGAAATATAGTCACATGGATCAGAGTTTGTTTACGAGGTTTGTTCGTCTTGGTATTCCTTATATTGAGCTCAATGCTCAAGGAAGAGCCAGGCCAAGCTTAGCCAAACTCTACAACTGGAGATACAGAGATTTGGGAGACCTTTCCATTGTTAAGGAATCACCTATCTTCCATAGAGCAAATGCTGGATTCTCATACGATTATCAGTTGGTGAATGTCCCTGATTATGAGGGGAAAGGAGAATCGACACCATCTCCATGGTTTTATCAAAATCAGGGAGAAGCTGAATATATCGTCAGTATCTATATATACATGAGATTGTTAGGATATCCTGCGAATAAGATATCAATATTGACGACATATAACGGGCAGAAGCTCTTAATCCGTGATGTTATCAACCGTCGATGTGTTCCCTATCCTTTCATTGGCCCACCTAGCAAGGTAAAATATCATACTCAAGTAATTTATTAGATGTTAATATGATAGGGATCGTGTGATTACTTTGTCTACCTGTAGGAACAAGAGTGAGTATGATAATGCATTGTGTGTATATATATAAAGACATTTCAGTTTGGTTTCGGTTTAAGCATTTAGGTTGGGATTTGTGGTTTTTGGTGTATGGCCACCCACTCTAAGAAAGGTATCTCGGAGTTAGTTTTGTGTTTTGACCGTCTGATTTTGTTTACTCAGGTGACTACAGTGGACAAGTTCCAAGGACAACAGAATGATTTTATTTTGCTGTCTCTTGTACGGACACGCTTTGTTGGTCATCTACGTGATGTAAGAAGGTTGGTAGTTGCAATGTCACGCGCTAGACTGGGTTTGTATGTTTTCTGCCGCCGTTCTCTCTTTGAACAGTGCTATGAGCTGCAACCAACGTTTCAACTTCTTCTTCAAAGACCTGACCGGCTGGGACTCAATCTGAGTGAGAACACAGCGTATACAGATCGTGTTGTGGAGGAAGTTGGAAATCCTTATCTTGTTCATGATGTTGATGAGATGGCGCACATAGTTCACGAGAGGATTAACCAGTTGTACCAGGTAAAGACAACAAAAAAAGCTTGCTTGCCTGGATAACTAATTTTGTATGCTTGGAAACTGATTTGTTACATGCATTGGATAGGCACAAGGAGTGTATGAGCAATACCAGAACAACATGCCACAGATAGAAGATGGTAATCACGACATGGAGACTGATTCAGTAGTAGGAGCTGTAGATGGTGATTCAGAGGAGACTGAGGAGAAGAAGATGAAGCAGCTAAACCAAGCTCCAGGCTTAGACGGTGAGGAGATGGTTGGAATGGAGGTGGAGAATGGAAAGGCTGATGAGAATTAGAACAAGTCAAACTGGGAATTTTCAAATTTATCCACGCAGAGGGTAAAATAGAAGAAATTAGTTGATGTTGGAAACATGAGGGATTTTGTGGCTACTGTAAGATATTATTTTGTAATGAATCGAGTATATTATTTTGTAATGAATCGAGTAAATTCTGGTAACCGATACATGACATGAGGAAAAAGTAGCAATGTCAGACAAGTTTTATTGTTACTTGTATTTGAGTTTTCATGCTTTCTTATTCTTGTTTGGTGCGTCAACTAATTGAGATTATATTATCTCCGTCAATACAGTAATTTCAAAGGAAACCAAGAGAGAGCTGGGATTCACATAGAGAATGTTATGATAAAGATTTCCCCATTTCTTCGTTGGCCAAACTGCTATAGTGACGACACTATGATAACTGAAATTTATCACTCTCGTGGTGTTGATCAAAATCTGCTAACTGACAATGCCAGGATAATCAGCTTAGTTGAAAAGTGGAATCGTTCTGTCGGGACACCAGAGGTATGTTATGTATGCTTGGTTACTCCATTGCTCAAAAGCAAGCATTGGAGTTCAAATGGGTTTCAAGACAAGGGGGTTGGACAGGTCTTCTTAATCTTAATCTCCTTTCCATGGACAGATTGCTTACACATTTGATGCTGGCCCAAACGCGGTCCTGATTGCAAAAAACAGAAAAGTAGCAGTTGAATTGCTTCAGGGGCTGCTCTACTGCTTCCCTCCTAAGGCTGACACAGACATGAAGAGGTGAAATAGGAAGTGTGATTGATTGAGAGATTCATTGTTTTAATCTTCGACTAAGAAAAATGGTGTTTGGTACTTTGTATAGTTATGTACTGGGTGATACATCAATTGTTAAAGAGGCAGGCCTGGAAGAGCTTCCACAAGACATTAAAAAAAAAATTGGAAGTCAGGATCAAAAAGGCGAAGTGAGTTATTTTATATGCAGCAGACCTGGAAGAGGTCCTGTGGTGCTTCAAGACCAAACTCATGCCCTTCTCCATCCTCAAACTGGCCTCCCCAAATAAGCATTTCTATGTCTTGTTATTACTGAAACTCTGAAATTTGCAACAGCTTTTTTTCTTGTCCTAAGAGAGCATTCATCTGAATCTTTTCCTAATTATTTGAGTTTACATACAATTCTTCTTCATCGGGTGCACCTAAATGCTATACGTAGATACAAAAATCAATATTGCAAACGTATAAGAATCTTGATGCTAAATCAGAATGTATCATCCAAATACAAAAAAGAGAGGACCACCACTAATAATATCATATCAGGTCAATTTTCAGGAAAAAAAAAGGGCATCAGAGATCCTCGATGCCTCCATACTGTTGTAACCAAATCATAATTGTGTAAAAGCAAAACCTACTTAATGTAGCTATTATTATGTGCTATGGCCAAAGCAGTGTCACAAAACAATAAATAGCAATGTGTACCTGGATAGTAACATTGACCCCCATCGTACTTATTGGTTTTTCCCCTAATACAAGATTAAATAAGCAAGTGGAAGACTTGTATACAACAAATGAACGCCACAAGTAAGTCACATGTTTTTACCTCGGATTCTAGCAATATTGCACGTCAAAACAAATCCGGAAGGTTGACGTTCATTAATTCTAGTCTGAAAAGTTTGGGGCAAAGAGGCAGATGGATCACTTGCAACTAAAGTTATGCAGTAAGGGGAAGGAACAAGACTCAATCTGAAATGGTATTTCTCTACGAAATCGAGCTCATAGTTTTTCCCCTAATCAAGAAAGACACACTGATCATGTAAGTTAATGTGGTATAATATTATTAATAGTAAAGATTACGTGTATGAAAAGAAAGAAGAAGAGACCTGAATCAAATTGTAACGATGAAGGCCCATCTTAGCATAAAGGGTGACTAAGCTACAACAAGGAGACCGATCATTACAGATCCTTTCCCGCAGTGTACGAAAACTGTATGTGATCGTACCACTGGCATCGAACGGCTGATTGTTAGCAAATAGTCAACAAAACATATATAAGATGGAACCCTAGACTAGTCATTAATAACCAAACAAAACTCAAGAATATAATAAGATGGAAGAATTACACTGCACTCAGGCCTAGGTTGTTCTCGCAAATACTTCAACATCTTAGCCCTACTGAGCCCTCTGTTCAACACCATCACCATCTCCTTCGTCCTCAAGGTTGTGGATGTTTCAGCGGAAGCGAGCGGCCTATGCTTTTGGTCGATTTAGGTTTGTCCTCGCGATTATATACCTTTACATTATATTCTTTTTAATTACGAGAATAAAAGTGTTATTTGAAAAGAATATATATATAGGACACATTGTTATTAATTATAATATCAAAGGATTTGCAAATTCTACTAGGCGCCAAAGGATCAAATTGCAGGTACATTTGTCATCACCACAGGCATATTAAAAACGTCAAGACTAATAACTGCAAATTACAATTACTTATCTCTTCTAGTTCTAGACCTACACATGAAAAGGTTCAGGTACTTGGCAGGACCTATACATTAAATGAACATTGCTAAATCAGTAATCATGATAAGACAATACAAAACGTCTTCATTCCTCCAAGACAAGTCTTCCTTTCTCTGAACCATCTTTCCAAGGTTTTTTCCTTTGTCTGAAGACAAAGCTATTGTTTGTTTAGAACAGAATAAAATGGGAGATTTTTTTTACATCTTTTTTTTCTGTAAATTTGTTTTCAAATTGTCTCTTCCTAAGTTCCTTTACATCAGTGGGATTGTTCGTCAATGTAATTAACGCAATAAATTTAAGTTTGTTTCAGTTTATTTAAGAATATGAGGCCAAAACACCAGGTTTTATCATCCTTGGTCGAAAAATAAAATAAAACTGGGTAATAATCTGAGTCCAAACACCAGGTTTATCACCTAAAAAAGATTTAAACTTTTATTTTTTCTCACCTAAAATATGATAACAAATTTATTTACGTAACGTCCGTTAAGTATTTTTCCATCCCTTGATTGATATATCTTGTCTTTGTCCAACCATTAAACTAATGTTTTCGTTTTGTTTCTTTCTCTTTTGTCTTCGCTTTCATCTTGTTTTCAGGAATGACTAATGCAGAATGTTTTTTTTTATTTCCCTTTACGTGCATAATTCCATTCCTAATTTATGAAATCATTAGTTTTCAATTTTATATCGGTGATTCCTTCTTGTCCGGTTTGAACTCTTGGTTATTAATGAGAAGAAAAGACAAGGAGCTAAAGTATTAGATTAGGTTAACCATAAAATCTACCATATATTATGGACGCGTACGAAATTGACATATGTATTAGGTAACTTTTTTTTTTCTGATTAAATTATTTTATGGAAGATCTGTAATCCTGTATACTCTATCGATTTGTGAAGGTGGCTTCTGAGGCTACATTCGCGCTATTCACGGGATAGGGAAGGACAAAACACAAGTGACTTCTATTCCGTCTTTAAATATTGAGAAAATAGTTAGAAAATCTTTGCTAATTAATTAGGAAAAGAGATCCTTGTTACTTGTTAGGAATGGTCTACGAGAAAAAACAAATATTTAATTTGTCTTGTATTCAATTGTCTAAAAAAACATTCCTTCGAAATAAATGGAAGTAAGATCGAATGAAACAACACATTTAAAAGTTATTACTAGCTATGAGGTACTACGAAGTATAAAGTATAAACTTCGTTGGCGATTGTCAATGTAATTTTGGAGGCACATGATTATTGCGCGTATATAAATCGTTTTAAAAAAAAAGTTGTTTTCGATCTTTTTAAATGATAGATATCCTATCAGAAATTCAGAGATCAACAGGAACACATCACTAATAAAAACATGTTTGTTACATGATAATGTTTTAGCTTCTACCTAGATATAAATTACAATTATCATCATGAATCAACACACCCATAAATTTACCAACTCTTATTTTTCTTCAGTAAATTAAATTTTGATTTCAATATCTTACCGTTTAGGTGTGATCAATATATCTCTTTATAGTACAAATTTTAACCCCAAAAAAAACTCTTTACAGTATTGTACGTCGGTTTGTAGTAAGTAAAAAGTCCATATATATCTGGAATAAAAACATTTCTGGAGGTAGGTAATTTAGGTGTGAAAATGTTCAATCTTAGTATCTTACTATCTTAGGGTTGATTAATCAGTGGACAAATGCAGCCAAAAACTAATAAATTAAATGATGTGCAACGAATCTGAGCATTCTCAAAAGAATAGGTTAATTTATTTCTCCTTCAACCACTCTATACTAGTCAGATGACAATAAAAATAAAAACCAACCTAATAGTTTAAAATAATAAAATTGTTCTCTATATAGTGTTTCTTCTAGGCCTTAGCTAGATTCACACCATCAGCCACACTCCCAAGTCTCAACTGATCAAATCATACAGTTTGTCTTCCTCCTGAAAAAAAAATATGGGGTTTTCTCCTTTCTTTTCATGCAGTGCTATGGGAGCCCTAATATTGGGTTGCCTTCTCCTTCAAGCATCAAACTCTAATGCTCAGTTGAGGCCTGACTTCTACTCTGGGACTTGCCCATCAGTTTTCAATATTATTGGGAATATCATTGTCGATGAATTGCAGACTGATCCTCGTATTGCCGCTAGCCTCCTTCGCCTTCACTTCCATGACTGCTTTGTTCGTGTAAGGACTTTTTACTCAACTTATATATATATTTTTTTTGTTTTTAAATAACTATAACATGTTCATTGGATGTAACTGCTTTTACGTACCATTTAATTTACATATAGAATAGAGGCCAAAAGGCATATTTGGATATAAAAAATAAATTCAATCGTCACATGTTTTTTTTTCTGTAGGGTTGTGATGCATCGATCCTGCTTGACAATTCCACATCGTTCAGAACCGAAAAAGATGCAGCTCCAAACAAAAATTCAGCTAGAGGGTTTGGTGTCATAGATAGAATGAAAACAGCCCTTGAGAGAGCTTGCCCAAGAACAGTGTCTTGTGCTGATGTTCTCACCATCGCCTCTCAAATATCAGTACTTTTCGTATGTACATATACCTACATGACTTGCATCCGATGTAGTACTTAGTCCAAAATGTTAGGAACTTGACTTCAATGCTTTGTATGTTATAGTCGGGAGGTCCATGGTGGGCAGTTCCGTTGGGGAGGAGAGACAGCGTCGAAGCTTTCTTCAGTTTGGCTAATACAGCTCTTCCCTCTCCATTTTTCACTCTTGCTCAACTTAAACAAGCTTTTGCTGACGTTGGCCTAAACCGTCCCTCAGATCTAGTCGCTCTTTCTGGTAAACTTTTCTCATGTTGTTTTTAATATAGTGTTTTTGAGTATCTTAGCTATATAACAATTCATTTTATATAATGATAGCTAACGACACCCCCACTCCTCCATCGACGACTAAGACTGGAATTTACACACTAATTTATAAGTTATAAAATTACAAATTTTATAATTTTGTATTTTATTAGTATGATCGACTATTATAATTCATATTTATTTTGGAATTTCTTAGAAATGATTTACTTTTAGCTTTGAAAACATGACCAAGTATAAAATGAAAAAAAAGGATAATATAATCAAATAATAATGCCATCTCAAAAAAAATATCTTCAAGATTTTGAATTATAAGCTGAATTGGTAAAACGATAAAACATGACTTTTTTTTTGTTGTCAAACTTTTTATTTTTAATTGTCAAAATGACAAAACATGAAAAATTAAACATACAGTGTATCTAACTAAACCTTAATTATTGTCAAAATGTTAGGTGGTCACACATTTGGAAGAGCACAGTGCCAATTTGTAACACCTCGTCTCTACAACTTCAACGGTACAAGCAGACCAGACCCAACTCTGAACCCAACTTACCTCGTCCAACTCCGTGCATTGTGCCCTCAAAACGGAAACGGCACCGTTCTGGTCAACTTTGATGTCGCGACTCCAAATGCTTTCGATAGTCAATACTACACCAATCTTCGAAATGGGAAAGGTCTGATTATGAGTGACCAAGAACTCTTCTCCACTCCCGGAGCCGATACGATCCCACTAGTAAACCAATACAGCAGTGACACGTTCGCGTTCTTTGGAGCATTCGTTGAAGCAATGATTAGGATGGGGAATCTTAGACCTTTGACTGGAACTCAAGGCGAGATAAGACAGAATTGTAGGGTTGTGAATCCGCCAATTAGGGGTGTGGAGAACGACGATGGCGTTGTGAGTTCTATATGATCAGTCGATATATGGATTATGTAAGAAAGCATAAAATGCGTGGGAACATTTCGACTAAATAAAAGTTGTCACGATTTACTATGAAATTTGGTCTTAGTTAAAACTTTTTAATTTATTTGATTAACAAATAAAGCCACATCTCCTCTTCTGCTCTTCATCTTCGAACTAGTCGCGGGTTTAATCCCTCTTAGCTAGTTCTCTTCAAATTATAAAATGTTTTAACAAAACTTTGTAATATGATAAAAAAATCTTTAACGCTCCATTTTTTTTTTTTAAGTCAAAGTTGGCACTCGCTGATTTATATCGTTTGTTTGTATTATTTGAAGTTGTGTTTTCGATATTTTTTCAAATATACGAATTATCCTCTCAAAATTTGAGAAATCAACTGAATTGAGTAAAATTCTGCTAAGTGATAAATGACAAAGGGAAATTGGCTTCCTCTGTTACGTCAAGTTTTCTTTATCTTCTTCTTTGGTACGTAATTTCATATGTGACAAAAATACTCGAATTAAGATAATAATGTCAAGTAATATAAAAGTGTATAGTGTCTCCCTTCTAAATCTGCAAAGTTATGCCTCCCACACATAATTAAGGTTTGTCTTAATCCTCAAACACTCTTTTACATACGCTTAGCCGTTTCACTAATTTTTCTTTCACTACAAAACAATAATCAATACACTATGAACCAGAGCAGAGGTAGTGATTTGTGCGAGCCGTTTGACTCATTTGTTTGTTTGTTTAACTATTTTGCGAACAAAATTGAAGTATAATTGATTTCATATTTAATATATTGACTACTTTACTAATTACTATAGTATATCATAAATTTCAAGAATTGAGAGTACGTTGATTATTTTTAAACAATTCAAACTGAGGTTGGTGAAACAAATTAAGCTTTGATTATACAAGTTCACAAACGAAGCCAAGAATATAAAACAACTGAAAAAACAAAGGAAAGAAAACATCAGATTTTGGATCCAAGTAAAGTGATGAGGAAGTCCTTGTAGTCTCCAGAAACATCACCAATAATAGCGTTATCCATGCTTGAATTGTACATGTTGAAGAACTCTCCTCTTACTTTCATCAAATCGATTTCTGCTCGAGTCACAATCGCTCTCGTCAATGACTTCTCATCTGTTCCAAAACCCTCAATCGAATCTCTTACAACCTGCCATATAATAAACACAAACTTGAGGAACAAACACCTTATTCAACATATTTTTGAGTCTACTCTTGCTCAATATGTGTAGTACCTTTGCAAAGTGTTTCTCAGGGGAATCAATGCACAAGATTGCTATCTGCAATAGACTTCTCAGACCAGCGTCTCCCGGACATCCATCAACATCCTGTCCATACAACACAACATTGTAATATAAACAAAATCCAAACCCATGAAACCAAACCAAACCAAACCATAAATCTGAACCTTATCAATGGTGTTGCCATAACTCTGCTTGTAAGCAACAAAAGTTTCTCTGAGCTGGTAAATACTACGAGTTCCTAATATGTAGAGAACATGATCATGATCTAATTGCTTCTTTTCTATAGCTTCACGTAGCATAGCTGCCTCAATAGTAGCTACTTCTGCATCAGTCTTATCTTTGTCATATCTGAACGAACTTGCCAAAGTCACCAGTAACTGTAAGTTTAAACCATCAAGTCATCAACTTTAAGCTTCACATAAGACAAAATATATAAAAAACAAAACTTTAATCCAATATTAGAAAAAAGAATAACCTTTGCAAGAGGAAAAGGCAGAGAGGAAGCAATGTGTTCTTCAAGAGATAAGTCAAAGAGAGAACAATAAGCTTTCCTCACAGCGATTAAATGGCTAGGAGAAGTTGTGCAAGCGATCTCTACTATAACTTTCAAATTCTCTATCCCTTTCTTCTTCTTCTCCTTCAAAGCCTTGTTCACAAGCCTTGCGTCTCTCTCTGCTGCATCATACGCCCATAGAATCACAGCTTTCTGAGAAAAAACAATCACATTTTTCAGAAATAATCTGTAATCTCTTGAATTATATAATTAAAAAATGTTTTAGTATTACCATGAAATCACCAGATAGCTCAGAGGAGAGATCATCGATAAGATCTTTGCCGTAAATCTCTCTGTAGCTTTCTCTGATTCTCCTTCTTTGGCTCTCGTTTCGTTGTCCTAAAACTCTTATAATCGCCTTCTCATCTGTTCCCCATCCTACACAAAATAGATAATTCAGAGTTTTGTTTAATTGCATAGAATCACAGAAATGCTTTCGTCTATGAATGAACGTACCGCGAAAAGCTTGATTGAGAGTTTCAGAATCCTGAGCTGGAGAAGGAACTTGGTCAGGTACTCTAATGGTGGCCATTTTGAGAGATTCTCTCTGTTTCTCCTCCGAAACGTCTGCTTCCTCTGTCTCTCTCTCTTTCTTGTTTCAATTTCAAATGCGTTTTAATTTTTTTTTGAGGGCGGAGTTATTTACGAGGTGTAATTATGCTGTAGAGAACCTTATTTTGACATAAATACCCCCCCCCCCCCCCAAGACTTTGCTGTAATTACTTAATTAACCTATTTCTGTCCAGTTTTAGTTATTCCATGACATTAATTAGGGTCCAATATTAGTTATGTATTGTTGACTAGTACTTTTTCTATAACTATTTGCATAATCTATCCAATACCCCTTTTTTTTTTTTGTTGATCTATCTATCCAATACTTACCAATAAACACAAAGAGATCATCACGATAACGTTTAAATTTTTAACTTTTAAGTTTAACAAAACTGGGATAACAAATTTCTCGACAACAGTAATATTAACACAATTACCAGGCTACATGTTCTTGTCTAAACTGAAATATATTTTCTTATGAAAGACTAAGTGTTTAGTAACATATTCATCATCGCCATACCTGAATTTCAACTTTCATATATTTGTATCTCTATAAATGTTTTATATTTGATATATTTAGAGATTTCTTGTCGTATCGTATATGTGACAGAACGATTTTTACAAAGTTGTGATTTGAGGCATTAGACCAATATAAATGGAGTAGAACAAATAAATTTATGAAAAAAATAAATGGTTTTGGTGAGGAACTTAATAATTTCTTATAGTAATAATTATTTTTGCTATGAAGTAGTGGTTATAAAAAAGACACGAACTAATAAAACGAAAATCCCCACATCTGTCAGTGTGACATGTGCATGCCCATATCAATAAAACGAGAACGTCCAGAGGGGCCATATCAGAATTATAAGTTGTTCAATTTTTATAATTGTAAACATGTCTGTCTCTCTGACATGTGCATGACTGCATGCAAGCCCATATCAATAAATTTAAGAGAATCGAAAATGTTGGGATCTTATCATACTTATGATTGACGTGTAAGTATAACCAAATCAAATAAATAGATAGCGAAATGCGAATGATAAGGCTCAAGACAGCGCTCTGTAGTCTAAATTAATTGGTGTAAGTTGTCTCGTCGTGAAAAACGTGGTAGTCTAAATTAATTGTTGTAAGTTGTCTCGTCGTGAAAAAACGTGGTCTTTTCATTTTTAAAAATGATACGGAAAATGGCATTAATTTAGAGCTTTTCTTCATAAATTTTGTTTTCAAATTGTCTCTTCTTCTACAACAATGAGATTGTTCGTCAACCTAATTCGCAATAAATTTAAATTTGTTTTAAGTTTATTTACTACACAAATATATGTGTCCTTCATTACCATCAGATGGAGATTCGAGTGTAGTAAGTAGATGTAGAAAATTACATATCGTACATTATAATATTTATTTGGTACCATCTAGATTTGCCAGTATTTAAATATATATGTCTTAGATCACTGATCACTCTAATGTAAACGAATGTGATTATGTGAATTGAACCCTGATGCCAAAGTGCCAACCACACGTAGGTAATTGATTAATGGTTCATATGTGAGTTATCTCGTAATCTTGCAACATTTTTAATCATGAGTAATTTATATCGTGATTAATATTCAAATTATTCTGATGTATCGTGTGATGTGTATTTGATTTGATATATACAAGTCTAAAACACACAATAAAATATAGTGTATAGAAAAAAAATATCGCTTCAATAATTTGACGAATGGGTTATATATATATATATATATATATATGCTTGATATGATTAAAATGAGTCAAAAATAAAATATGAATATGCTACGGACACGTCGGCGAAAGTTAAGCAAAACACATTTTGATATTTAAATCTCTGAAACAAAAACTATATATATATATATATATATATCAATCTCTAATTAAAATATCTCATATTCATAATCGGATAACAATTGGTTGACCATTGGTTAAGCGACAAATGTAGATATGGAAAATTGTGGTTGTACAACCTCATTGACAGATATTCAGCAATAATTATAAAACACCATGTGATACTTGTTGAATAAATATATATGCATAATTATTAGTCTTACATTGCGAAGCAAATGTGATTGAGGCTTCTTATCTACTCCTTTATTTTAAATTCATTGCATGCATAATTTATTCAAAGGAGACCGTCTGGACATAATCAGAATGCATTATTAAAATTTTTGTTCAAGAATGCAGAAGAAGTGATATTATGTCTCTTTTGCCATGATCTTCCAACCTTTTTTCATGTAATAGGTCCATGTGTGTTTGCAATAAAAAACGTTGTGTTAGCACCAAAATAAACTATATATCTAATCATCTATTTTATTATATAGTTCTTTATTAGCTTAAGATTCGGTGGGATTGTAAGTAGTTGACTTTTACTTGTATTCAGTTGATTTTTTCAGATCAACTATTCAAAGATCCACATGAATCTTAATCTTCCATGTGATCATCTCCTAATTACTATCACTGCCAGTACTTGTGATACTTCTTTCATTTCTTTTTGGTTTTCAATATACTTGTGTCACTCTGGTTTGCGTTATCAATAGGTTACGATAAAATGTTTGAGATTTTGATATTAAGAATTAGATTTGCGTTACAATGTTTGAGATTAATTAAAATGTAGGCTAGAGTTAAAAAAAAGTTGGGTTTGAGATATGATTTTACGATTTAAAGTGTATATAAAAAAAATTATCATTCAAATGAGAAAGGTGAACCATGTTTCTACAAGGTAAACATAAAAATATTTCAAAAGACTTATGAAAGTTCCCAACTTTTTAGATGTTTTAAAAACTTTTCTGATAATTTTAACAAGTTTATGTTCTGCATCATTATGAACTCGTGATGAATGGTACCCACAAACAAGAACTGTGACCGCTTGCAAACAATATATTTCTGCCAATTTAGAGATGTTTCCATTAAAAATACAAATTGAAACTGTTAAGTGCTGCCGTCAAAAAAAAAAAACTGTTAAGTACATTTTATAGAAAAAAAACAAAAAAAGTACATTTTATAGAATGGTCAAACTTAATTAATTCCAGTTAAGACAAAAAAAAAACAGCAAGTTTTACTGAAGGGTATTTCCATTTATATGAACAGTTGTCAATAGCTGCAGTAAATTCCCTAGGCGTTACTTCCTCGTTACTACAATATCTACAATACCCCTAGCCTTTGTCTTAAATCTGATTTTAATATACCTAAAATACCCTTGTCTCAATCCTTGAACCACAACATTACCCTTAATTATCATATATAACGCCTTCTCCCTCTTCCATAGTTTTCCGCAGAAACCAAATCAAAGCAGAAACAAAAAAAAAAAAAAAAACTCAAAACGTTGGGAAAATGGCACTTCCTCTCGAGTTCGAAGGGCTCACTGAAGCAATCTCAGGTAATTCTAAAAGTTTTATCATTGGTTTTATTTACGATATGTGGAAGACAAGAATGATTTGGATTAGAGATTGAAAAACAAGAAAAAAAAAATGCATGAATAGGGATGGGAGTTGATGAGAAAGCATTGATAACTAAACTGGGGAGTTCACATAAGGAACATCGAAAACTGTTTAGGAAAGCAAGCAAAAGTTTCTTTGTGGAAGATGAAGAAAGAGCTTTTGAGAAATGCCATGATCACTTCGTCAAACACCTCAAGCTTGAATTCTCTCGCTTCAATGTTAGTTCTTTCATTCGATTCTTCTTTTTTTCCAGCTTAATTTCTTTACTCATTTATTTTGTCTCTTATCTATTTATTTTCTCACTGCTAAATCTATTCATTTTTTTTAACAATTTCTATTTCTTAACCAATAATAATTATTTTTTTTTTCTAATAAATAATTCATCAAAATCAAACCATAGTTTCAATAGATCAAATCAATCCATATGTAAGTGTATTAAACCAACATACAAGTACAGTTTAATAAAAACTAAATCAATTCTGAAATTGCTTAATTTGGTTAAAGTAATTAAAACTGAAACTATTTAGCAAAAAAAAAAAAAAATCCAATACTGCTGGTTATTTTCCTTATTGATAGTTTCTCTTTTATGTAGTCCTAAAAATATAGAACTCTCAAACATTCCTTGAAAAGGAGAAGATGATTCGATGGAAATGATGATTTTTCAGAGAAATAATGGGCTTTCATCTTAAGATCAAATGATAATGAGTGCAAAAAGTAATATTCTAGTGCATAATCATCTTTCACTTCCGTAATGTAAATAGTCTAACAGTTTGGTGTGTGATGTGTAGAATGCGGTGGTGATGTGGGCGATGCATCCATGGGAGAGAGATGCGAGGTTGGTGAAGAAAGCTTTGAAGAAAGGAGAAGAATCTTACAACCTCATCGTTGAGGTCTCATGCACTCGCTCTGCTGAGGATCTCCTTGGTGCACGTAAAGCTTATCACTCTCTCTTCGACCAGTCAATGGAAGAAGACATTGCCTCTCACGTCCACGGCCCTCATCGCAAGGTCAGTATATTCTTATATAGTTTAATGTTAGTCCCTTCACACTTTTCAATGTAAGATCTTAACATTCTCAATCATATGCTCTGTTTTATGCAGTTGCTTGTGGGGCTTGTGAGTGCTTATAGATACGAAGGGAATAAGGTGAAAGAAGATTCCGCCAAATCGGAGGCTAAGATTCTAGCTGACGCAGTGGCTTCTTCCGGAGAAGAAGCCGTAGAGAAGGATGAGGTTGTTAGGATTTTGAGCACAAGAAGCAAACTTCATCTCCAACATCTCCACAAACACTTTAATGAAATCAAAGGCTCTGATCTTCTAGGGGTAACATAAATATGACAACTCACTTCTTATATTATATTATATCCCCATGTTTTGATTATGTATAATTGTTTTCTAATGGATCAAGAAATCTTGTTCATTAGGGTGTATCTGAGTCTCCGTTGCTCAATGAGGCATTGCTTTGTTTGCTAAAACCCTCTGTGTATTTCAGCAAGGTATGAGCATATTCTCCTTGCAATTGTTTCGAAACGCCAACAAGACACAAGAGTTAACTTCTTTGGTTTATGTTTTGTTGTCATTTGGTTTTAGATTTTGGATGCGTCTCTGAACAAAGAGGCAGACAAGACTACCAAGAAATGGTTGACAAGAGTGTTAGTTACAAGAGCAGATCATAGTGATGAGATGAAGGAGATCAAAGAAGAGTATCATCAACTTTACGGTGAGACTTTGGCCCAAAGAATTGAAGAAAAGATCAAAGGGAACTACAAAGATTTCTTGATCACATTGCTCTCCAAATCAGATTGATTTCGTGTTGAGAAAGTTTTCCCAAGACTTTCGTATTTGAAGATTTGATTTCCTCTATGGCTTTATGTTTCTATCCAAAATTTCCATTTTCTATACCATTTTGTTTAATTTGGTAATAAAGAGTTATGTTAAACTCAAAAAGAGAATTTGGCCCGAGATGTAGGGTTCCATTCCAAAATCTGAACTATATCTTAATGTGACATGAATCTGAAATATTACTTGTAAACTATAACAACCCTATTTTTTTAATCAAGATGTTCTGAAATATCAATAGATAATAGTTTAAATCAAATATAAATCTGTAGGTCAATATCTTTGATAATTAATTAAAATTATCAAAAATATTTGACCAATTTTGTTCTTCCACAATTGTTTTTAAGTTTGATCACTAAAATGATGATATTATGCTAATCTACGTTACTTGTGTGCTAATATTTTGATAGGATTATGTCAATTGTCAATTTTATGCAACTTCTGTACAAACCTTTTGATGTTCTTGTGCTAATATAAGAGTTTCTACAAAATGTTTCTTTCAGTTTTTCAATTATTCAATGTTCTGATGTATCTTTCATTACTATGGCTTTTTTCTTTGCTAGTATCTAAATTTGATATCCAACAAATGAAAACACTGCTTAAATGTTATGAGATTTTGAGAAACTTTGGCTCTCGAACAAATATGTTCAAGATAACATAAAATTTTAGATACAACAACGTAAAGCATACATTAATGTGTCTTCGTAGCCATTTGGTTGATATTAATTTATTTACTTTTGATGGTATTTTTGACAGTGAAATATACCGTGAGCCATGTAGGGAAGGAGGAGCCATATTCATAGGATATCAAGGAGTGATAATGTATGACTACATGGAAATTGATGATGAGATGGTAGCCATTTGTAAAAGTACATTGCTGCCTCTCTCCAAGGTATGCTACTCTTTGCATTTATATATGATTAGATTAAAAAGACAAATATTATTAGATGGAACCCCTTTTAAGCATATTAAAAGTGGAAAACCTCATAAATGTCATAAGAGTACAAGAACTGTTAGATTCAACCACACTGGCATCACACTAGAGCAGGTTTTGAGATTTTCGGGGTCCATTCAAGATAATTTTTTTTGTTTATACATATATATGAAAAATATAATTTTTTGATATATAATTTTTTTTCAAAACAAATAAACTAATGAAATATTATATTTATTTTCTTTGATAGATAAATTCTCTGCTAGTATAGTTTTTTTTCATAAAATTTTATATATTTCTATGATATTATCTCAATTATAATAATATATTTATGATTTATGATTTAAAATAATAATAATAATGGGGGTTCAAATTTGGAGCCACAATAATGGGGCATGTAACACTCAAGTAGTTTTCCTGACAGATATTTCTGAATTAGTGAAAATAGTGTATACACCGGCGGATTGGCCTGCTTTTTCGACACACCTTGAAGATTTTGTGAGGATTAAGAATTTATTCGTATTTTTCTCGC
Source organism: Cardamine occulta (assembly GCA_028015245.1). Classification (NCBI taxonomy): domain Eukaryota; kingdom Viridiplantae; phylum Streptophyta; class Magnoliopsida; order Brassicales; family Brassicaceae; genus Cardamine; species Cardamine occulta. Next base: position 15,222,012 of record CM051377.1, on the reverse strand, counting down.
TCTCTTTAATTTTTTGTAATTTAAATTCTAAAGCAAACAAATTAGCACACAGTGCTAGACTTTGTCTGCATTTTGTTATTCATGTAAATTCTGTTTCTCCGGTTTGAATTTCTGAACCGTTTTAATAAATAAATAATTATTGATAAAAAAAAATTGGAGTCCCATGCAAATGTTTTATATCAATGAAACTAAGGGGCCGGCTCTGCATCACACCTAGAAACGAAGAGGTCACGAAGTTGGGAACAATTATGATAGGGATACCACTTGGTAAAACTTACTCTCGTGTTGGTGTTTACAGGAATGGTGATGTTCAAATCATAGCCAATGCCCAAGGAAACCGTAGTATTATATAATATAATCATATAGAAGTTACTTATAACTATTTCAAAGACAAAGATTATCTCTGTCTGTGTGACCAATACACCTAACCTAATTATGAATACCAAACCGAATTCATACCTGAACCGGATAAATGTAATGAATTTCCGGTTTAAAGTTTCGGCAATTGTGGTGGTGACACGTGGCGAAGAAGAGTCCCCGAATCTTCCCACTGGTGGATCATTTGATACCAAATGCCTTTTGGCTTTTTCATCTTAATATTCTTCAAATTCTCTCTGTTTTTGTTTGTTCACGAATCTCTCAAGACCATTCCTTTCTTCTCCGTTTTGCAATCGTAGATCCGTTAATATTTTTTCAGGTCCATTTCTTCACAATGAATGGCTTCTCTGATCTTAATCCGTCTGACAGGTACGATCTTCTTTTCATTCAATGATACTTATAATCTCATTTTATATATGCATGATCTGTATTCATTGGCGTCTCTGTATTCGTTCGTCTGGGTAATTTTCGGGTCTCAGCTTCCGTTTTCATCTTGCACTACTCTTCTACGGTTAGTTCTTTTTAGGAAACTGTGATCTTTTTGCTAGTGTTTGTGTCTCCAAGATCAATGGAGCTCGTCGCTATCACGATTTTTTCGCCTAAACACATAATTGAAGTTAATTGATAGGCATAAAATGTTGCTATCGATCTCTAGTTTTTGATGTTTAATCCATTTCGATTATGGTATCCAAAGTTTGATCCTTTTAATGCAATTTCTCAGGATTTTGATAATGTTGTAACTCTTTTGATTTGTTTTGAAGCAGCAAACCTTCTCTGTCACATCTTGCTCCATTAGAAGCCATTCTGTTTGATGTTGATGGAACACTCTGTGATTCAGATCCCATCCACCTTATTGCCTTTCAAGAACTGCTTCAAGAGGTTCCTTCCTTTTTTTTTTTTTTGAATCATATCTTCATTTCTACAGGATGATTAATCATATGTTTTGGAGCCTTAGTATTACTCTTTCACTCAAGCTCTTGTGAAATCAATTTTGCTTCTTTGTATCATTCACAGATTGGTTTTAACAATGGTGTCCCAATCGACGAGAAATTCTTCGTTAAGAATATTGCTGGAAAACACAATTCTGAAATTGCTCGAATTCTGTTCCCTGATGATGTTTCAAGGGGTTTACAATTCTGTGATGAAAAGGAAGCTCTTTATCGCAAGTGAGTTTTATAATTCTCTTAAAATGTCACAAAACTTCTTTCAGGTTTGAGTTAATTTGGAGTAACTTTGTGTTATCTTTTCTTGTTGATTAGAATTGTTGCAGAAAAGATAAAACCACTTGATGGACTTATAAAACTAACCAAATGGATCGAAGATCGTGGATTGAAACGAGCTGCTGTAACAAACGCTCCAAAAGAAAACGCAGAGCTCATGATATCGAAACTTGGTCTGACTGATTTCTTTCAGGCAGTGATTCTTGGATCTGAATGTGAATATCCCAAACCACACCCTGGACCTTACTTGAAGGCTCTTGAAGTGCTTAACGTGTCAAAGGAGCATACGCTAGTGTTCGAAGACTCGATCTCTGGGATAAAAGCTGGAGTTGCAGCAGGAATGCCAGTGATTGGACTAACTACAGGTAATCCAGCAAGCCTGCTTATGCAAGCAAAACCAGCTTTTCTCATTGACAACTATGCGGATCCAAAACTATGGGCTGTGTTGGAAGAACTCTGATAACAAGGGGAGTTCTCAAAAGTCTACAATTGTCTGGCTCACTCGCATGAACAGCCTCTGAAGTTTTACCTTTTTATCTTAATTGATTATTGTTGAATATTTCTTTGGGAATTTATGATAATACGAGCTTTTGAAAAGCTGATAAAGCTTACTTTCTCTATTTTACATGTTTGTTTTTGACATTTTGTGTATTGACCACACAATACTTACACAAACCAATAGACTGTAACTATATACTCACTTATGCCAATAAAAGTCTCGCATCTCAAAATATGATTAAAGGTGTGTTAAATTGAGATCTGGCATACCATTACCGTCTTAAAACAAAAAAAATATTGTTATAGATTATTCTCAGTTGCTTGAGATATCAATGTCCAATGTCCTCATACGAGATGAATTCATTTCTTCCATATCAATAGTTACTGTTCCATTAGTTAATTTTTTTTTGTTTAACCCAATTTTTACTTGCATATGTAATACATCCTATATACTCGTGAAAACTCCTATTAGAGCAAAAATCACCCAACATATATGCACTATACAAATACTCCTTAACTTTGATAAAATTTTAAATTTGTACAATCATATATTGAAATTTGCGCGGGTCCAAATATTATTTCTACAAAATAAAAGCCCAAACAAGTTCGAAGCCCAAAAACGGAATTTTAAAGGCGTCAAGAAGGTTTTGGGCGAAGTAGAGAGATCAAACAATTGATTGAGTTGCGATGAATAGCGGAGGAGGAATCGTAGCTGCAGCAGCAACAACAGTAGCTCCTTCAAGCGGCGGTGGAAACGTGGAGTGGCATGTCCGACCACCGAACCCTAAAAATCCAGTTGTCTTCTTCGACGTCTCTATTGGTGGCATCCCTGCTGGTCGTATCAAGATGGAGCTCTTCGCTGACATTGCTCCCAAAACCGCTGAAAACTTCAGGCAGTTCTGTACTGGTGAACACAGGTACTTTGATTACTTTTCATCTGGATTCTCTATCTATAAAATGTATATTCGATTCTCTAGCTTCGTTTCTGCATCTTGTTCCCATTAATGCTTATTTTATTCGTGGTGAATCTAAGAGACTTATGAGCTCTTTGGATTTAGTTAGTTTTGCCCATTGCTACTACTTCTTTCATGCTTCTGTTCTACAATTTGTATTGTTTATGTAGATTTTTTGAACCTTGCTAAGCGTATAGCTCAAATGGTTTGGACTAATTGGGAAAATTTTGCTACTTAATCTAATCTCTTCTTCGTCGGGTTAAAATGCAGAAAAGCTGGAAAGCCTCTTGGTTACAAAGAATGTCATTTTCACAGGGTCATCAAGGATTTTATGATTCAAAGTGGTGATTTTCTTAAGGTCAGTACCTTTTACATCTAATTAAATCCTCCCTCACTTCTTGTTTATCGTTTTGAACAAGTATATTGATTATGTTGGTTCTCAACTGGCACTGGCTTTTGTTTCCCTTGTTTGTGTGTTTTTGGTTCGTTACTGTTTCTTTGTTTTCTTCTCTTCCTACTTGATGCACTATTTGTTAAACTCTGCAGAATGATGGTAGTGGATTCACTTCAATTTATGGTCACAAGTTTGATGATGAAAATTTTACTGCCAAACATACTGGGCCAGGATTGCTCTCCATGGTATGCTATTGGCTTTCTGAATGTGTTTTAAAACTTGGATTATATATTTGTGTACCTTCTATCAATGCAGTGACTACAATGAATCAATTCCCCTTAAAACTCTTCTTTATTCATGAGTCAAGCTTTGTATTTGATATAATAATCATTAATTTTATGGTTCTCATTCTTTTGTTGTAGGCAAATAGTGGACCAAACACAAATGGGTGCCAGGTAATTTCGGTCTCTCATGTAGTGGCCTTTTTTACTTGTGAAATGAGTGTTATTGTGACAAAAAATGTGGATAATGCAAGCAGCGAGCGTTTGATGTTGTGTTCTGTTTTGACTATGATGCTAAACTAATGTATATATCTTAAAAGGGTTAAAAAGAAGTTAGATATCTTAGTTGCTGGTTAGGCATAGAATGTTATCATTTATGCTATAATATTTACCTTGCTTTTTGCATTGCAGTTTTTCATCACTTGTGCAAAATGCGACTGGCTTGACAACAAGCATGTTGTCTTTGGGGTAAGTCCTCTTTTCACTGACACATTTTGCGTGATTGTAACATGAAGCTTTTCAATTTTCTTCCATCAAATTCTTCGTTCTCCCTTTATGGTTATAACTGGGATTGTCTGATATAAAAAAAAACTGAAAAGCCATAAATAGTTGAGTCATGAACCCGTATGTACATAATTGGTAATAGTGTTGTTATGACTCATTGCAAATTCTTCTTTTGATGTACAGAGAGTGCTTGGGGATGGTTTATTGGTGATGCGGAAGATTGAGAACGTGGCTATTGGACCCAATAACCGGCCTAAGCTTGCAGTTGTAATTACAGAGTGTGGGGAGATGTGAAATTGCTTTTACCATGAATTTTCTCACCCAAAACACTACTTAAAGAACTTTTCTGCTGAAGGAGGAATGTAGTGAGAGGCAAAAGCTTATTAGTTGTAAACCTTACGCATTGTGACAGAAGCTTAATTCCAATACGGGTTTTTAAGACCGTTATTAACTTTTTACAGGTTAGGCTGTGGCCTTAATGATTGTATTTTAACAAAAACCATTTGTGAGGTTTCCGTGCTGAGCAAAAAACTTGTCTGAAAGAAACCAAAATAATTTTGGTTTTAAGGCTGCAATAGCAAAATTATTGTTTGCTTGGTGGTCATCATTTCTAAAGCAAAGCCGCTACTAAATATGGTTTGGAGATCAAAAACTTTGTGACTGACATAAGCTACTTTATATTCAAAGCTACTAATATCTGTAAAGAAATACTTGTGGGTCTCAGGTCATCAACCTCCCCCCTTTTGAGTAATCTATCATCAATCTTCTTTCTGAAGAGCAACATAGTTCAACGGTATTGCAGCATTACCTCTATGATCTTTTCCACCAGAAATAGCAGAACGTCCAGGTGTATTCCCAATCCGTCGACCAGTTGGAGTTTTAGTCACATTGTCTGTGTTGAGACTCGGTCCCAATGGCTTCTTCTTTGCAGACTTTGAACCATACATTGCTTCTTTCTCTGTAGCAAGCTGACCTTGTAGTCGTTTCTGCTCCTGTTTACACACAAAAAAAGAGCTTTGTTTTGTTAGCTCAACAAACAACACAGTGATTGTCTACAAATCAATGTTTTTAATGTGCTTTAGAAGACATACTCGAAATTGACGCTTTTCCTCTTCTCTTTGTGCACGCATAACGATGTCTTCTTCTAGTGTTTGTAACAACGGGTGCTGGAATCAAAAGGCATAAATCGTATAAGCTGACCATAAAAGAGAAATTAAGTAAATGCATAGTTAGTTACCTTATCACATAAGAAGGGGATCCCTCTTTGTTTTTCCCATGCCTTCACTTTCGTAATCAGAAAATCGATCATCGCTTAGAAAAGAAACACAATAGAGTTAATATCATCTTAAAGACTGATCAGCTTCACAACAAACTCTGAATAAAAACAACTAGCTCTTCAGGATGAGTAAGCATCACAAAAGTCTAAAACAATTTCACTTCGTATGGATCATACACTATAACTACATCCACATTCTATTTACCCTAACAAATGCAAGGAAAAACATCATAAATTCTCAACAACTACCAATGAGTTGTTGAATTTTGGCTGGAACCAAGATGAGTTACACAGTAAGTTCGAACAACTGTTAAAGCCAAAAAAACCCCAAATCTCCTTTATAAAGACTCACCAGGAATTTTGCTGATAAGGCTCCTAGCTTTCTCTGCACGTTTTAGATTTTTGTGCGCTCCTCTTACAGCACTGAACCGATTCTCATCCTGTTGAGGAAACAAAATTGAAGAGACAATCAAGAAAACATATAAAAAGCTAGTCTACTGAAAGTTTACACAAAAAGTTGATATAGACTTTAGTTAACCTTACACTACCTCTATATTTTTATCAGGTAAAATGGTCACAAAGACTCTTCAAAAAAGACAACTTTTATACAGATTTTGGTGTTTACCTTTTCATAGTCATCAAGCCATTTTTCTTCCTCCTTTGCGTGCCTCCATTTCTCAACTTTGTCCAAGATTTCCTTTCTACTTATAGCTTCCTCCTTTGCCTTCTCGATCTGACCATCTATATTTGCAAGAATATCAGACAGATCACCACGACCTGCGTAGGAAAACTTTGTTATTGAACAAGTACTAAATTAATTAATCGACCTACTCAAGAAGAAATCGTATAGTACCAGAATCAATGAGCTCAACAAGACTCTGTCTTGCAGCATCGCTATTGACATCCATATGAACCTCTCTGCAGATTTCTTCTAGTACACACAGCCTCTTTAATACTAGTTCCTTCATTTTGCTGGATTTGAGGGTATTTAATCTTTTTACTTCATCTTCAGCCTATACCCAAAAGAAAGATTAAGACCTCACGAAACGTTAGATCTTTAGCGAGTATATATGTAGGTAACCAAATATAAACATCGAATTACCTCCCGGACAATGTCCAGACCAAGGCTTCCTTTTTTCAAGGCATCATCAGCTCGACCAGCAAATAAACTACTGCAATGGTCAAATCTTCTCCTCTCATCCTTAGGTATTTCCATTAGGTTCCACAGCTCATGCATGGTTCTGCCCAAACCTTGTAACTAGCATAAATAAGAATGTCTAGGTGTCAATCATACTATCTATGGTTTGCTTTCATGGATTTCCTGAATTTCCTTTCCATAAAATGGGTAGAAAATTAATTAAAAGGCTTCTAAATATATATATATATATATTCTAATTTGAATACTATAATGCTCAAGTGCAGTGAAAAGAATGAGAAACCATATAAATATATACTAAACCACCAAAAAATCTGACTGATGTTCCAACCTGTAAGTAAGGAGATAGAAAATAAGAAAAAGGTCACTTAGTGATCACCTTAAGCAGCCTCTCATGTTTCTCTTGCTTCAGAGACTCTACAAGTTCCCTTAATCTAACAAGAGTATCATTACTAATGCTTTTCGAATGAGTCTTTGAAAACTCGGTCAAGCTGCTATGAACATTACTCAAGGCCTTAGAGAAATCAAATGACATAATCTCTGACAACTCCTGGACAGCATTGATATAAGAGTTCACTTTCTGCAGTCTAACAGCCTGAAATGGAATTCAAGATAATAAGTACATAACCACAAACATTTTGGAACCAATACTTAACATGTAAATATGAACACAAGAACACCTTTTCATTGCGAAGATCCTGCAGATGTGCTCTAAGTTCATCCAACTTTGTTTGAGTCAAGTCACTTTCATCAATTTCTGGACCAGAGCTAACAGAATAATCAATTCCCGCTAAGCTAGAAGAGATCTCTGCTATTTGTGTCAGTGTCTCAGAGATTTCTTTCCTTCTTACATCCTTTTTCATCAGCAAATCTTCCAAGACAGGCTTTACAGCTGATATCTGCTCCTTCAGAGAGCCTTGTTTCTTCTTAAACAGAAATAACAAAAATATATAAGCCAATTATATATGCTCTCAATGAAACATAGCATGTAGTGATGCTAAGAGTAGCATACCTTTGGAAACGGAACATGTTCACCAAGTGCAGAGATGAGTCTGGCAATTTCAGCTTCAGCTTGAGCTAACGATCTCTGTAACTCGGCTCTGCACTTGCGAGTTTTCTCAACCTTTTTATTGTAGATATCCAAACATTCCTGCTCAAGTTCTAGTAGCATCTTATCTCTCTCATTGTAACTTTCACCAATCTCATCCCATATTATCTACATCAAAATTAAAACTGTGGTTAATATAAAGGCATTACTGTGTTCAGGTAGAATAATAGTAAGAAACAATGGAAACATACATTAAGTAAGTCATCATTAGCAGTATCTTAATCCCAATTTCGATTATTGATCAAATATGAGATAACAAGAGATTTGATTCAACAACTAGTAATACAAACGAGGCCAACTACGAAATAATCATATACACTAGAGCTCCTTCACGTCAGAAGCCTAAAAGCTGTAAGCAAATATAATAGCGGCGCCATAATTCGAATTTTCTTGGAAATGATAATGAAAATGTTAACAAGATAGAAGCGAGAATTGACATAATGGAATCAGATCAAAATAGTTAGAAATAATCGCAATCGCTGCAATCAAAAGACAACTCTGGAGAAAATGAATAAGCAACGGAGGAGAAAAGGGCGAGGAATCTGAAGAGAACCTGTAACTCTTGAAGAAGGGAAGTGCAAGTGGTGGTTGAAGAAATAGGCATTTTGATCCGCCGCCGGCGCCGAGTAGCGAAATTGACGTTGCTCAGAAACCCTAGAAGGTGAAGGTCATAAGGCTTATCTGGTTTAAGCGTGAAGATCCCGAGAGATTGCGTTTCAAGGGTGAGAGATAATGCCCATTTTGGAAACAACGTTTTGGCGGTAAACTAGAATTTTTGTATCCCTCTCGAAATTTGTGGACGAAGAAGTCCAAGTGTTTGCTACTATTTTATTGTTCTTTACTAAAATTTCATTAAAAATGCCTTTTTTTTGGTCGTCACATAAAAAACGTCTAAAATATCATCATTTTAGAAAATAACCAAATTTGACTATATCAAACAAATTAAACATGAATTTATTAACGAATTAAATTCAAAAATAATTTACTATTAAAAAATTAGAAGTAGTTTATGAGAACTCATATTCAATTAACCAGTAGATATTCAATCCCACCATATTCAAATTTGAAAAATAAGAAAATTTTGAATTTTAAATATATTTTAAAAGCAACAATTAATTTATCAAGATCTTCTCAAATATAAATATAATAATAGCTTAAATCAAATATAAATCTGTTGGTCATATTATTGTATGTCTTTGGAAATTAATTAAAATTATCAAAAATATTTGACCAATTTTGTTCTTCCACAATTTTTTTTTAAGTTTGATCACTACAATTATGATATTATGCTAATATATGTTGTTTGTATGCTAATATTTTGATAGGATTATGTCAATTCCTAATTTATGCAACTTATGTGCAAAACTTTTGATGTTATTGTTCTAATCTAAGATTTTCTACAACATGTTTCTTTCACTCTTTTCAATTATTCAATTTTCATCTGTATCTTTCATTTCTATGGCTTTTTTCTTTGTTAATATCTAAATTTGATATGGAAAACAATGTTTAATTGTTATGAAATTTTTAGAACTTTTGACTCTCCAACAACAATGTTCAAGATAACAAACATCTTTAGATGCAAACCCCTAGAGCATGCGTTAAAGCATTTTTCAATTATGCTTGAAGTTAGTTTAGATCAGAACGAGGAAAGTTCAGACATAAACGAGAAAAACAAAAGTTCTCAAAATCCTTATGTGAATATCTGACGGAAATATCCTTTCCCAGAATTTTGCTGCACACAAACAAAAGAAAGATTAGCAAAAATGATAATCTATTTTGAGACAAAAATAAAATTTGATCTATTGTTTTTTATTTGTTTTGAGTAGCTTCAAAAGTGATGGTAGCTTCTTCCTTTGTTGAAAGTTCAACAAATGCACCCCCCCCCCCTCGGTTAGACACCTCAACAACAAAACCAAACTGAGAAAAATGGTTTTTCATGAATTCCTCACTAATTGTGTTGTAACCGAAGTGATTTACAAATAACTTCTTTGCATGTTTCCTATTGGAAGGAGAAATGTTTTTGATTGAGGTTGGGGCAGAGATGGTTTAGACATATATTTAAGAGAAAATCAGAGATGAAAATGTGAATTAGGTGTAAGAAAGCTCAAAGCTTGAGAAACAGAGTTTTTTGTCTTCATTACAATTTCCTTCATTTAAGGTTTACAATCACTAGATTTATAGCGTTTACACATTGAGACATTCGTTTGCTGAGCATAATTAATTTATTGCGTAACACATTTTCAAACCTTGCTATTTTTATAATATGATTTAGAATCATTGTTCATATTTTTTAACCGATGTGGGACGTTGAACACACATTTTCCTTCATCAATTGAATAATCTATCTCAGATTCGCAACACATGTAGAAAAAATCTACATTTCTATTAACTATATGTATTATATGATAATTCAAAATAGTTTGAATATAAGATTCAAACAAAGATGATAGAAGAATTATAATTTTAAATTTTAACAAAATCTTTCAAATATGATAACTTCAAATAAATAATATGGTACAATTAGAAATTGAATTTTACCTTTTTTTTTTAATTTTGATTGATTAACAATTTTTTAAAAACTAACTTTAATTTTCCTCCATAATTAATTAGAAAGAGAAAATGAATTTATTTTTTTGAAAACTAATAATTATTTAAAATACTGTTTATGATTTTTAATTTAATTATATTAATTTTATGATTACAATTATACTCTTAATACCTTTATTTAAAAACACAAAAGACCAATGTCCAATGGTATTGCATGTAATATTTTACATTTTAAAGGTCTTTTATATCGAATGTTTCTTAATTAATAGTATAGATTTGATGATTTGATGTGTAAAAAATATTTATGTAAGTGTTCTTAATACAATTTTTGTTTCATCTGTTCTTTATACAAATTAAAAGATACAAAATATATATGTTTTATATGTTGCATCGATAACTTGTTTTTCCTCTTTTTGAATAAAACGTTTTATGAATCAGGTTGGGCCGTAGCTCAAAAAGTTAATGATGTCCTTGAGAAAAAGACATAACAACCAAAAATTGTCACTACTCAAATCAAAGCTTTCTTATTAAACGTACACAATTAAACAACTTCACCCATCATCCTCTCTTCTGCGCTTTTTCTCAGGTTCTCTCCGATCTCTCCTTTTTTACTCAGAAATGATTCCTCTATTCTGACTACAGATCCATGTCCTTCTAGATTCCGTGGCTTTTAATTTGATTCCCACTTAGAAAAGAGATCAATTTCCTCTGCCCGATCTCTTCATCGTCGACCATCGCTATTAAAAATTTCAACTTTTTTTTTTCCTGCTAATGCTATTTGTTTGTGTAATTCGTGTTTAGATTTTTGAGTTGCTGTCGATTTTTAGCTCTGGGTAGTGTTTATCTTTGCGGGAAAATCCAGTTATTTTATATCCTTGATGCGAAGTTGCGTTCTTCTTTCTTATTATGATTTTATAAGCATAAAACGATTTTGGATATTTCAGGTTCACCTTACTTGCTGATTTGGATTCTTCTGCGGTTCTCCCTTCAAAGCAAACAATGGTGTCGGCGAACAGAGAAATGGCTGTTTACTGTTTCGACACTTTGGTCTCTCACTACAACAACGAAGAGGCTCCACCACCTGCCTTTGACGAGGCCAATCAGTATAATTCTTTGAACCATTCCTCTTTTTTTTGGGTTATGTTATGACATGCAAGTTCTAAATCTCTCTCAAGTATCCATTTTTTTTTCTTCTCTTTGTCTGGAAATTGGATATACAAAATCTTGTTTTTTTTTTTTATGGTCCAAAGTTGTTCTTGTAATAAATATGAGTAGTCACTTAGTCAATGAAATGAGGACATTTTTTCACAGTCGGCCTTGAGGCTTAGTCAATGATACTGTTCATTTATTATTCAGAGACTGTGATGATCATATCCTTGCAAACATCGCATGCCTTATCTTAGTGATGTTGGAAACTAACTATTTTTTGTTTTCTGGGTTTAATGTGTTGAATATAATCCATTCTTACTGATAATCCAATTTTCTCTTGTAGTCCATTGTTTGTCACTTGGAAGAAAATAGTGAATGGTGGGGAGCCTCGATTGCGTGGATGTATTGGTACACTGGAAGCACGCCGCTTGATCAGTGGCTTCAAGGATTATGCCTTGACAAGGTACTTACTCTTCCTCACACAGTTTTTTTCCCGCTTCTCATATTATTTCATTGGCCAAGTGTATGATGTGCTATTCATTTGTTTTGCCTTTAAAAGAGTTCCCTTTTGTCAAGCTTGAAATTGTCCTCCCTCAACTTCGCTTATCATATTTCTGTGTGTTTTAAGTCTTAGATATAATCTTTAAATATAAAGTGAAAAAACAACAAACTAATGGATAAGTACACATAATATGTTTACATATGTAATTAGGCAGTTCTTTGTCTATCTAATCAAACATAGACAAATATGGTGTTTTCCCTAATATCACGACATACAAGATTTCATATCAAGTATCCGGTTTTTCAGTTTTTGTACTATCTGAGTTTGGTGTGTAATTTATCTTTTTTGTTCAACACAACTCTGCTGCAGCTGATCTTTTTGTACGTAACTTCCTGTATAGGAACTGAGTAATTCAGTTTTGAAAATTTTGGGCTTGAAACCACAAATGAAACACAAATATGTAGGTGTATTTTATAAATTAGTTGCCTTATGTTCTGTTAAGAATCATGAGTCGAAGGTTCAAAGTGGTGCAATGTGAACCTCTATTCCTTAGCATTTCCCATAGCTGATCTGCCTAGTTTCATGTCCTTGGGCGTAAATGCTTGCGGTATATTTCTTATTATTCCAATTTTATAAAAGACATTAATTGTTTTCTATACTATTGCAGTGCCTTGAGGGATCGTAGGTTCCCACCTATCCAGTCCAAAGAATTGCCATTTTTGCAATGCACGGTGTCTGTCCTGACTGATTATGAAACTGCAGAAGATTATCTTGATTGGGAGGTATTGTCTTCACTCTTCTGCTATGATATGTCATTCATCATCTTAAATATCAAAACAGAATTTAGTCGCCAAGAAGGAATTGTTTAATCCGCACACCCGATAAACCGTCTGATGTCCCTTCTCTCCTAATATTTCCCTACACAGTTAACTACTCTGCTTTACATATCCTAACAAATACATATCACACTGAGTTCATTAAGTTTGTCAATGTCTTCTTATTTGTGGTCTATCTTCAACGCCTTCCCTGATTTGACTGTAAAGGTTGGAAAGCATGGTATAATCATCGAGTTTACTGAACCTGAGACTAATACAAAGCGAAGCGCAACATATCTGCCTGAGGTGCCAGCTCATGAAGGTACCATTTTGATACAATATTTCAAGTCTTTGAAGCTATATTGCAGCTCTGATCACTTGGTATGCTAACAATTACTTCTTCTTTTTTTCCCTCAAGGCTGGACGAAGATAGAGGCAATAGATTCGCTGGTGCGTAAAGCAGGATACAATGGTGTAATAAAGGAAGCAGTGCGCAGGCGAATCACTCTAACGCGTTACCAGAGTACATTATTCAGCATGCATTATAGCGAATACCTGTCATATGTGAAGGCGACAAGGGGAGCTATCGTCCCGGGTATTAATGGGACCAACAAGCCTGCCATGGCCTTCTCCTGATTTGCACCTGCAAAATGGATGCCATTGATTCTGTTTGGCTTCCTCCTAATTTATCTTCTATCTGTGATTCTAAATTGTCTGGCTCTCTCATAAAAGAAACGAGACTTCACTTGGTTGTTTCACAATTGTAACATTAATTAAATCACTTTGATCTTTCTCTCACTTTGTTCCTCTTAAGATGAAGATATTCACCACTGGACTAGATTTAGACCACACTCAGTCTTAGTTGACTCCATATTACAATCGTAAAAAGTCAAAATAAACTTGATCTTGAGTTGACTTTGATGAAATAGACCCACCATTTGTAACACCAAAAGTACGTCTATTTTCTTCAAAGTCAACTAAAAGTGAGTGTGATTCCATAAAATTCAACTCAAAATTTGGAGGTTATTTCAGTTAAAAAGTATGAGCTTTTTTCTTTAGATTTTGCAAAAGTTTGGATCTATTTTGATATTTTAAATATTTACGCATATGCACTTTGAACGCAAACATTTGTTTTTAATCACCAACCAATCACATTTATTTTCTTCTCCCACCTGACTTGAGCTTTCTCTTTCGAACTCTCCGTCATTTCATTTCCTTTTCTAATCGAATCTTCCGAAGCTACAGATCTCTGGATTCCAAAAGCTTGAGTGGTGCCTATGGCGGAGGAGAAATGGGTGGTGATGGTGACGGCGCAGACACCAACTAATATCGCCGTGATCAAGTACTGGGGAAAGAGAGATGAGGTTCGAATTCTCCCCATTAACGATAGCATTAGCGTCACGCTTGATCCCAATCACCTCTGCACTCTCACCACTGTAGCTGTTAGTCCTTCCTTTGATCGAGATCGAATGTGGCTCAATGGCAAGGTACTTGGTCTTCATTTCCCAACTTTCATCTCTCATTTTTGATTCGTCTCTTAGCTGCTTAGATTAGCTTTGATCATGAGATATACTCGGATTATGATTCAATGCAATTTTCGTCTGCTTCTCTAATTCAATTGATTTATAAGAATGAGTGTTTATGGTAATTTTGGTTTCATGCTAGTATAGGAAATCTCTCTTTCTGGAAGTAGGTATCAAAATTGCTTGAGGGAAATTCGAAGTCGTGGTAATGATGTTGAAGATAAAGAGAAGGGTATTAAGATAGCCAAAAAAGATTGGGAGAAAATGCATCTACACATTGCTTCTCATAACAACTTCCCTACTGCTGCTGGCTTAGCATCTTCAGCTGCTGGTTTTGCTTGCTTAGGTACTCTGGTTTTTCTCTCCTGGATGTTTCTTAGTATGAAAACGGGAAAATTTCTCATTTTTTAAAATTCAAGGAGCTACTTTGCATGTTTCTGGATACTTGAATATCCATTTAAGGTAGGAGTAGGACTAGATAGTACATTCACGAAGATGCAGGTGCTTTTTGTTTGTTGAATATATGAGCTTTAGCACACCCTCCTGTTGATCTTTCCCGTTTTTATAATATAACACATCGATAGAAGGAAAACAATTGGAGAACAGAGAAAGCCACAATATAGTTTATTGCACAAGTAAATTTCCACATGGTCTTCTCTCTATCCCTCATCTTCCTTCTATCTCTTTTATCCTTTATTCATAATTTAGCTTAGAATGGGCCAACTTCATTATCAACTTTTCATTTTGCTGACAGTGACCTTGTCTCTTTCCTCCAGAGATGAATTGATTTTCTAGATTCCATAGGTCGATTTTTATTTTTGAAAATAGCTCTATGCAGTATATAACAATTGCTCTTTTACTACAGTTTTTGCTCTTGCAAAGTTAATGAATGTTGATGAAGATGCAAGCCAACTTTCTGCTATAGCAAGGTAAGACTTATGTTACCCTGAGATGCATTTTCACCCTCACTGAAGGATCTTCCATGTTAATTGTACGGCTACTATCCTTTTTCACGATGAGTTGTTATTTATGCATCTGTATTAATTCTATAAGTTTCCATGTTGCTTGAATAGTGTGTAGTTAAACATTCCTCTAGAAATTAAGTGTTAGCAGTATGTGTAATTTCATTTCTCCATGTAGACAAGGTTCAGGAAGTGCTTGCCGTAGTTTATTTGGGGGATTTGTCAAATGGAACATGGGAAATAAAGAAGACGGAAGTGACAGCGTTGCAGTTCAACTGGCAGATGATAAGCATTGGGATGATCTTGTTATCATTGTTGCTGTGGTACGGATCTTAAATACCTTTAGTATAGTGCATTTTTAGATTCAGCCGCAGAATTGATCCCAGTCTTTATTTTCCATGTTATGTCAATCTCTAATTAACTTTTTGTTACACTCTCTCTCGTCTAATGATATGAATGAAAGTGAGCTATACCAATAAATAGTATATTTCTTGCTTACTATTTCCATCATTACCTGCAAAAGCATCTTCTTCTTATTTTTTTTCAACTCGTTTTAGCTTGTGTTACACTCAGGTTAGTTCACGAGAGAAGGAAATGAGCAGCACCTCTGGAATGCGCGAGAGTGTTGAGACAAGTTTGCTTTTACAGCACAGAGCAAAGGTATGATCCATTTTTACGTTTGATAACAGTATGTATCACCTAAAATAACCCTTGTGGGTTGCTGAACAAAAATGTATGAATGCTTTTGGTTGTGCTTCCTTAACTTCAAAAATGAAAATTTTCTCTCAACTTCATGCTCTGCTTTAATTTCTCCTTAGGAAGTTGTTCCACTAAGAGTTTTGCAAATGGAAGAAGCTATAAAGAATCGAGATTTCACATCTTTTACAAAATTGACGTGTGCAGACAGTAATCAGTTTCATGCTGTTTGTATGGATACATCTCCACCCATCTTTTACATGAATGACACCTCCCACAGGTCTCTCTTTCTCTTCTTTGTTTCTTTTGGCAGTCATTTGCTGCTTTTAGCTATCACTCTCGTGGTGTTGATCAAAATCTGCTAACTGACAATGCCAGGATAATCAGCTTAGTTGAAAAGTGGAATCGTTCTGTCGGGACACCAGAGGTATTTTATGTATGCTTGGTTACTCCATTGCTCAAAAGCAAGCATTAGAGTTCAAATGGGTTTCAAGACAAGGGGGTTGGACAGGTCTTCTTAATCTTAATCTCCTTTTCATGGACAGATTGCTTACACATTTGATGCTGGCCCAAACGCGGTCCTGATTGCAAAAAACAGAAAAGTAGCAGTTGAATTGCTTCAGGGGCTGCTCTACTGCTTCCCTCCTAAGGCTGACACAGACATGAAGAGGTGAAATAGGAAGTGTGATTGATTGAGAGATTCATTGTTTTAATCTTCGACTAAGAAAAATGGTGTTTGGTACTTTGTATAGTTATGTACTGGGTGATACATCAATTGTTAAAGAGGTAGGCCTGGAAGGAGAGATTCCACAAGACATTAAAGAAAAAATTGGAAGTCAGGATCAAAAAGGCGAAGTGAGTTATTTTATATGCAGCAGACCTGGAAGAGGTCCTGTGGTGCTTCAAGACCAAACTCATGCCCTTCTCCATCCTCAAACTGGCCTCCCCAAATAAGCATTGCTATGTCTTGTTATTACTGAAACTCTGAAATTTGCAACAGCTTTTTTTCTTGTCCTAAGAGAGCATTCATCTGAATCTTTTCCTAATTATTTGATTTTGCATACAATTCTTCTTCATCGGGTGCACCTAAATGCTATACGTAGATGCAAAAAACAATATTGCAAACGTATAAGAATCTTGATGCTAAATCAGAATGTATCATTCAAATACAAAAAAGAGAGGACCACCACTAATAAAAGGGCATCCAAATATCATATCAGGTCAATTTTCAGGAAAAAAAAGGGCATCAGAGATCCTCGATGCCTCCATACTGTTGTAACCAAAATCATAATTGTGTAAAAGCAAAACCTACTTAATGTAGCTATTATTATGTGCTATGGCCAAAGCAGTGTCACAAAACAATAAATAGCAATGTGTTTACCGATTTTGAAGTTGGCACTAATGAGGTCTTCCGGTAACACAACAAGAAGGCTCTCAGTTTCATGAGGCACACAAAAGGATAGCGTAGCTCCCCATAAACTATAGTCCAGGATATTGTTAAAGAGAAGAAGAACAGGAAAAGAGGGCTTTAGTGAAGAGAGTTTTCTACATCCTCGTATCTTTTTCATATATCTTCTATGTTGACAAATTCAAATCATAGTGAAACAGAAATGTAAAAGAAAACTTAAACGACTGAAAGCAAGAAACAATGTCTCGCATCTTTCCAAATGTTAAATTAGTCAAGCAGAAGACATTACAAAAACCAATCCACTTAACGCACCAAAACCACATTTCAAATGGATCTTGTCTTATGCAGACGACGAGCCAAGCCAACGCCATGGTTTTTGTATGCCTTGTGCCACCTAGGACTCAAAAACTGCCACGGTTTGAGGACGCCTAAACGTCGGATAACACGCTGAAACTTGCACTTTTTTACTGAAGTCAGATTCTTACCCATGGAACTGAGGCATCTATCGACATCCTTACCAACCCCAGCCTCGCACGAGTCGTCATTACTCTGAGGATCCTTACACTTTTTTTCTGAGGCCAGATTCTCATCCATGGGACTGACGCATCTCGTATGCTCATTGAAGCTACTTCTAACATCCTTACCAACCCTAGCCTCAGTCTGGTTCACACCCTTTTTTGGTATAAGTTATGAACTCTGATGCTTACCCATGAGACTGAAGCATCCTGTCCGCTCACCAAAGGTTCTTCTAACCATAGCTATGGGATCAACATCCTTACCAACCCGAGCCTCGCACGAATCCTTGTAACTTATGTAGACAGTTGCATTTTTGGCATTGAGATCTTGGGTATCCATTGCCACATTCACAATCTTCAAGTTGGACAGATCAGGATCCTTGTTGCTACTTCCAATTTTGGCGACTGCAAGTTCCAAGTATAGACGAATCCAGTCATTGTCTTCCAGCTCTGAATTATTCAACTGCAAAAGCAAAACATATATTATATATATATATATCATCACTACAAATTGTTGATCATGAGCAAAGCAAAACTCATCTTACCACGTAAAATAGCTTTCCATTTTCGAAAGGGTTCTCTGTGGGCCACTCAGGCATGGTACCTGGATAGTAGCATCGACCCCCATCGTACTTATTGGTTCCCCTAATACAAGATTAAATCAGCAAGTGGAAGACTTGTATACAACAAATGAACGCCACAAGTAAGTCGCATGTTTTTACCTCGGATTCTAGCAATATTGCACGTCAAAACAAATCCGAAGGTTGACGTTCATCAATTATAGTCTGAAAAGTTTGGGGCAAAGAGGCAGATGGATCACTTGCAACCAAAGTTATGTAGTAAGGGGAAGGGACAGGACTCAATCTGAAATGGTATTTCTCTACGAAATCGAGCTCATAGTTTTTCCCCTAATCAAGAAAGACACACTGATCATGTAAGTTAATGTGGTATAATATTATTAATAGTAAAGATTACGTGTATGAAAAGAAAGAAGAAGAGACCTGAATCAAATTGTAACGATGAAGGCCCATCTTAGCATAAAGGGTGACTAAGCTACAACAAGGAGACCGCTCATTACGGATCCTTTCCCGCAGTGTACGAAAACCGTATGTGATCGTACCATTGGCATCGAACGGCTGATTGTTAGCAAATAGTCAACAAAACATATATAAGATGGAACCCTAGACTAGTCATTAATTACCAAACAAAACCCAAGAATATAATAAGATGGAAGAATTACACTGCATTCAGGCCTAGGCTGTTCTCGCAAATACTTCAACATCTTAGCCCTACTGATCCCTCTGTTCAACACCATCACCATCTCCTTCGTCCTCAAGGTTGTGGATGCTTTTGGTCGATTTAGGTTTGTTCTCGCGATTAATGTACCCTTATCCAATTGGGCCTTCACAACCCAGAACTCTTATTCAAGTTCTTCTTTGATTTTTATTATAAACTTTAAACACTAGAAAAGCCGGAAACATTGCTCCATGTTTAATTGTCTCTTACACTTATCTGTTAAAAAAGAAAGGCTTTTGTAACCAAAACCGCAATTGTTGTAAAAGCAAAAACCTAGTAATTAAACACAAGTATTATTCTGTGCTATGCCCAAAGCAGTGTCACAACGATAAACAGCATCAAAGCCAGACCAAGACATATTCCAACCATTGCGCCCAAAGCCTGTTAACAAGCAATGCATCCACATGTTAAACATTCTTTTATCATCATCATCATCTATATCTGTATTATATTGGGTCCCTCACTTTTCCCTGACTTTCAAACTTGAATTTTACTGTAAACCACGACAATCCTCTATCAACAATAGGTGCAAGTGCGACTGCCCTGTATCCATCAACATTCTTCATGAGTAACAACATCATAACAAGATAAGGTCGACAATAATCAAAACTAGGAATGCTAAACTCTACTATGTTCTTATAACTGGGTCTGAACCAGCGTATCTAGTAATAATAAAGTACTTACTAACTAATACAAACTTTTTCACAATAAATGAACATTGCAAATCATATGATATCTTGATTATTGATGCTAAACCAATAATGCCATAATCTGCACATATATCATGATGAAACAATATAAAACTTAATTCCTACTGCATCATCATGATCTGGCAGGAATCAGTTAAACAGCTCCCTACAAGGCATCTCAGACCCATGAAACTATGATGACAGCTTTAAAATTTTCTTAAGCTATAGAGAACTAACTGAGTAAGAAACCAATAGTAGTTACTTACCCTCCTATTCTGATGAGCTTAGTAACTTGGCTTCCAGCCCAGACCATGGCCATCACTTTAAGAAATCTGCATGCAACACGAAACTTTCACGTCCCTATAATGCTAGGAAATACTGAAAAATACTCCATACCTCTCAGCCGCAGCAAGATAACCCATTTTTCCAGGTGCTGGGGCCACATAAAACCTATATATATACAAGTAATCGTCACTGTTCTAGCTCAAGTATGTTATGATAGCGAACAATGATCCTTTAGCTTTACACAGAACATACGCTCAAAGTTGTATTCTACTTACCACACCAAGAGGAAAGCTATGGTGTAATAGACTGTATTAAGTAACCCATAGGACAATATTCCAGAGACCCCATATCTCTTCAATTTCTTGAGAAGCCTGCAATTTTCACAGCACATCAAGGCGGGCAAAATCATCAGAAAGGAAGAAATATTGCTTATGATAAGATTATATTCATTCCCCAAATCCTTCCTTTTAGTGCAGATTTCAATCTCACGGAACAGAAACGAAGTGATCTTAGATAATATTTGGACAGACCATATCAAAAGAATCAAATTTTCATACCAAAAACATATGAAACAAAGAAGTAGTATAACATAGTAACCCACAGCCATATTATAACTCATAAGTGCCACAGTAGAGGCATAAAAAAGTAAACCAAATGAAGGATTTTAGTGCATCACATACTCTTCTGAAACGAATGGGTTTTTGCTGCTTGTCTCATTCTTATCCAACATTTCTCCTAGCAAATGGGAAGAGAATAGAGTGTCAAAACTATAAGTTAATAACAAAAAAGGCAAGACAGATAAAAAGGACTGAAGCTATCAACTAGAGAGTAAAGATCTGTTAAATACAATCGTCAATTATATGAATGAGTACCTTCATGGTAGGAAGGCTCAAGCTCAGGTTCAGCATCAGATTTATGAGAAGCCTAAGAATTCATGTAGAAAAGAAGTACAAGTAAAGATGTGAGACAGAGCTCGAATTCGAATAAAGATTTCATATGAACAAACTCTCAATCAAAGCAACCATTAAGTGGAGGTAAAAGACCAACATTGTGACTAAAAGAGGTGACTTTTCGGTGAGTATGGTGGGCTACGGAGAAGTGATGTAATAGCAGAGATTGAGTGTGCTTGCCATTGGCGGGGATGCTCAAGTTACGGAGAGAACACTGGTGGAAACAGAGCTGCAAGATTAGTAATTTAGCTCAAACATTAGGGTTCATGAGACCGAGGAATTAAAAAAAAGTACCGGCGGGAGAGAAAACGTTAAACGGTGGACGCCGGCGACACTCATCCGATTTTCTCAACTGGTTAGTGATTGAATTTGACGGAAATATAATTTTTTATTTCAATATTTAATTATAAAAATACATTATTACAATATTGTATCAAATGAATCATACTAATCGTTTTAGCAAAATATACAAATTGGAAAATTCTGATTTTTTTTTTCTCGTCTTCTGAATTTTGTTTATACTTTATACTAATCTTTCTAGCAAAATATACACATTGGAAAATTCTGATTTTTGTTTATGCTAATCGTTTTAGCAAAATATACACATTGGAAAATTTTGATTTTGTTAAAAAAAAATCATTGTAGTTTTTATGTCTTTTCTTTTCAATATGTTATTTTAATTTTACAAAGGTTTATAATGAATAAAAATAAATTGCAAAGAAAAGACGAGCACTTGAACCGGAATCTTTAAACCGAACCTATAAAGGCTTTTCAACTTGAAGAGTCGTGAGATACGTGATTATCTCTCTCCCGCTCTCCCACTCTGTTTTCGTTTCCAGAGAAAATTAATTGAGAAAAGAGTAAAGAAGATGATGGTGGAAGACGGATTTCAAGACCGTAACAACAATCTGAGCCTCGACGACATTGATCTCTCTCTCCTTCGCCTCACTTCCCCACCTTACGATCACTCATCATCCTTCTTCTCCGCCGATGAACTCAGCCCTCCCTTGAAACGCTCCTCCCCTGTTTCCGACGAATCCGATCACCCCAAACGCAGAAAACTCTCCCCCAAAAATCCAATCTTTATCACCTCTCCTCTTCTCTTCAATTCCCTGGAAACTCAATCTTCCTCTATTCACGATCCGACCCTGTACCCGAATCTCCCCGCCGGCAACATAAGCCCTGTTTCCGAGAAGCAAGAAACGACGCCGTCTGCTTCTGATACAGAGGTTTTTATAATTAATCACTTCTTTAATCTTTGCTCATTTCTGGTTTTAGCTACTAATCAAGAATCTTGAATTGGTTTGGTAAAAACAGACTATGAAGATGGTTAACAATTGCGTAGAAGAGATGAATCGAGGAGAGGCTAACTATGCTTATGAGGTTTGAATTTATTCTGTAATCATTCGCTTTCCTTTTTAAGTCTAAAGATTGCAATAAGTGCTTTCGATAAGTTGTGGTGAATTGCAGAAGCAGCAAGAGGAGGAAGAAGAAGAAGAAGATTGTGGAGGAGGAATGAGGATAGAGAGATCTGGAGATGGATATGTAATTAGACTGAAGTGTAGATGCAGACAAGCTTTTAGGGTTCTTTTCTCTGATCGTCACCTCTACTTCAAGCCTCTCTAAGCTTCCACTTTGGGCGTCTGATTTAGAATATGCTTCTACTCATTTTGTTGCAACGTCTTCTCTTCTTTTTTAGTTCGATTATGTTAATAGGAAGATTTACAAATTTGTGCTAACAAATAATACATGCTCAGAGCAAGAGCAAGAACTCGTTTTGTTTTTGTAATTGCTGAATTGAAGATGGAATACAAAAAAGGTTACAACTTTTTTCTGAGATGTCATTACTCATTAAGGTCAAATCAAAACTTGTTTATCAGCTGAATTAGAAGAGAACCAAACAAAGATACAATAGGGATCAATTCCCTAACTTTATTATCCAATAAAAAAAGTAATGCAGAATTAAATTGTTCCGACCATTGATTGATGCGCGTTATCAGCTGCTGTACGCGCTTTCACGCGCCGTCGTTATTTCGTCTCTCTGTCGTCCACCGTAATCACTCTCAAACACATTCTTGCTCCGTCGGCCTCGACGTCAGTCTCTCTCAGATGGAACAGTCTGATCTATCTGCCAATACTGTGATAGATGATCCTCGAGCTCTCACCAATAAAATAACCCTAATTCGTGACGCGGGTCCTTCCAAATTCCAGGTCTTTCCCACTCTTTCTCAGAATCTAGCTGGAAGGTTTGTTTTTTCTCAAAGCTTAAAATTTGTGCTGTTTGGTCTCTTCTGTGAATTTTGAAGGTAATTGCAGATTTTGATGCGACTTTAACGAGATACAGAGTCAATGGACTTCGAGGCCAGAGTATGTTTCATACACATTTATCAAAATCGTAATCTTCTCTTCTCACTAACCGAATTCAAATCAAGCTGAAACCTTTTTATATAGCCAGTCATGGCCTGTTGCAGCAAGGAAACGAATATTACGATGCTAAGAGGCAAGCATTGTATGAACACTATCATCCTCTGGAGATTTCTCCTGTGATTCCCATTGAAGAGAAAACTAAACTCATGGAAGAATGGTATACTTTTCTTATCAATCACATGTATTGACATGTTCCTTCTAATTGGACAAAATCTGAAAAACGTTTTGTTGTTTGGGATAATGTTACTAGGTGGAGTAAAACTCATGATCTTCTCATTGAGGGAGGTTTAACATATGATGCAATCAAGAATTCTGTTGCGAATTCCTCGATAGCTTTTAGAGATGGTGTGACTGAACTGTTTGAATTTTTGGAGGTAAAATGATCAAATCATATTTGCATTTATGCTTAAATGGTGAAAGAAACAGCTATTGTTATACTAATCCAACTTATTTGCCATCTGATTCAGAAAAAGGAGATTCCAGTACTGATTTTTTCAGCAGGACTTGCTGATGTCATTGAAGAGGTGTGTCTAAAGAGTATTAGTTAATTAGATTTACTCTCTTGCTTCTTCTGTTGCCTCTATAATGAATATGTTTTTGCTACATTGTTACTTTTTTACCAGGTTTTGAGGCAGAACCTTCATAGAACATTCAAGAATGTAAAGATTGTATCGAACAGGATGGTGTTTAATGATGATGGACAGCTCGTGTCTTTCAAAGGTATATTTGGTGTTTCATGATTCATTTAAGCACATCCATCAACTCACATTTGTAATTTTTCTTCTGGAAATCTGAAATCTCTCTGGGAAACTACTAAGCATTTGTTCTATATCTTGCAATCATCAACTAGTCTCTTTACCTCGTTCAACACAGGAAAGCTAATTCACGTGCTAAACAAAAACGAACACGCTTTAGACATGGCTGCTCCACTTCATGATCAACTTGGTGTTGACATTGGTGAGGAAGATGAAGAAAATAATGTATACGTGAAACAACGAACAAACGTTTTGCTGATGGGAGATCATTTGGGGGATTTGAGGATGTCTGATGGATTGAATTATGAGACTCGAATATCTATTGGATTTCTGTGAGTATATTTTCTTTTCTAATATTTTGCTTCTGCTCTGTTTCAATCTTCTTCTCACTAACTTTTATTTCTCAAGGAACGATAACATTGAGAAGAATATTGAAAGCTACCGTGAGGCATTCGATCTTGTTTATCTTGTAAGTCACATAAGCAATATATAGATGTTGATCTTAATCACCTGGAACTTTCCTAATCAATATATTTTTTATTGTGGGTATGAAAAAGAATGATGCACCTATGTGGGGAGCTCTGGAGCTTGTTTCTCGGTTATTCTCAACAGAAGCGAGTTAGCTACAATGCCTTCGAGGAGTTAGTTAAGTGCAAGATTTTTTCTTTCTTTCAGTTGATGAAAACAGTATTGTAAGTTGAATTCATATGTCTTGCTTTCATAGAAAATGATCAGTTATTTAGAGAGAGTTAAAGCTCTCAAGACTTACAAATCAAAGGGCTTTGACTCACGATTAGGCGCCAGGATTTTAGTTTCATTTCGGGTAGCAGAGTTCAAATACGAATATACATCAATTTAAGCTCTAATGTGGGTAGCAGAGTTGGGGAAAAAAAATACTTCCTTCGATTCACAAAATATATTGTGTTAAAGTTACTGTTTCAAAAATGATTTCAAATAAACTTTTTACCTAAAATGAAATATTTTCAAAGAGTGAAGAATTTGAGACCAAAACCATCAAAATGCCCTCTTTATGTTAAGTGTAAAACTAGAGAACAAAATGTAATATGTAGCATTGGAGTCTCATCCAAAAACATCCTACTATAGTCAAGTACAAGACATTAATAAGGAGGAACCGAAGATGGACTTCAAGAATTCAAAAGCTAAGCATATAGCTTTTGATTCTATCAGTCCCCGGACACAAACGACTTCTGCTCGTAGTACTTTTTCTCACTAGCTTCCTTTTTTGCATTACGTTTCTATAGAATACAATATGATTTCGAGTGAGATATTGGTCAAGTGAAACAAAAAGAAAAATAAGCTAAGAATAGAAACTTGCCTGATAAGCTTCATGGTTTGCTACAATCCTCCTGATTATAGTGGAAGTTGTGATATCAAGAGGACTTTCTAGAATTTCGAATATGCCCATGCTAATTGGTACAGCATACGGATTATCTTCCTCCTGTCAAATCATCAAACACATTCTCAGAAAACATAGCTCTTTTGTGTTTTACCTACTATATATATACATTCAAATGTTATTTACCTTTTGAAAATCATCACTCTCGGCTACTGTCCCATGAACCACCAACGAAATGTCAAATGTCGTGATCTGCAATATCCAAATCATTGTCAAAATTAGCTTTTCATGAAATTCATTTGGGTATTATTATTATTAAGCCTTTAGTGCAGAGAAGCTTACCGTATCTTTTGACAATTCCCATGGAGCACCAATGATCACCTCATCTACATAGCGGCATGCCAGAACACTTAAGCTCCTTTCATGGAGATTCATGATTGGGCGATGCGTTCCTCTTTTAGCACTGCACAGTAACGTATAACAAGTACAATTTGGTCAGACGAATTTAAGCAGAGATGCAATCATGTACATACAAACTTCTCAACACAACCAAACAATTAAGCTAGATACCAGAATGGGGAGTACTATTTTTGTTTGCCTAAAACTAACATCGCCAATTAAATTGATCAATCCCCATAACACTTGCCAGGGCGTGATGAAGAAAAGATAACGATACAAAAGACTGAAACAACTAATAAAGCAGACTGCCAAAGTTGAGCTTTTTTGAACCTGACAGTCTGGTCATTATGTATTCCAACAAGAAGAAAGTCTCCAAGCTCTCGAGCACACCTGAGAATCTGTACAAAATGAGTAAATCAAGAACAAAGATCAACATTGGCAGAAAGAACTGGATTGTCGCTAAATAACACTTATACTTCTTATCTTCTGCATTCCTCTATAATCAACAACCTACTTCTCATCACCAGTAGACTCGCAAATAAATTCTTAAAATCATATTATCTTTCACTGGTTTCCAGAGTGTTTAATAAGAAACTACAGTATCCAACACATTTCAGCTTCTTTCACAATTGGTATGAGCATGAAATGTATCATCAACATGGTTAACCATAAACTCATCGCTCAGGTAAACGTATTAAAACTTCCATTCGACATGTATAAACTGAACTGTATGTTGTATGCACCAAATTAACTTAATATACCTCAACATGGCCAGCATGGAAAAGATCAAAAGCACCATCTATGTAAACAATGCGTGCATCAGGTCCTGGCCCCTGTCAGCATAGGATGTAAATTTGATCAACTCCAGATAAATATGAGAAGAAGAATGAAATAATGAAGTAAAGTGACAGAAGTAAGGGAAATGTGAATCTATTAAGCAAAATAAACTTAAGATGCATCAAGCGGGTATGACTTGACAATAGGCCATAAGTGAGATGTGAAGCAACCTTCTGTCACTTAATACAGAATATATAGATAAGCACATCAAAAGTATCCAATAATTGGTGAAACGGTCATAGAAAGTGTGAACCAGTAACTTGCTAAAAGTTTTCAGGAGGTAAGAACCAAGAGTCAACCTACTAGATCATAAACTTGTTGTAGATATAGACACTTCCATAGATCTAAGTTATGTGCTTGAGGACATGACACTTTTTAAGACTTGCATACCTTGCCATTAGAGAATTGAACAATCCTGCGGGAAGTAGGAAGAAAATGTGAAACACGAGTACCAGCAGAAGAAGGTCCATCCTCAAACTTTGGACTACTATGCCCATGACTAAATTGCCTTTGCAGAGAGGAACGACTATGAGTATCACTAATGGATCTCTCTCTTACACAGAGAAGCATACGACCTGCACACGAAATTACAAATCAAAACATTTAGAAACATGATGATTTCAGGGATCAATTTGATACGAGCTAAAACAAAATCGGAAGGGACGATGTCAATTTACCAACGATATCAGTGCTGGAAACTCCTTCAGTACGCTTAATCTGCTTGTAACGACCAGCCTTCTTAGCGAGTGCATAAGCATCAGTTCCATCAGGAAGAACACAAGGATCATCACCATGGATGATGTAATCGATCTGATACTCATCAAACAATTTCTTCATGAAATCTTCAGTAATAGCGTAAGGAGCATCAGATATAACTTCATCCACCCACTTCACAGCTTTCACCATTGTCATTCTAAACATAACGAAATCAAAATCAAACATAAACGCAATTGAAATTACCAGAAACAATGAATTGTGATCTCGAAAGAGAGATAGAGAAACCTCTCATGAAGAGGCGTAACGGGAGGTCCTTTGTTAGCTATGATTTCTTCGTCGCTAACAACACCGACGACCAATTGGTCACCGAGAGCACGAGCTTGGCGTAAGGCGTTGCAGTGACCATAGTGCATCATATCGAAGCAACCATCCATGTAAACGCGAACAGGTTTTCGTTTTCTCAAAATGCGCCATGGAGAAGACAAACCTAAACCTAAGCCTAACGGAAGCTCACCTTTAAGGAAAAGATGGAGGAAAGAAGCTCCGACGGCGAACGCAGCTCCTCCAAATATACAACTTCCGACGATCTTCTCTTTCTCCCAAACCATTTTTGCTTTACAGTGAAATTCTAAACTCTCAGATCCTTTTCTCTCCTTTTTTGGTTTCCTTCACATTTCCAGGCGTCCCAGATCTCTCTCTCTCACAGACGTTCTTCTCTTTGGAACTTAAGACTCGGAATCAGAATCCTATTTTTCTTTTTCTTTATTCTTTTTCCTTTTTTTCTCTTGACCAGCTGGACAAAAAATATCTTAATTAAATCCAAATTAGAGTATTTGTTTGGTTTGGTTTGGTTTGGCATGAAAAGCTGTTCAATTGTATTTATTTAAAATCATTCGGCTTTAGTTTGTACTTTGCATAGAAAAAACAGCTTTTTTGGTTTCTCTTGTTGGGTTTTAGAAAAATCGAATATGAGATTTACCGATACCGATCTTGGTTTAGTAAGTAAATCAAGTGTTTTGGTTTTGGTTTTTACTTTGTACAGTCTATTTGTTATCAGGTTTCGATTTAGCCATTTGAATTTTTTTAATAAAACAGAGGTACAACTGTACAAGTCTGGTCTTCAAAATATGTTCAAAGTTATTACGGCAAGTAACACATACATAAATATTTAACTAATGGTGATCTCAGATTACACGATTTTTTTAGTTGGTTTACATTTCTACAAAACTGAAAAAACCGAAAACCGCATAAACATATATTTAAAACCGAATTAAAGGAAAGAAAGTCTCAATTCCCCTCCCACACTTTAGGTCATCAAGAACAAACTTAAGAACACGTGTAAATGTTGCAACAAGCATATCTTTCGTGATCCTTCATGTGACACCTCTTGCTTGAGTCATCCTTCAATTTTGAAGTAAGACGCAACTTTTCTCATAGTACAGCTGCCAGTATCACCAACATATCATTTTAATGATCCAACTACCATCGACTTACTTATATTAATTACATTCATAACTAAATTGGCTTCCGATCTTGTAAAAGCCAATATAACAAAAACATTCAACTGTATCTGGTAATAACTAGACACTAACCATTCTACAAAAAGCATCAAACTCCTCGCAGTCTATAAGAAAGCAACATAATAATTCAAATTAAAAGAGCTCGAACAACATGAAATCTCCTCTCTCTTTTTAAAGAAATTTTAGTAATAAACAAAGATACCATAATCAGAGAGATATCCGCTTGGCAGCAGCCAATGTATTGCATAGTAACATAGCAATCGTCATGGGTCCGACTCCTCCAGGCACAGGAGTGATAGCCGAGGCAACACCTAATGCTTCCTCAAAACATACATCCCCAACAAGACGATAACCATGCTCACAGCTACTATCCTGCCATATCATTTTCGCATTTAACATAACAAAACATGCTCCAATATCTAACCAGAAACAACAAAAAATCTCAAGGAAATAATACATTTGGTCTAGAATGGATTAAGGTTTTTTAGAACGAATTCATGTTCATGTTGTTGTACGAGTCTTTTTTCACTTGCAAATACAAGACTTTCGATAACGTTAGGAATACTTTAGAATAGTTTTTCTTTTTACCTCAACCGGAAATGTTCCAACATCAATGACAACTGCTCCAGGCTTCAGCCAACTTCCACGAACCAAATTAGGTATACCCGCAGCTGCAATCACAATATCAGCTTCCTTTGTAATGCGCTCGGGATCCTTTGTAAAAGCATGTATCGTGCTTACTGTCGCGTCATACCTCTACCCAAGAATGTCAGCAAAGACATAAATACATAGTTGATCCCAAACCAAAATGCTCAAACACAAGAACCCTATTGCGCTAACTACAAAAAAGCTAATACCTGCAGTAATAAAGACATTGGCAGACCAACGATGTTACTTCTCCCAATCACCACAGCATTTTTCCGCGCTAGTTCAACACCTGATCTAATTAACAACTCTACACAACCCTTCGGAGTGCAAGATACGAATAGTGGCTCCCTCCCTCTCATTGCAAGATTCCCCATATTTAAAGGATGAAACCCATCAACATCTTTCTCCAATCTCACCATATTCAAAATCTTTGCTTCATCAAGATGCTGTAAAAGATATCTTCCATTACGCATGATGGTACTCAAATGAGAACGAAAAAAGGAAAACAACAAAACATAAGAACGTTCTCTTGAAAACGAATTACACAAGTAAGAAAATTCAGATGCTCTATCGTATAATATATGAATTAGATGCTCCACCAACCAACAATAAAGGGAAAAAAATGTTAAGCTAGTTATAACACAGAAGCGTGCACATAAAAAATGGATTTGGATATTAAAAACTCGATGAAAATACAAAGAATCATGCCTTTCCCCAAAAAATTATGAAAACAAAGTAAGCATAGAAACTTGCCTCCTAACATAGAACTAATCTTTGACATCAAAGACACTAACATCACCTATCACAATGTCATGATTTATATTACACAAAAAATATGAAACATACTTGGGGCAAAGGAAGCTGCACAAGAACCCCGTGAATGGACGTATCTTCATTGAACTTTTTCAATACACTGATAATATGACCTTCAGTGCAATCCTCAGGCAATTCAGCTAAAACAGATTTGATTCCAGTTTCTTCACAAGCTTTAATTTTGTTCCGAACATAAGTTTGCGAGTCTCTTTGTTGGCCAACCAAAACAACCGCAAGACCAGGGACTTTGCCAACATCCTTTTTCATCTTCCACACTTCACTAATAATCTTTGTTCTGATATCCTCGGCGATAACTTTACCATCTATTACCACAGTCTTCTGTTCACTCTCTGTATACACCCACTCACAAAAAGAAAAGAAAAGAAAAAAAAAAACATAAAGAGAGATAAGAGGGGTACAACTAAAGACTTCAAAAGTCAACTCATACAATTAGAGAACTTTCTTGTAATAAATGGAGGCAAAGATATAGCCATGTAAATGCAATAACAATACACTAGAGGAGGGAAGGAGTTACCAAAGGAAGCAGGAGATGGAGGATCAGAGTAAGGAATCCAATTTTCAGGCAAGTCAAGAGACACGAGAGGAGGAGACACTAAGATGGAACTTAGGCAATGCACTTCCCTTGTTGTCAAACGAATAGCATTATTATGCACCGAGCACAATGCTTTCCTCGCGATCAATAACATGCTCGATATGAAAATGAACAGTCGCTGATTCACACACGAAGCACAGAAAAATCTTAGACAAGTAAGCTTAAACACAGCAAATAAAAGCTTAATATTCCATAATTTGATCCTTTTACTCATCCCCTTCATTACATCCACACAAACTTGCACCAGATTAAAATCTAAATGGAACAAAGATTTCACAAGACTTGTCATATGCTTTCACAATCATCTATTTTACTTAGCCAAATTCTTCATACATACAAAAACGAAATCGGAAAATATGAAAAATATCGAGGAGAGATTACCAGTGAATAAGCGTCAACGGCGTTGAAAACTATCGCTAGGCATTCCGTAGTTTTGGATTCAGAGAGTGACGATATAATCGAATCATTAAAAATAAAATAAATCACTACCGTGTGAGAGAGACACGTGTTATGATCCGAAGATAGATCTTGCAAGTGGGCTGAATCATCAAACGGCAGAGACAATGCCACACGTGCGAGAATAGAGTTGGGGTGTATCAATCTCTCTCTTCTTCCCTTCTCCAAAGTAGCAAAAAAGCAAAGGGAAAAAGACGATGCGATCGGACGAAGTGCAGCACTTATAAGTTCTGCATTCTGCAAACAACACAGAGCGACGAAGATAATTTGGCAAAAACGTTAAACGACAAGAGTGTGATTTGAGTGTATCGAGAGAGTGTGATTTGAGAGACATCGTTATTGGGGATCCAATGTGTTTGTAATCAGAAGGCATTTTCATTCATTCTAAAATCGGAAATATGAAAGGCGGAGGCGGTGGAGGAGGTGGTGGTGGAGGCGGCGGAGGAAAACGCCGGTGGAAATTTCTGGTTATTGGAGTATTGGTTCTTGTTATCCTCTCTATGCTTGTTCCTCTTGCTTTCTTACTCGGCCTTCACAACGGCTTTCACTCTCCTGGTATCTATCATTCTCATTCTCATTCTCACACTCGCTTTTTTTTCCGATCTCTGTTTCAGATCTAATCTCATCTCTTCTCTTTTTTCACTTTATTTTCAGGATTTGTCACTGTTCAACCGGCTTCTTCTGTAAGCATTTCGTTCCTTTATGATTTGAGTAATGTTTGGTGTTTGATTTTGTTCTGATGCTCTTTATTTTGAATCAGTTCGAGAGCTTAAGCAGAATCAATGCTACTAAACATGCTCAGGTATTGTAATTCTCGTTTGATTGATTCGATTCTTATATATACCAAATCATTTGCTGCTTTTCAATTTTCATCTTCCTTCCTCGCTTTTGCAGAGAGATGTATCCGAACGTGTCGATGAGGTTCTTCAAAAAATCAATCCAGTGCTTCCCAAGGTTGGTCCACCATTTTGAGTTCCACTTGTTTCAGTGTAGAGTTAAGGCATTGACTTATTCCATTTTTATACTAGGGTGATGCCATTGATGGATGTAGTTTAGTTTTTTCTTGCCACAAATTTAGATCTCTTCCTGTATCTATAGATTTAAGCCTTTATGATGGTTGGAGATCCTTCATTAGGTTACACACTGCTCTCTACTTGACACACATTTCAGATCTGGTCTTAATATGTTTAATTTTCATTACTATTGAAGAATGTATTCTGTATAATTATTGGCATTGATGTATAGAGGTATAGGCTTTGTAGTTTGATTATTGGTAACAGGGCTATCTGATCTACTTAACCTAACTTAAAAAGCATGTGTAGCAGGTTTGCCAACAGTACTCCTGCAAGATGTGAATGCTAACAATAGAAAAAACCTTATATTCCTGCTTGTTTTATGGGAAACTATGCAAAATGCCCCATATTTAACCAGTGAATCTGTAAACTTTTCTGGCATAACAAACAAACTAGAGGTCAAGATATCTAAGAAGACTAGAAAGTTGAAATATTTTCATGAATTAT
This sequence comes from Cardamine occulta, assembly GCA_028015245.1. Classification (NCBI taxonomy): domain Eukaryota; kingdom Viridiplantae; phylum Streptophyta; class Magnoliopsida; order Brassicales; family Brassicaceae; genus Cardamine; species Cardamine occulta. Next base: position 15,188,845 of record CM051377.1, on the reverse strand, counting down.
GTTGCTTCATGTATCTTAAGTTGTTTTTTGGGTGAGGTAAAGATCTGGTTGCTTGGATGTGAGATGGTTAAAGTGTTTGTAACAATTTAGAAACGTTTTTCTTGTTTCACATGCTAGAGAAGCGACATAAATGTGGGTTATAGAGATATGAATGTGACAAACGGCAGGGATTCTAAAAAAAGAGGTTTGTGTTACAAGTTTCGCTTTCTTAAAATTCGTCTCCCACTATTTTATTTTGATTCTGATCTCCGACTTTAAATCTGGCCCCTCAATTAATCTGCAGGATTACCAGTGTCCCCAGCTGTTGTTGCCAACCCAAGCCCGGCCAATGTATGAATGGATTAAGTGGTTTCTGTAGTAGTCGTCTTTATACCTTTTACCAATCGTCTAAAGTTAACCTTATTCTGCCTATTTTTGTGAACAGAAAACAAAAACTGAAGCCTCAAATAAAGGTGTTCAGGGGCCAATAGTAAGTGCTGATGAAACATGGAGAACTTGTGAAGTGAAGTATGGGAGCTACTGCCTCTGGAGGGAGAAAAATAAGGAACCGATGAAAGATGCTAAGGTGAAGCAAATGAAGGACCAGCTATTTGTGGCTAGGGCATACTACCCAAGTATTGCCAAAATGCCTTCTCAAAACAAGTTGACTCGGGATATGAAACAGAATATCCAAGAGTTTGAGCGTATTCTTAGTGAAAGTTCACAAGATGCTGACCTTCCACCACAGTAAGTTCTCTACCAGTTTGGGTTTGATCATGTTTGTGCTGAAATTCATTTCCTTTGTGGCAAAAATCTAGTTGGATTCTGGTCACATGAATCTCTCCTAGTTTGCCATCAGCTTGTCTGGATATCCTGTTTTCTAGTGGTTTGCTTTCAGACGCTTTATGCTATCTAGTCAATCTTTATCGTAACATTAACTATTCACTTATTCAATGGGCGGCACACCCAGAAATGCTCTTATTTTTAGAGCCTTATATGTGCCAATATCTTAACAAACATAAATATTAATAAACTAATGTACTAGATGATACTGATATAACAAAAAAGTGTACTAGGTGATAGGAGTGATGCCGTGGATGTTTTTCTTTCTCTTTGAGAAGAAGCTTTTGTGTGTAAAATCCTCAGCTAATTTCCTTTAACTCGTACTTATTGTGTATCTCATCGACTATGCTGTTAGGGTTGATAAAAAGTTGCAGAAGATGGAAGCTGTAATTGCAAAGGCAAAGTCTTTTCCAGTCGACTGTAACAATGTTGACAAGAAATTGAGACAGATCCTGGATTTGACTGAGGATGAAGCTAGTTTCCACATGAAACAGAGTGTGTTCCTCTACCAGCTTGCAATACAGACAATGCCTAAGAGTCTTCATTGCTTGTCAATGAGACTAACTGTGGAACATTTCAAGTCAGGTTCACTTGAAGATTCCATTAGTGAGAAATTTTCAGATCCCTCATTGCTTCACTTTGTTATCATCTCGGACAATATACTTGCATCGTCTGTTGTGATCAACTCAACGGTTTTACACGCAAGGGTACTTATTAAATCCAGTTTTCTTTACTTTTTATTTTTCATGCAGTCATAGAACTCGTTTCTAATTCTTGGTTGGTTATTGATGTTTCAGGACAGTAAAAACTTTGTTTTCCATGTACTGACAGACGAGCAGAATTACTTTGCGATGAAACAATGGTTTGTTAGGAATCCCTGCAAACAATCAACTGTTCAAGTATTGAACATTGAAAAACTCGTGCTGGACGATTCTGATATGAAACTGTCTTTGCCTGTGGAATTCCGTGTTTCCTTCCCAAGCGGTGACCTTTTGGCATCACAACAGAATAGAACACACTACTTATCCCTTTTCTCTCAATCTCACTATCTTCTTCCCAAATTATTTGACATGTTGGAAAAGGTTGTGATTCTGGATGATGATGTTGTAGTCCAGCGAGACTTATCTCCCCTTTGGGAGCTTGATATGAAAGGGAAAGTGAATGGTGCTGTTAAGTCCTGTGCTGTGAGATTGGGTCAGCTAAAGAATCTCAAGGGAGGAAGTTTCGATACTAATGCTTGTCTCTGGATGTCTGGTTTGAATGTTGTTGATCTTGCTAGATGGAGGGAATTGGGTGTTTCAGAAACCTACCAGAAATTTTATAAAGAGGTCAGTTTTCAGAAAAACCTAAAAGAAAAAATATTGGGTGATTATGACCGATGACTTTCTTTTTAATTGTGCAGCAGTTGAGTAGTGGAGATGAGTCAAGAGAAGCAATTGCATTGCAAGCAAGCTTGCTTACATTTCAAGACCAAGTTTATGCTCTTGACGACAAATGGGCTCTATCAGGGCTTGGTTATGACTACAATATCAATACCCAAGCCATAAAAAACGCAGCCATATTGCACTATAACGGGAACATGAAGCCGTGGCTTGAACTGGGAATCCCAAAGTACAAAAACTATTGGAGAAACCATCTGAATCGAGAAGATCGGTTCTTGAGTGACTGTAACGTGAATCCTTGATGAGTAAGTAAGTACACGGCCAATGCTTTAGAAGCAACGTCACACGTAAAAGAAAAGATTTAGAGTGCGACATCTCATTTTTTGGGTAAATAAACCCGAATGCATTGCAGGAGAAATGCTGAAGGGGAAGAAGAGCAAGCAGAAGTGGGCTAAAAGTGATATCAAATTGATTGAAAAGCTTTGATACGATAAAAGAAAAAGAGGATATGAAGAAGAAACTTTGATGTTGTATATGATTTTTGGCAAAGAATTGTGCCATTCTTTTCCTAGCGTTATTTTCCAATTTTCATGTGTTTCTTTTGACTTACCAAAGTAGAAGGCGATAAGAGTTCTTATCTATTTCTCAGTGAACCAGTTTACACAGTACGTTATCCATGGTTTTGTTGAATAGATTTTCATATTTCTCCCAAAGCCAAAGTTTCTCAAATCTGACTACAAAACACTCTTATATCTACCACATTACTACCCCCATAGGATCATGTCTTGAAGTCAGAAGACGTTTCGTTAACCGGGGTTTCGTTAACCGGATGAATTCTACAAAAAATCTCGAGGGTTAATAAATGTATATTCAGCCATAGTTATGCGGGGTTTTATTCAATTCCATAAATAAAACAACCATCAAAATGTTTGCTAAACCAAGTAATGAAAGAGAAAGTTAAACTAGCTATTTGATCACTCGTATGTTTAAGATTTATTATTCTCTTGATTATTTTCTTACCATAAATTCAATGCATGAAAAACAATTCTAAGAAATATAGATTCGTCAAATTGCAAACAACCACGTTTATTTTTTATTTTTAAGTTCAACCACGTTTATAAAACATATTTATACATTCATCAAATCTCAAAGAGAATATTAAAATTCTGTCTTGGTCGGGTATATTAACTAGTTTTATAATAAATCAGTCGCGTTGTTTAATTAACGTTTAGATCTCGCCTTAGATTTTGTATGTAGTTTGATTTTTTTTTTATGATCTCAGCTCAGTCAGCTGGTTTAGATTGTTAACTTTTAACGTCTGCCTGGAGATTCTAGTATGAAGAATAACGGACGAGAGATCTGACACTTTGGTGAAATAGATCTGAGCTTACTAAAGGATCTACCCATTAAATGATGGTGTACGAGGTAAGATGCAAAATGAAAATGATAAAAACACTAAAGCTAAGGCGAGGAATACGAATAAATAATGATGTTACAGAGTGAGTGAGGAATCAGATTTGGTAGGAAGACAAAACTAGTTTGTATTATTACATCTGTGATCTGTCTGTACTAATTAAAGAGAGAACATATATATTCTTCAAGTATAGAGCGTAATTTTCAATCCATTGTTTTTGCGAAAGTGGGACGCGTCTTACCTCTCAAAGGTCGTAATCACTTTTGTACATATGACGCAGAAACCGCAATCTTTTGTTAGTTTTAAAACAAACGATAGATAACGAAATGAAAAATAAAATAAAAGAGGTCAACGCAAGTGGAACATTCATTATAACAATGGACGTGGAAAATAAAAATATTAAATTTTAATTTAAAAAATTTGGTGGAATGTTGCTTCTGATGGTTTTATTTTTCTACCCACCGCTAATTGCTTCTCCGCCACACACCTTCTTATGCTTAATTATTTATAATGATGATATGATGGTCCTCCTTAATCATATCATATTAAAACCAAAGATTGGTTCAAAACTCGATTTCTTAACTCGTTTTTATTTCATGTCCATGTTTGAAATGATTTCTATTTATATATATGTTTGAACTTTGCTATCCACTCTCGTTCTTATCCTCCACTAGATAACTTTCCTCGACTCAATGTCCACGGTAATAATTATTCAAAGCGTGGTGTCTATAAAGTATATTATCAGATATTTGAAATATAATTGGACTAAGAAAGCTAATGAGTCATATAATTAACCAGAAGTGGAATTGGGACCTGCGAGAAGTCGATCCACCAACAATATTGGTTATCTTAGCGATTATATCATATTTTACTTTCGGTTTGGACATGTAGTCTGGTTGTTGACAAAATAACAAAAAAAATACTTTCGGTTCCATTTTGGAGAATAATTCGATAATTCTGCAGAAATTATAATACAAGAAAAGGGAAAATATTCCAAATAAAAACTTACTTTTTTCCATTAAAAAAGGATGCACTGGAAATGTCGATGGATTATGGCCCGTAGGTTTTCGTTCGTATAGATTCTTTCGAGTGCATCAATTGTATAGATGCACCGAAACTCACCTTTTCTCTTTTTATTTGTAGTGACCCAATAATATTCTCTATTTATATAATTAAAAAAATGTAAGGCAAAAATAAAGAGAGAAAGATTAGAGAAATGTTTAAGGCCAAAAATTAATAAAGAAAATAGACGAAAGTAGATAAAAATATTATTTATCTAATATATATATAGAAGAGGGAGAAAATAGATTAAAAAAAAGAGTGTTGATAAAAAAATATTAGAAAATATCACATTTCAACTTATTTTTGTAATTTTCCTTGAACAAATTGATTCATATTAAACATGATGAGACCATAAGGTATTTTGTAGGTCCAATATTATTGGTCCGATAAGGAATCAAAGAAAAGGTTTCTATATAATATTTTGTTGGAGTTTAGGTAAAATGAAAACCATTACTATAATATTTGATTTTAGAAAGGAATCAAATAATTTACAGTAATGCATAAATAATGGACCTAAAATAAAGAAGTAGATATCTTATAGTAATAGACTGAAAAGGATATATCTCTTATAGTGGAAAACAAGAAGGTGAGACCATTCTTTTCACTAGAGCACCACATTCTCTCTTTCTACATTTGTATAAATAAACACTCAAAGACCTCTTCTCTTTCAACACATCTTCTCCAACAAGAATCATCAAATCCCAAAAAAAAAAGAGAGAAACACATAAGAAACAGAATATTTTTAAAAAAAATAGATGACAAAAGTTCACCCAAAGTTCCCAAACACATGTGACCAGAGCTTGTCTGATTATAATAAAGCTGCAGCCGTGGTTTTAACGGTGTGGAAGAAGTCCCTTCTCTTCAACTGCGATGGATTCACAGTTTACAACTCCAATGGAGATCTTGTCTTCAGGGTCGACAACTACATGAATTGTCCTAGAGACAACATCGTCCTTATGGACGCTTCTGGCTTACCCCTCCTCTCCATCCGCCGCAAGGTACTTTTTTTTGTCATTTAAAACATTTCTAGAGGTCAAACATAACATAATTAAAATCGCAAACCCTAACCTGATAGATATGAACATGAAATTATTATGAAAGTACTTATAATTCTAAATTTGCTTCTTTGTATCTTTACTTGAACAGAAGTTGAGTCTAGGAGATTGCTGGATGGTATACGATGGAGAAACAGAGAGAGATCCAATCTTGACGGCGAGAAAGAACGTAAATATAATAACAAACCGGAGGAGCTTAGCGTGGGTTAGCGCCAAGAAGACGGTATTGTACGAGATAGATGGATCGTACGGTCAGAGAAGTTGCAAAATATTGGACGAGAGGAGGAACAAGAAGAAAACGGCTGAGATCAAGAGGAAAGAAACAGTGGTCGGAGGAGTTGCCTTTGGAAAAGATGTCTTTAAGCTTATAGTTGAACCGGAGATGGAGCCTCGTGTAGCCATGGCATTGACCATCATCCTCGACCAAATGTTTCGATCTTATTGAGTTTTCATTTTTCAAGCTTTTTCATTAATTGTACACATATATATATTAGTAGTTCCCTTTTTTTTGTTATGTAATTTATATGCAATGTGTTCCTATGATGTACACATGAATCGAGACAACGTTTTTCGATTTTGATACTAGAAAAGTGCAGTCAAACTATTGATGGAATTTTTTAGCTGACGGATCAACAACGGAGGCTTGGTGGAGGCTGATAAGTATCAGCCGGATATATTTAATAATTTCATGTTACGAAAGTTTGATGATGAGTTAACTTTATCGCTAACTTTTGATGACAAAATTCATTATAAAATCCTTGCAAATTCTCAACATATATATTAACCAAATTCTCAACATATTTTTGCTAAAAAGAGTTATGTTTCTAAATCTTAGTGTGAAGTAGAGTCAATCAATATCAAAATTTATGTCGAAAACAAATGACAGAGACCTAAGACTCTAAGTAATGGAATCACGCTTTTGTTTCTAAATCATGGAATATAAGAGAGTCGAAACCGTAAAAATTAATGGAATTAAAATTTGGCGCTCAATTGTGAATTAAGATTTGATGCTAAAATTGCGAAGTTAAATAATCATATCATATGATTATTTACAGAGACACCGATATAAACTCATACTAGAAGGTAGAGAGACTTGCCTCACACTTATTTAGCTCTAAAATTTGCTAAATGGAGATTAAAAAACAATTAGCGATTATCTAAAAAGCTGATTTTAGAAAGAACAAAAATGTGCATACAGATTCAGAAAATATCGTAAGCCTAACTTTCTTAAGATATTTTCCATTCTTATAATATTTTCCATTTTATAAGCCATAGAGAGAAATTTTTGCAATTGAAAATTAGCGAATTAGTGGCATTGGAGATCTTGTTACAGTTTCAGTGTTAAGATTCTTCTGCCCTAAATCTTTCTCTTTGGTGATGGAAGGAAGAAGGATCATAGCAAACCCTAGACCTTGCAGCGGTAGAAGAGTAGTCGCCAAAAAGAGGAAACGTCCCGATGGATTCATCAATACCGTTAAAAAGCTTCAACGCCGAGAAATCTCTTCTCGTATGGATCGAGCTTTCTCCTTTAGCACCGCTCAAGAGAGATTCCGCAATATGCGTCTCGTGGTTTGTCATCTGATTTCGATTTCTCAATCCCCAATTAGCTCTCCAAATTCTCACCTTGAATATTGAATTGAATTGAATTCAGGAGCAATATGATACGCACGATCCTAAAGGAGACTGTTTAATTGCATTACCATTCTTGATGAAACGAACCAAAGTTATTGAGATTGTTGCTGCTCACGACATTGTCTTTGCTCTTGCTCATTCTGGTGTATGTGCTTCTTTCAGCAGAGGTACTTATTAGTTTGCGTCAATTTCTTAACTTTTATTTTTGCTTTGTCACTGTGATTTGATGGGTTTGCTTATGTAATTGCAGAGACGAATAAAAGGGTTTGCTTTTTGAATATTAGTTCTGATGAAATAATCCGGAGTTTGTTCTACAACAAGAACAATGATTCTCTCATCACTGTTTCTGTTTACGCCTCTGACAGTTTCAGCTCTTTGAAATGTAGATCCACTAGAATCGAGTAAGCCTACTTACTTCTTTGTATTGTTGTGTCTTCTTAACTTAGTTCTTTGAATCTTTTAAAAGTAATGTTTTTTATTTGGTTTGATTGTTAGCTATATTCGGAAGGGTCAAGCAAACGCAGGTTTTCCTCTTTTTGAGTCTGAGTCACTTAAGTGGCCAGGTTTTGTTGAGTTTGATGATGTTAATGGGAAGGTGTTGACATATTCTGCACAGGACAGGTTTTTTTTCTGGTCTTTACCACCCAACCAAAACTGTGTTGACTTGAAGTTTCTTAACTGAGCTAAACCCTTGCTCTGCAGTGTTTACAAGGTGTTTGATCTGAAGAATTATGCCATGCTATATTCGATATCAGACAAAAATATCCAGGAAATTAAGATCAGGTGACTTTCCTACATCTTTCTATGATTCCTCTTTGCAAATGTTGAAGTTAGTTGCTTCGAAGTGTTTTGCGTAGTTGTCACTCTAACTTGTGTGTGTGTTTTACCTGCATCAGTCCAGGGATAATGTTGTTGATCTTCAAGAGAACTACAAGTCATGTTCCCTTGAAGATTTTATCGATTGAAGATGGCACGGTTCTCAAGCCCTTCAATCATCTACTTCACCGAAACAAGAAAATTGATTTCATTGAACAGTTCAATGAAAAGCTTCTAGTTAAGCAAGAGAACGAGAATCTCCAAATACTTGACGTGAGTAGTACAGTATTTTCTCGGATCAAACCGCTTTGTTGTGTCTTTGATGTTTCTAATAGAGTATTTTGTTCTTAAAGGTCCGAAATGCTGAGCTGATAGAAGTTAGCAGAACTGAATTCATGACACCATCGGCATTCATATTTTTGTATGAGAACCAGTTGTTTCTAACATTCAGGGACCGAAATGTTTCTGTGTGGAATTTCCGCGGAGAGCTTGTAACCTCGTTTGAGGATCATCTTCTCTGGCATCCAGACTGTAACACAAATAATATCTACATTACAAGTGAACAGGATCTGATCATCTCATATTGCAAGGCAGATACCGAAGATCAGTGGATGGAAGGAAATGGTAAGCAGAATTGAATCCAGAAACCTTATTTAAAAAATATGTTCATGAGTCTGATTTTGTTGTGCTATTGAGACATTGTTGTGATTTGGGTTGTTGATGCAGCGGGGTCAATCAATATAAGCAATATCTTGACTGGTAAATGCTTAGCTAAAATAAAAGCAAGTAACGGCCCTCCAAAGGAAGAGGAGTGCAGTAGTAGTAGTGGTTTAGGGAGCTCCAAGCAAAGAAAAAGTGCGGTTACTGAGGCTTTGGAAGACATAACCGCTCTCTTCTACGACGAAGAACGTAGCGAAATATATACAGGAAACACACATGGCCTTCTCCATGTCTGGTCTAATTGAATCTACTCACCATTTGTTTGTTTACTTCAGTTAGCTTTGGTGATCTCTGTTGTGTAATGTGATCTATAACTTACTTGTGTTTGAGCAGCATTGGTGGTTGTAATGAAGCAGGAAATATTCGGCTCCCATTTATGTACACTAATATGATTTGCCCACGTAATGAGAATTAACCATTTTTGCATTATTGATTTGTTTATAAACAAAATTGGCCACTTAAAGAAAATTTTGACTCGTGCTCAAACACATTACATTGCATTCTTTTGAATTGGACAAACAAGCTTTTTTAGTTTGTTCTGTAAAAGTACAAATCTCAAACACAGAAAACATGAGACACTGATGTGGTATACAAAAATTACAGAATAGGACAGTGCAGAACTAAAAAACTTTGATGAGAGACAGTGCAGCTTCAGAACTGAGATTTGTCAAGGCTGTCAAAGTAGGGATGGTCGAGAGCTGTTTTTGCTGAAATTCTTTCAGCTGGATTGTACCTCAGCATTTGCTGCATTTGTTCAAAAAGTTCAAACAAATTATAATCAACCCAATAGACAGAAGCTGAGAAACAAACAGACTTTTAAGCCACAGAAGAGAATCTTAGGCCAGATCTCCAACAATGTTCATATATTAGAAGAGCATTACCGTGAGAAGATCAACTCCTTCAGGGGATAGAGATGGAACAGCACGTGATAAGTCTTGCGGCTCCCACTTTGGATACACATGCCAGTCACGCAATGCCATTACACCAGGCCATTGCTGCTCAGTTGGTGTTCCTAGCAATCTACAGGACCCAACAAAAGAAGCATCATTAAGATATATCAATTAGATTTGCTGATAGAGAAACCCCATGATTCTAAATTACACCTAATATGTGCCATTCTTTTAAACCCGTTCCTGTATAAGTCACTAGCATCAGAACTATGGACAAACGATATTCAGATTGGTGGAACAAGATGCAAATACCTGAAAATATGAAGCAGTTGCTGAAACTCAGAATCACCAGGGAATAGAGCTTGCCTCCGAATCATCTCAGCTGCAAGTTTGCATGAAAAGATGAGAAACATTCAAATAGTAGAACAAAAGACACATGCAAAGGGATGAATCATAACCAAGGATTACTAACCAAAGATGCATCCAACAGACCACATGTCAACAGCAGTAGAGTAATGAGTAGATCCAAGCAAAACTTCAGGAGCTCTATACCAGAGGGTAACAATCTCATGAGTATAAGACTTGAGAGGAACAGTGAAAGCACGACCAAGACCCAAATCAGCAATCTTAAGAATTCCTTTATCCTTATCCAAAAGAAGATTCTGCGGTTTAAGATCACGGTGAAGCACACCATGGCTATGACAATGAGCCACACCTTTAAAAAGCTGAAACATTAACCTCTGTACAAGAGAAGGCTCAAGAGGTCTAGGATTTGAACCTTTCCTATGCGAATCAATGAATTTCTTGAGATCAGTATCGAGATACTCGAAAACGAGATAAAGATTGGATTTTGGAGAGTGAGAAACTCGTGGCGATGGTGAAATTGAGTCCTTTGATTGAAGAACATGTTCGACGCAGAGAAGTCGAACAATGTAGATAGATTGAGAAAGCATTTGGAGAAGAGAGATCTCACGAAGAGCGGTTGGTGGGATACCTTCTTCGTCCATTTCAAGCCGAGTTTTCTTCAAAGCAACAAGCTTCCCAGTGGTTTTCTCCATGGCTTTGTATACTTTCCCATAGGTTCCTTCGCCAACCTTTTCGAGCTTCTCGTATTTCTCCATTGATGAAAGGATCTGATGATGAATTTGGTGTGTTTTGAGTTGGGTGTTATAAACCCTAAGCCCCTTTTCGATTTTAGATCTGGTAAGTGTTAAGGCGCCTCTTCGCTTTAAACGTTAACAAGTTTCACGTGTCTTCTCGTTTCCCGCTCCTTTGGTCTTTCAAGTACTCGCACGCTTCGCACGTCCCACTAAGAGAAAAATGTCAACAACAAAAAAAACTTGTCTTTTAACTTTTGTCAAAGAAAATACTATTATGATACCAATAGCTTTGATTATCATGATTCAACAACGCACAAGTGGTATAAAGAATTCTTTAATGCAGCTTAAGCCTATAAAACCCCAGTTCTAGTTAAAATTAAAATACCACTTTTAACAGATATATCTCATTGATGACACAAAATGGTATAGATTTTTTGACGGTAAAGGTTACAACATATATAAAAGATAAGAAAGTGATAAATAAAACGATAAAGAATTTATACTATTCCGTTCTACCACCAATCATGTCTCTTTAAGAGGATATTTTGTCAACATAAACAGTATTAATGATTAAATTTGAATACTGTTAGCAACTTTAAGATCTTCGATTACAATCCTATCTAAACGAATTACTGGAATTACCAGATCTCTCATGGATTTCTAGAACCAAACTGCTATGAGTTATTTGATTTTAAAAGTTATAATCTTTTTAATATGGTAGAATTAAGACAGAAAGTAAATAAAAATATAATACAAGATTTTAGTTTGATTGATGCTAGAGAAAATAAAAATATAATATGCGATGAGTTTTTAGATCCTAGTTTAATGTTTGATGTTGGATAACTCAAAAATTTTTAGTTTTATCTTAGATTTCGCGTATTCATTTGAGTTTTGTTTCATAACTTTCGCTTACCACTTCTCATAATCCATTGTGTAACTGTTGTTTGGTGTTTAAATTGTAACTTCATAATTCTCAGTCTCATTCAATATATGAAGGGAACAAAAGTTTTAAACCATAATCTCTAGTCTTTAGCTTAATTTACTTCAAATTAAATGGTGGGAGGGGTTTTGTGTGTTATAACTAACAATGATTCAAGTTCAAACGACATCGATGGTGCATGGAACTGATTTTCGCGAAAAAATGTCAAACAAAAAAAAAGGTAAGAAAAATAGAATTTAGGTTGTGTTTGTCCATAAAATACACGTTATGTAGAAATGAATAAAACAGGATATTAACAATTAGAACATGTAGATTATGAGGGTGATACGAAAGGATCTAAGCCAAAGTTTATGAAGCTACAGATCCAAACAGCAAAAAAAATATATATTTCCCTGACAAGCTTAGATGTTGTGCAATTGCACTTAGTCCCAAAATCAACAAAAACAGAGTAATACTTTTCTTTTTGAACAAACATTATACAAAAACATGATATATATATATATATATAATGCTTAAAATAAACAATAGTTCAATTATTTATTTATTTTTAAAGAGAAAAGTATTGGGCTGCTAAAAAAAGAAAATTAGAATAAAGAAATAAAAATAACAAAAATAATATTGAATGATGGACATTGGCCGACGAAAAAATGATAGCCCAAACAAATCATGGGTCATAATTGATTTCGAGCAACAATTACTGATTTAATGTGGTCAATAAACTTATGTGTAGATCGTTTTATCAATTTTTATTTTCAAAGTACTAGTATATATATATATATATATATATTTACAGTATATAGAAATCTATAAGGGTGAAATAATTGTATTGTCCAAGAGTTACGTTCGTCTTTAACCACATATACAAGAAAGACAACATGGTACAAACCAGCAAAAACTATGAGATTTTTGATTACATATAAGTACGTTGTTATGTCAAAAAAAAAAAAAAGTACGTTGTTAAAAATTATCTGGAAAAGAGATGGTCAAAAGTAATTCGAAAAAGACATAATTAAAATATTTTAGTAGAACAACTTATAAATTATTATAACTACAAAAATGTCATAGAATAAGGGAGGGCATAGAGACTCAACCCACCACCCTACAAAATACTTGAACACATTTAATGTTAATTAATAGTAGTAGTATTTTGAAAAAAGAAAAGAAAATATAAGTCCAGGCCAAAAGACAGGTCTGATAAGCGATTGCATGGTTGACACGTGTTCACTTTTAGCGGCGTTAAAAGATACGGTCTACGTAGTCACGCACACACCCCAAAGTTTCTCCTTCTTACATTTTATTTTTAATTTTGCTTTCAGAATCAAACGGCGACGGTTGATATCACAAACAAAAAAATCACTGAATTTTTTCAACCTTTGTAACAAAGAGATCCACGCTGTCCCTTATAATCATTTTAGCTGATTTATCCTGTCTCAGTTAAAATAATTTCTCCTAAAAAGATCAAAAGGCAAATAATTGATTTTTTGTTTTAAAAAAGAGAAAAAAAGAAAATAAAAAGTCTGGCGTCTTTCTTGCAGAATTCACATTTGGTGTCTGCTGGCTTTGTTTTTTTTCTTTCTCTCTCTACTTTTGGTTCTGCGATTCCATCAAACCCTTTTGAGCTCTCTGTTCAAAGAAGAAGAAATTGAGCAACAGCAACAAAACCCATGTCTGGTTTGTACAATAACAACTCCTACTTCTCCCCTGCTCGAGCTGCTTCTCCTCAGATTAGAAGCACTCCTGAGATCGATAGGTATGTCCTACCTCTTACTTATTTCCAGACACTCTTTGTCTTTGTTTCTTTAGCAAAATCTGATCTGTTTTTGCTCTACAGCTCTCAGTACTTGACGGAGCTTCTCGCCGAACATCAAAAGCTTACTCCTTTTATGCAGGTCCTACCCATATGCAGCCGTCTGTTGAATCAAGGTTCGTTTTTTTTTTTTTAATTTTGATTCTGATTCGGATCTATGTTTTCTCTGTTTCCTTCACTCAAGTGTATATACTCTTGCAGCTTTATCTTCTGCTTTCACCAGATTGAGATGACTTAATTCATCTTTCTTTAATTTTCTTAACAAAATGTTCAAAAATAGTTAATTTCAATGAGTCCAAGAGAGTGACATCAAGTTCATTTCTTTGATTTCTTCAATTTGTTTGATTGAGTCCAGCATTACCTACTTTAGTGTCAATTGTCTTGTTTTGTGATTCTTATAAAGCTTTATTGATTTGCAGAGATGTTCAGGGTATCTGGAATGATGTCTAACCAAGGATTTGGTGATTTTGATAGACTCCGACATAGAAGTCCTAGCCCTATGGCTTCTTCTAATCTTATGTCTAATGTCTCTAATACCGGGATTGGTGGCTGGAACGGCCTCTCTCAGGAGGTATCATCATTTACCTTACCATTATCTTTTATTACACCAAATCAATTTGCCTGAGATTTCTTCATTACACAGTTGTGTAGTTGGTGATCTTTTTTAAGCCATGTTCTAATGTTGTCTATGGTTTCACCTTCACATTCATAATGTTTTAGTTTATGCTTCACCAAGCTTTTCTTAAGATTGATCTTACTTGTGCTTCTTCTAAGCATGGTGAGATATGCTAAAACACTCAGTATCTTGCAGAGACTTAGTGGAACACCTGGAATGACAATGGATTGGCAAGGTGCACCGGGAAGCCCCAGCTCGTACACCGTCAAAAGGATATTGCGTCTGGAGATTCCAGTTGACAACTATCCTAATGTGAGTACTCGCGTTTGCTGGTGATTTTTATCTGAGCAGGGAACATTTTCTCATTTTTAATGCTCATTTCCTCTGTTTTATCAGTTCAATTTTGTTGGACGGCTTCTCGGCCCTAGAGGCAACTCGTTAAAACGTGTTGAAGCTACCACAGGTTGCCGTGTATTCATTAGAGGGAAAGGGTCAATCAAGGATCCCGAAAAGGTGAGATCCATCAAAACATTTGGAACTTTGTCAAACACTTCCACAAAATGGTTCTGATGAGGATTTTATTGAATTCTCTGTTGTTGTTTTTTGATACAATGTAGGAAGATAAACTAAGGGGAAGACCGGGCTATGAACACCTGAATGAGCAGCTTCACATCTTAATAGAAGCCGATCTTCCAGCTAGTATCGTGGAGATACGTCTGCGGCAAGCTCAAGAAATTATAGAAGAGTTACTTAAGCCTGTGGTAACACATTTTTCCTCCTATTTTTTCTTCATTCTCTATTATTTGTTTTGGCATCAGTACAAGGCATTGCATTAAGAGAGTAGTCTCGTCTATTCTTTCATAGAGGGTATTAAATTCAAAGAACACGTTTTAATTCTAGAATCTTCCTTAGTTGTTTTGCCCCATTGAGACTATACTTATTACATGTAGGGCCCCTATATTTTGTCTCAACGTTCATATTTCAGTACCACTCTTTGAAGTTTGTGGTTAGTGTTCAATTATACAGACATGTGTGACCACTACACCAGTCAAAGTAGCAATTGGTGTAATCGCAAACGCCAAAAATAAGGCAGCATTTTTTCAAATACTGCATTGTTATGGCTTTGATCTATATACTTCTGCATAATGTGGAAAATAGGATTGTAGTTCTTATAGCATATTTTGTTTGTTTGTTATTGTCTAGGACGAGTCGCAAGATTTCATAAAGAGACAGCAGCTGAGGGAACTAGCGTTGCTAAACTCGAACAACCTAAGGGAAGAGAGTCCAGGACCAAGTGGCGGTGGAAGCGTTTCGCCATTCAATTCAAGTGGTAAACGCCCGAAAACAGGATGCTAAGGAGTGTTTAGTTTGTCTCGCCCAAAACGCTCTTCTAAGCCTTTTAATGGTTTCTTCAACCAAAAGGACATGTCTTCTGCAAGCTTACACACACACACATATGTGTATATTTGGTTTCACCAATAGTGGCTGCAATGGTGGTGGTCAGTGAAGGCCTCCCTGGTCTCTCTCTGGTGAGCGACCGACCCTGTGGCTTTCCTTTTTCTTCTTTGTTTTTTTTTTTGTTTTTTTTTCTGTCTTTATGAGACCTCAGAGATTCATTACAGATTATTTAAAAAAGATTCAAAAAAAAAAGAGAGATTTAAGGGAAAAAAAAAAAAGGTACGAGGTACTATATATAGGAGAAAAATATGTGGTGGCTTGGGAGGGTAAAGGGCGTGGAATGAAATTCTTATTGTAAAAACATAAACAAACAAAAAAAAACACATTTATTGGATTGATTCTTATCGTTTGATTTTTGATACTTTGATGTAAAAGTTTGGTTAATTTTTTTTTTTTAACTATTATTTTTCTAGAATTACGGTTTGCTCAGTTAGAAATATGGTTGTACATTGATTGTTATAGTTGTACATTAATTGTTGTAGAATTCGTGTATAGGTTGATGTTAGGTTTGGGTATAGCAACACTTTAAAATTTCAATAGATAAAGGTCATCTTCAAAAAAGCCAGAGGATTCTTTTGATGTTAAATATTTTAGCCCGGGTCTTATCTTGAATTTGGGTGGTGAGGCCTTGGTTGGTTTATAAACCAATCTTTAAAATCTAACTGTTAAAAGAACACTCTCATGTTATGTAAAAAAGAATTATTGTTGACCACAAGGTTGATCTATCTCTTCAGATTTATCACAAGTTTTTTTTGGGTTTTAATGCTAATCGATATATCACAAGTTACGGAGAGATAAAAATAGACCATTGTGTATGTTGTACAAGTATTTGATTTGTAGAAAATGGTTATAACGGTAAAAATATTAGGGAACGAAGTACATCGGATTAGGAATTTTGAAGGTACGATTCCCTGAATATTCTCCTTGTAAGTCACTCCATTGGTCGCCTACATTGCCCCATAGCCTGTAACCTTCTTCCATCACTTGCTTTCTGATTCTTGTTTTGTATGTTATTGCGCTTTGTCTTTTATTATCGGCTGTCCTGCAAGTTGAATATTTTGTCCACATTGAATGTGGCTTGATTTTGGAAAAAAATATCTAAAATAAGTAATCTTCCTTTACCTCATAATCAACCTTTCATAACCAGTGAATCCTTGATTATTCAAATTTTCTAGTGTTGCCTGACGAAGGGTCTCTTCATCTCTTCCGGTTACTAGGAAAACTTTGAAGCCTGTCTCTATTACTGTATTGAACAATTCAAGAACAGGTTGTATTGCTGTAGACTCTCCTTTCATCGCCCATGTTCTAAATCCGGTTGGATCATAAGGGTCGCATCTACATGTTATTAAACAAAACATATATATATATATATATATATCATTAACCACATTTTTCTAATTTTTGGTCTCCAAGAACATTTTATAATATTATGATTGAAACTCGTGACATGTTGAAGGTAGCTAGTATTTATGTGAGGATCGGCGACGTACCCATATCTCTTAAGACGATAGTAGAAGACGTTTGAGAAGCAAGTATCATCAACATCAAAGATCCATGCATCCATACCATCACCAGGAAGAACTATCTCATTGAGATAAACCTTGATTTGATCCACAGTCAATTGAACGTCTCTGTCATACTGACCACCAAGCATATATACCTCAACGTAACGAAGACATTGTAGAGGAACAATGCGCCACGCACGTACATTGTTGGTCTCTACTGCTAGTCTCCAGCTTAAGCAATAGCTAGTACCAACTTTTCCGTCCATCGGTATCCATGCACTTGTGGTGCTTGTCACTAAGGAGATTGTTAGAAAGATGAAAAGCAACGTCTCTCTTCTACACTTTTCCATTGCTCTTGATTCTTCTGCGTTCTCTAATTACCCTTGAGAGTTCCATGCAAAGATATATATAGGTCGAGAACATGAGTATAAAGTGTTGTGAATCTAATGACTGAATAATGAAACCTTTCTTTCATCTATACCATTGCCTTTGATTTATTAGATTAATATCAAAACTGAACCGAATGATATGAATATGAAAGAAGAATAGCCAAGGAGAATACAAGAGCACATAGTTGACACAAAGATAGAGTTTGGTTGGTGAAATAAGAAGACTAAGAGGAGAAAGTAGTGATGCTTGAAAAGTGAAGAAGAGTAATAATACCTATCTGATGTGGTGATGATCAGCTTAAATGCTTACTTAGTATTGTAGTCGTGTTATAGAGTCGTATTTAAAGAGATTTAGTTCGGTAGAAGATGCTGGTTTCATCCACTAAGCCGCACTATTTTTTCAACGATGAGCTAAGCAAAATTATTATTAATATTAATATATAGATTCTGGAAAATGGGGTCAAAACCAGTACCGAACATATTCACTAACACACACATGTATGGCCACTTTTTATATTCTAACCACATTCACACATATATCATCTCATCCTCTAATAATACATCATTCGCATTTACTAAGTGGCGCATGATATCTTTTAGTTACTAGTATATAACACTAAGTGGAGGAGCTCACTAGATTTTTTAATATATCCATTTTTATATGTATGATAAATCCATTTAAAGCACTTTACATGGTCAATATACCCAAGTGTTAGGGTTTCATTTTAGAGATGAGCTAGATAATATTTTACTGGTCCTATGATTTTGGTTCGACTAAAGAAAGCCAAATTGTAAGTCTCCAATTCATGTAATATTGTAGACCAAACAATCATATAGTTTCTTAACTAGGAGGGTCGAATAGGTAATTATGAAGAAATTATGGATTGAGTACAAATTTGTCAAACAAATACAAAAACGGACCGACTAAACAGGACTATAATATGGATTGGATGCTGACAGGGATAATTGGATTGTGATCAATTTTTTTTTTGTCAACAGAAAAGTGGATGACACGTACGTTAGTAGGATAATGGAAAATGTTAAGGACAGCAACTAATTAAGAGTTGTCAACAATACTAAAATGACAATTCTGTTAAGAGTTGTTGCTTTGATCATAAAAACTAAAAAGAATACTTCACCTAAAACATCCTCATTGCCCACAACAACCAATTAGCTTATCTCATTGATGTTCCTTTTGATATCTTTTCATCTCTTCCTCTCCCTTTGAATTTTCATAGATTTGAATGCGACTCGCAACACCTTCTTTTTCTATCTCTTTTCATTTTTTTTTAATCATGTGAGGCAATGTTCAAATCATCATCACTTTGCTCAGATGGCTTAAGACTTATGTTAGAACTGTCATGATTTTCTGATGAGAAAAGAAAAGAAGGAAAACAAAACAACATGATATACTCAATCGTCGTCATCAATTCATTATCCTACCAAAAAATTACAATAAACAGTTGAGTACTGTAATTAGTGTTGTGCAAAAGCTAATCAATGATTCTCAGTTTGTCTATGTAATGTCCCTTTAGATAATAAAAGAGAGAAAGGGAGAGAGAGATAGAGGTGATGATGATGCATCTTCTCTGCCTCCAATATGTTGTTGGGTTTTACAAAAACTATTTTTTTTTTGCCAAATCTGCACCACTCACGTATCTTGCTACAAACGAGACCAGCCTGAACGGAGCACCGATGAGTGGAGCGTCCACCAAAGGCACGCCACCACTTACTTCGTCTTCTCCACCTACTACAACCTGTGATTCCATGTCTAGTTCCCCATTCGGGTTTAGAGAAACCGGCACTGATTCTTCTATTTCGCCTTCTGACAAGTTGCTCTCTATCAATGGAGTATCCATGTTCTTAGAGTTATCAATTCTAATCAACTCATCATGTATGGGTATTTCTTCTAAGGATTCAGACTTTTCTACTTCAATCGCTAGGTTCTCAGGAGATGAAATAGAAGCATGCTGCGATTGGTTTAGCTTAATACACAACTCGTTCACCTGACAATGTAATGATAATAACCAGTGAGGATTTTCAATCACCCAACAACAAAGTAACTCAGTAAGATCTATAGCAGTACACCTTACCTTCTCAACAAGTTCAGCATTTTCAGTGATAAGCTTTTCAACTAGAGTACAAGCTGCTTCAATCTGTGAGTTTAATTCTTCCTCAGAAGCACCCTGTATCAACCATCAGAAACCGTTTTATGCATTTCTGAGTTTCTTGCATAGTTGGAAGTATTCAAAGTCTAACCTTCACGTCACTCTCATGGTTTTCATGCTGGATTCGAAGATTGGATACAGTTTCCCAAAGACTCTGATTCTGCTCCAGAAGATTACTCCTAGATTCTTCCAACTCCATAACCTGCCAAACTTTGTTTTAATCTTCATATCAGACAAAATCTATGCAGTATTATGCATAGCAGCTTCCTGTTCTACACAAGTAAAAGCACTATACATTCACTAAGAAGGCTAATGTAACATGTTCAGATGCAAATCCCTAAACCATTCACGGAAATGAGAAAATCACTTATGTTTGAAATTAAAAAATGAAACACATACCTGTGCTTGTAGCTTTGCAATTTCATTGTTCAGGCTAGAAATCATTTCTCTGGATGACTTCTGCAGGATTAAATGTGTATGATGAGTAAACCATGACCACCTTATTCTAACTCTTAAAACCCCCCAATGTTAAAATGGGTATCAAGCTTTTCTAGTGTAAGATAGAGTTACCTCCACAACCATCGAGGATTCTTCATCATGTTGAAGTTCTCGAACTTTCATTTCTAGCATCACCTGATTGAAATCATGCAATTTTTACTAAGATTATACAACGAGAATGCATCACAACAGCAGAAGATGCAACTGTTATCTTCCAATGGATGGAGACATACCTCTTTCTGAGTGAAGGTAGATCTTTCATCTAGCAATTGTTTCATCTTGACTTCTGTACTAGACTGCCAAATTTATATAAATGTTAGAACTACACATAACATCTCCCTGCATATGAAATGTAATGTAACATCTAATAGCAATCTGATATGTCCTGAAAACATGAATTTCTCTCACGTTAACCAAGAGAAATTTCCTAGTCTATTAACTTATTAGAGTGGTAATATTTCTGCCTCTTTATACTCATCTCTTTTTTCAAATGCTAAATACCGGTAGGTCCTATTTTACATGCAGAGAGATGATAAGAACACAAACCAAGTTGAATAAATGCAACTTGCATATGATCATATAAATGAGAAACCATAATATTAAAAGAACACTCCCAGTATTGAAGATATCTTACCATTTCATGAACAAGCACGTCATTCTCTTTTTTATACTGCTCAAGTATTTCCTCCAACTTTTCCTGCATAAACACAATGTTATTTTGACCTTTCGATTTCCAGATGATCTTGCAAAATAACAAAGCTATGGATACGGCTATATGCTATTTTCTTCACTAACTTCGTTTTGTTTGTAAGCTTCATTCTCAGTTCTCAAATGCAAGAGCCTTTCTTCCAACTGTGCCTGTGAAACACCATGTAATTTTGACCTTCAGCTTGCAAATAATGCACCACAATGGCAAAGCTATGGATATAGTTTTATGCTATTTCTTCACTAACCTCATTTTGTACGTGAGCTTCATTCTCTGTTCTCAAATGCAAGAGCTTTTCTTCTAACAATGCCTGTAATACATCATGTTATTTTGACCTTCAGCTTGCAGTAATGCTGCAAAATAGCCAAGCTATAGATACAGCTATATGCCATTTCTTCACCAACCTCGTTTTGTATGTGAGCTTCATTCTCAGTTCTCAAATTCACAAGCCTTCCTTCTAACAGTGCCTGCAAAGCACCAAATTATTTTGACCTTTCAGCTTGCAGATGAAGCAGGAAACAACAAAGTAATAAAAAAGGCTTAACTCTATTCTTCACTAACCTCTTGATGTATGAGAGCTCTATTCTCAGTTTCCAAGCGTCTTACATTTTCTTCAAAACCAGCCTAGTAAGACATGAAAATTCATTTTTACTATCCCACTGAGGAAAGAAATCTTGACTAGATGGAGAGGTAAACTAAAAGAAAAGTTTTGAGATGAGAATATCACCTCTTTCTCAAGATAGGAGCCCTTTTCATCACGTAACTGTTTGATTGTTTCTTCCAGCAGTACCTACAATAGCATTACAAACTAGTTCTGAGATCCAAGTGAAAAGATAGAAAACAAGAGACTCTTCATGGGTAACAAGAAAGAAAAGAGTCGAAATTTCACTCAGAAAAGTAATGAAAAATAAGTGTTAACAAACAACTTGATAGATAGAAATGCAAAATTTGACTTATTATTCCATCATTCTGCATACAACAAACAGTGTTCTTTGATCTTTCTCTTCAACATTATCCAATCAAAAGAAGAGCTATCTAAGAAAATACCGAATTTACATACAAGATACAGTGGGAAATCTCACCTCATTTGTCCGAGACTTGTTCTCAACACCAGAATCATCTCCCTGATTGAAATAAGGAAAATGTATTAGATTACAAGTAGACAACGTTAGACACATGGATTACAATAAGCAAACACCCTCGTAGTAAAAAGAATCTAATCCAGCAGATGAAACGAATTGCATTCAATCAACCATACAATATCCAACTGCATTGACATATAAACTAAGAAATTAATCAACTTTACCCCAATGTCCTGTCATCAATCTAATGTAGCAATGTTCCAATCGATCTTAAATATATATATGAAACTTACAGCTCCGACGACATTGATCTGGTGAGATAGTTGCAACTCATCGGCATCAGGACCTCCGTTAATTTGGGCAATGTCACCATCTCCGATATGATTATCATCAACGGAGGTGGTAGCTCCGGCAGCTATAGCTTCGTCAACACGTTTATTATTCTGCTTATTCTTCTTTTTCTTGTTTCTCTTTTTCTTCTTTTCGTCTTCCATACCTGATCCACGTATCAATTAAGGATTCAAACAAGAAAAAAATCCAATTTTTAAAAAACCAAGTCAGATCTGAATGCACATAGAGAAGAAGATTTGAGGAATAAGAAGGAATCAAATAGGAAAAATGCTGACTTTGCGATGGTGAAATGAGGCCAGTGAACGGGAAACGGGGAAAAAGGACAAAAGAGAAAGGAGGTCGCCGAACGGGAAACGTTAAGTCCTTTTTTGTTTTTAGTCGCAGCCAACAATTTTATTAGAGTACTTGCTTCTCTCTCAATTTAATATGAAACATCTTATAATATGAAACAACATCAAATGTCTAAAATATTTTAAAACAGAGGAAGTAATTACTAAAGATTAATTTCCTTTTAAGTTTTTGTTTTATTTTGGAAGATGTATCAAAGCAGCATTTAGATTATTAGCTCATAAAACTTAGGTTTTGAATTATTAAAGCAGATTAAGTGACATACTTGTTTACAGATAACTAACGTTTTTGTTCATCATTCATAAATTTTGGTATGTTTTGTCGTTTAAGAGAAAATAATAATAAAGTTTAATTAAGTTTATCTTTTAAATATTCCTCTTTCAGGTTTATGTGATTTTGGCTATTGATCAATGATTTTCTGCTGGTTGATGTTCATCCTTGGGAGTTGATACTTAATTTGTAACCAAACTTCTTACATTTCATGTTTAATTCATAAAAATATAGAATCCAATTTTTTATGGATTGTACATAATGAGCAGCACATAAACATCATATTTTCAGTTTTAGATTAGCATACATATTAGTTCTTCTAAACCTAATTATTGAAAGAAATTATGAACTATCTATGATTTTGGGTTGATTTAGTTAATACTATGGATAATGATTGAATGACACAAAACTATTTAGTTGGACCTCAAAATTAACCATCTTCCTTGGAGTTGTTTAGGTATGTGCAATTGCTCATCTTCCTTGTTCTTTTCTCTTCCCGTCCTCAATGCTCAACCCAATTCAGAAAATTGTAGATGGAGGCTCAAACGGATTCAGCATTCGATCCATAAAATTGATACTTTATCATCATCAAAAAATTATTTTGATTCGAATAAGTCTACCTTTCTCGGGCAAAAAACCGTATCTTGTTTGCGCTCATCACTACCTAATGAAGAAGGTCAAACAGTGGAAAGTGATACTGCAGAATTACCTGAAGAAAGTGATTTGATTCGACTAGTAGGTGATAATGATCTGAGGATTACTGCCTCGAGAGGATTCAAACAGACGACGACAAGATCGAATCTTGTTGCTAAGCAAGTTATTAGTATACAATCAGCTCTGAGTTTAGGATTTATCTCTCAGCTTTGGGTTGACACTACTTGTGTAAGTTCTTCTTGTCTTTCATTACTAGCGAGTTTCAAGTCTGCTCTTTTACCAAATTTGTGACTGTTTCAGTGGTTGGCTTTGGTGGTTGATGTTAAACCAAGCTTACTATCTGGAGAATCTGAGAGATTTCTTCTCAAAGACATTGTCCGGGTACTAGTACGTTTTGGTTTCTCCTACCTTGAAAATGTGTTTACTTACATCTTAGTTTATATTAACATCTCTGTAGGTGGGTGATGTTGTGCTTGTAAATGATGAGACTGTATTGGATAATGAATTCAAGATGGTTGGACTTGAAACGCTGGTATATGATAGTCAATTACGTCTCTTCTTGTGAATCACCCACCTTTTACCAAGTCTAAGATTGACTTCTCACCTTTCGTTTAGGTAGGTTACAGAGTAGTGACACCAGGACGGCGGAACATTGGAAAGGTGTTAGTAACATCTTATTCAGCAATCATATCTTTCTCTTTGCCTATATCTTGCTATTAGCTGAAAGCATATGATTGCTGTTAGGTTCGAGGTTACTCATTCAACATTAACTCGGGAATAGTTGAATCGCTTGAGCTCGATTCCTTCGGGGTAACTATCATACCATCAAGCCTGGTAGGTAACCTATTCCCTTTTTTCAATCTAGGAATAGCACAATGCTATGATTAACTACCTGGTATGTGATAATGCAGGTGAGTACATACAGATTAGATGTTGAGGACATAATCGAGGTCTTACAAGATATAGTTGTGGTTCATGAAGATGCAGCTTCTAGAAAACAGAGGTTGACTAAGGTATATATGTCTTGTAGTGGCATGCCTATGTAGTCTTGAATGGATGATTCAAGAAAGACTTTTCAATACAGGGACTCTGGGATGCTCAGTTTGTTAGTGAATACTCCGATGTTGATGAGCTTGAAGGTTCATCTGATAGGAGACGGCAAAGGAGAAGCAATAGATCCAATCGAAAGAAGAGATTTGGACGATGAAGAATGGGACATATTCCGCTAGAAGTCATGGTTCCACTCTTTGCCATTCATCTTGACATATATCTTTGTCTGTCTGATGGAGAACTTGAAAAGAAAAAACATGTCTGTCTTGTTCAAATAAAAATGTTGAGTTCACAAATGCGATAGATAATGGTCTTACGCAATGAGAACTTTAGACTGCCTATGCCAATATATCCTCTGTTTTCACCAGTCTCTTGCTTTGCAGTGGAATTGGATCACAATCAGCTTAAGGTTGTGAAGATGATATAATGCCAACAAGAAAACATAAATTTAAAATGAAATAAACTTCAAAACTGATGAGTAGAACAGTCTGGAAGAAGAGAAGCAAATGAATAAAAGCTAGAAACACCTAAATTAGTAAATAATCCTACTTACTAATATCTAAGACATTGAATGCATCCTTAAACAAACATCAAAGCTTTCAGAAATGCTGGCCAATGGACATGAAGCTCCTGATAAATCAATCAGAGCCTCTATCCCTTAACATGGTCTCATGAAATAGAAAGATACACAGAGATCTCCTCAACAGAACTTCCAGTGGTGGTCGCAGTTAACACATGTAACATAAGTCGTCATTGGCTCATCAGCACTTCTTGTTTGCATCTGATAGTAGGTGCATTTGCGCTGACCACACCGCCCACATTTGAACTGGTCGGTAGATGCTTTTCCTGCAAGACCACGCTCACACTCAAACAAGGCTTTCTCTTTGATCTGGTTGTTCTCTTGTTTCCTCTTGTCGCTTGCCATTTCTTCAGCAGACAATGTGATGAGTCTCTCTGGTGAAATCTCCCCGGTGAGAACCCTCCTTCTCAAGTCAGGGTTGTTAGCATCCCTCAGGTTGAACATTATAGATCTGTACTTAAGCTTCTGAGCTCCAGTTGAGCGACCCAATTTCTCATACATCAATGATTCCACTGAGACAGCAGCGCGGAATGGATCACTTGCAGTTACTGACGGCCTCTCATAATCATCCGCTTCTCCAGCAACCCTGGACAATGCTTCCACAAGCAACTCACGGATTTTGTCACGCACAGGATCATTGCATTTGAGCATTGAAGTTAGTTTCGGAGGTGCATTAGGTGCCTTAACTGGAGCTTTTTGGTTTTCCTTTGAGACCTTTTCATCCTTTGCAGCCTGACCACGATGATCAATCTTGGCTCCGTTACTGACTTTGTTGTCTGGTTCCTTTCTCTCTATCTTGGCACTCGTAATGACTTTGTTTTCAGGTTCCTTTCTCTCTACCTTGATACTTTTTGCCGAATCACCCCTCTGAAGTTTCGGAACTTTTACAGGCGCGGGATTTGAGGTCCTCTCAACATCCATCTTATTCATCTTACCCCCTTTGACAGTTTCAGCTTTAAAACCGTTTGTGCTTTCGGTTTTCTTAGCCTTGGCTGTCTCTTCAATGACAACTTTCTTCCATATATCAAGCAGATCGGTAGCCATGCTTTTGATATCCTCAACAGGATGTTTAGCAAGAAACCTCAGCTTCTTTCCTACCTGGAAGCAAGAAAATAATTTAACTTTCTCTAAAGCAATACACACACTATTAACCTCCCAAAGGACAAAAATCAACAAAAAGCTAGCGGACACTTTAATACAATTTCTTAACCAGATAAAAACAAAAAGATGTATCTTTAAATGCATGACTTGATTCATTCTGTAAAAGGGCAATCATTGATCATTCTGTAAAACACTGCATGTGCCAAATTGGGTTTGTTTCCCTTAACCCTGGCATGAGCCAAATTGGGTTTGTTCCAATAATTTCAGCTGAACGACTCATACAAAGCACTAAGCAGTTTGCTCAAGCTTCTTCATTTCTTGATTAAGGTTACTTTTTCAAATTTTCAGTGAATTTTTTCAGATGAAATCAATTAACCCTAATAAAAAAACCTAAGGTAACAACAAGTCATGCTACGAGATTAGGCAAGCTAACACCCATTATACTCTCCAATCTAATCAATCTAAAAAGAGATATCAACGTTTAGCTTAATGCAAAATCAATCAATCTAATTAGGTTAAAGAAATTAATCGGAAACGCACCTGAGTCGCGACGAGGGTGTCGTATGTGACAGGAAACTTCTTGAGCTGTTTTAGGGAATCAAGACATCGAGAAACCTCCGGACCTGATGAGTTAACACCATCAAGAGCTGCCGCATCGGCTGCTTTCTTCGCTGCCTCGAACAATTCAATCAAATCACTTTCCATTGTCGCAAGAGCAATTCGCCAATATCGAAGCTAAACACCGACAGATCCAAGCCGACTCAGAACAAAAGCAATTCGAAGATCTTCTCCAATTAGCGATTGAAGAAGAATTGAGAAGGATACAAAGATAATGAGAAGTTCGGCGGAACCTCGTTTGCGTCGCGACGGAGAAGATAGAGATTACGGAGTCAAACAGCGTTTCCTATTTATTTGCATAACCCAAGTCGAAGCTATCAACGGTTTCAGTTAAAACTTGAAGAATCAACGGTTTCGATCACGTGGCTGAGTCTATGGATATCACTAGATTCACGCTTCTGCAGTCTTTTTCTTCAAAACCCCGAGATTAATCCATTAAGCATGGGCTCAATCAACAAGGCCCTTATTGGGCTTAAAAATAGTTCTGGGCTTTTGACGAACAAAAGAAAATCTCCTTTCTTTTATCAAAACAATTTATTTCCCTGATTCTGTTATTCTTTCTTGATATATCGTCCAATGATTCACCAATCCAAATACAAGGAAATTAGAAGATGACTGATCGCAAAAATTGTACACAACTTAAAGAAACATAAGTTTGGATATCAAAAGAACATAAAATAGAATGCTGACGTTGACAACAACACACCTTTCTCTTACCATCTTCTCTATCCTTCTTTTCTAAAACCCATCTCCTCTTTCATCTTCTAAGTTTGGTCCATTTTCTCTCTTGCTCACCATCTTGTACAAGTAAAACGCAAACACACCACCACTGCAAACAGAAAATTTAAGCTTTCTTTCTGATATAAATCCTAATTAACCATTATATGCAAAGTGTGTTTTCTTTTCCTCGTGGAACATTAGAATCTTAAATTTATTATGAGCAAATCTTTCATTCGAATGTTTCTTAGGGATTTAGTTAAGGCTCTTCTTCCTATCATCTTCTCCCCTCGTGTTTCTTTTGAGAAATTGCAAATGTATAATGATTGGTATTGAGAGTGTACCTCGTAAGGGTGGTCAAAAATCCCAGGAACGTAGATCTCTGTAGATAGAGAAAAACAAGAGTGAATTATGTTGCATTCAAAGTCATTCGAAATATAATTCCGGGCAGTCCACATTACCTGAAATAGTAGCCACCGCAACTCTCTCAAAAATACGATTGCCACTATAGCTGTTGAACATAAGAACACGAAAACAAATGAGTGTAACCAAACTTCCTTTACATGGAATCTCAAACGAAAAATGTAAGACAACCTCAGAAATCACATTGGTGAAAATATAATTTGTTGACTAAGATCAAAATGTAGGATTGAACAAGTGTCTCTTGAAACAAGCCTCAATTCTATACAAATCAACAATGCAACTTTAACTAATTCCTTTATGGTTAACTAATAGGCATGTCAGAGGGGTTATCAAAGCCGTATACAATCAAAATCACAAATTTCAGTAGTTAAACAAAGAGTTCGGTAATTGGGCCGTGGCTTTGTGAATAATATGTGAAAGAGTTATTACAGATGAAAAACTTTACTAACCCATCTGTCCTTTGGAGAAGTTAGTAGACGATTCTCCTTTCCTATGAGCCTTTAGACTTGCCAGGCTCAGTGCAAAAAGTGCTCCGCCAAGAATGACCCCAAATCTAATGGCCGGAATGCTTCCCGATACCATAAAGTTAATAAAACCACCCACAAGCAGGAGTAGACCTGTAAAGTAGACAAAACTTGTCATCCCGATCCCAGATTACGCACCCTGAAGTTTATAAATGGGAACAAGATGTACAACAATTTACCATAGGGTATTCCAACATGAAAATCTTGCGCCCGGGACACATCTTTCAGATCCTCAGTAGAGGTGAATGCTTCAACGATCTCTTTCACATCCGAAGGTGATTCTTCTGCTGCTTTCAAAATATATTCTCTACCCTCTACGCTAACCTCTTTTGCTTTCGTACCCAACTCTTCTTTCGCCTTTTCCGCTTGAATCTTAAGTTGTTCAGAGGTATCTTTCAAGACTGTCATCGCTTTTTGGGAGTTAACGGTGTATGCCTCTGATGACACGCTTTGCAACTTTGATACCTGCTCTTTAAAAGACTCAAGAGTTTGTTTCCATGCTTCCTGAGATGTATCACCTTCAACATCTATATCACTCTTCTCTTTACCTACCTCAACACCTGATTGTTCCTGTTTGAAACAATGGCGATAAAGAGTAATAATCAAAACACAGTCTTTTCCTAAACAAAGATCACTACAAGCATCAAAATTGCCAATTTCAAACCCCAAATTGCACCTCACTTAAAGTGCTTAATCAAGAAAATTCCTAAACGTGATTGCTAATTCGATAAAACTACAAGATAAGACATCTAATAACAGAGAAATTAGAAATTTTGACCAGAAACAGTACTCACCGAGTCCTCGTGGGATGCAGCGAAAGCAACGATGGAGCGATTAAGCAAGACCTCTGGACAACAAGGTGAGCAAAAGCCGAAACGTAGCCCTGTATAAGAACCATCAGCTCGAGCAAACATTTTTGGAGCACTGAAACGGAGAGAACGAGGAGCAGTGCACAGCGTCACCGGCGAACGAGAATGAGCTCTGTAGAACAAGGTGGAATTAGGGTTTCTGATGGACATCAAATCCATTGGGATACTCATGGCCTGATCAAAACGTCGTCTTGGTGAGAGATTAGAGAGAAATGAGCTCTGCTAGGGATTCAAGAGCTGTGTGTGTGGCTTGTGAATGCTTCAACTACGAAGCAAGGAATTTACAAAGGACTAAACGCAACAAAAGATGTTTTTGGAAAACGACGTCGGAACACCTTTGCCAATAATACCTAAGTAAAGCGACTGTGCATTGAGAAATATCTCCAAAAAGAAATTCAACAAATATCTCCATTTTTTTATTTCCCTTTTGAAGCTTAATGCGTTAGATCAATTTAGTTTTTTGGAAAATATTTTATTTTACATATTTTATCAATTTTAGTTGGAGACAAATTCGATATCTTTTTGTTAAAAGTTATAGTGAAATCCTAAAACAATTTTTATATACAACAAAATTAGTCTCTAAGAAGTAAGAACAATCATATATTTGTAGAAATTTTATTGGTAGTTGAAAAAATTATCGTTTTCAGAAAAGATGTTCTGATCATTAAAAAAAATTCAGCAAATCCGTAGGAAACTGGCAAGTACAACATCAAAAAACTATGAGGTGATCAAAAACATTCAAGTCAAAAGAGAGCATGGCTAGTGAAATAGACATGTTTTAGTACTCTTGAAAGTCTACAATATTGGATCGAGCGTTGATAGTTTTGTCTTATATTTACCATTCTCTGTTTTTCATGTTGACTTTTTAAAATTTTCTTCATTTCTCATCTATAATCTCTTTGGGAAATGAAAACATTTGGGATAATATATTTTTTGAAGAAAACAAGAAAATGGGGTTCGTGTATAGTGTTACAAACCTCGACCAAAATGACCCAACTACACTGAGGATACTTCCACGACATATATGTGGGTCGGGTAATAACTATAGTAAAGGTTAAAAAAATAAATCGACCTGCCAACCAATAAGTTCGACTTTTTAAGAGTCACCACAGAAGTCTCCTTTTACCTCACATAAATCTACCAACACTATAAATAAAATAAGTCTATCCATCACAAATAAATAAATCAACCATGTAAATAAATAAATAAAACTCTCAAGCTTATATTATGTCTTCGATTCTGCTAATAAGTCTCTACCATGTGCTTTCATAACACATAAACAGGTCTACGTACAAAATTTTCTTTTGAAGACTTAGTGATTACTAGGTCAATTTAAAGCTGATTGATTAGAGCTTATCTTCCTTTTCTTTTTGTTAAATCAGATCTTTATCTTTCTTTTCCTCGATTTGAATAATTCCTACGTCTCACTATGAAGGTTCAATCTCTCCAAGCTCTGCACAAACCCCGCAAGCTATATCTCTTAAGGGAAAACAGAGGAAGAAGAAGAGAATTAATAAAAGAAGGTTTCAAACCACTCTGCAACACCAGACCCTCTGAATGATTTAAAAGCTTTTCCTCTAACCAATCTTCTTAATCCCAAAACGAGCTAAACCCGACTTTGTTCTAAAAGACTTAAACCTTGAGTCAACATTTCAACATTTTTTTGTTTTTGCAGAAGAAGAGTGAGTCAGTGACAGTATCTTTTTTTGTAAATGAGAAGAATTAGTTTTGGAAAATTGAGATTATAACTATAGAAATAGTTACGGAATTTATGGTAGTTTTTGCCTTTTGGTATATAGTTCCGTTAAGTTTACGTTTTTAACTTTTTATATTTAAATTAAATTAAACCCATTAAGAGACTACTATCTACCATCCATATAAACTTATCTACCATCCATATAAATTTATTACGGCTTGCAGAAGCAGAAGTGAAGCATTTAAAGCAGAATCTAACAAAATTCCCTGTATAAGGTAATGGAGAAATGCAGATACACCAAACACTACAAATTAATACCAAGTTTTCATTGCCAATCATTTTCTTTTGACACGTGTACATCAATAATATAACTCATTTTTTTCAAAATTTTGATGTATAATTATAAAACTTTAATTAACACTAAGAAACCAATCCATCATTTTCTGAGTTATCTAAACAAGTGCATTACAAATTAACCTGGAGAATGTCCTGTTAATGTATGGTCTGTCGTTATTTATCAACTGTAATGCAAATTAATTCATTTTCGAATCGATTAAATTAGAGTGAGCTCTAGTGAGGTTGTAGAATAACTTAAAACTTCAGATATGAAATTCATATAACGGTTTTTGCGAACGTAGAACACACGACCACCACTTAATAGTAGCGCCATAATACAAAAGACAGGAAATTAAAAAACTCTAAAACAGCCATTCGAACATTTTATTTAATATCATCTCATCCATTATATAATATTCGAAACCTCCGGTAAAAGCTAGATCTGACCGCCGCTTACCTCACGCTGCAACCACATACAATGAACATAAGCACCGTTAATATAAGTTTCCAATAATGTTTAACTAATATATATATATACTTTTATTAGAAAATACACTTCTTGTTTTTTTTTTTTAAACCCTTTGATTAACATTTATATTTGAGAGGGAGTGAGTGTTAACATACGTTTTGCAGTTGGTGCTGGTGCTGATTTTGTAAGGAATATTGACGCTGCATGCCTTAGCAAGTCCGGCTGCACGAGCAGCGTCGAGACCAGGGCCTACGGCTTTAGCGGCACTTTGAAGGCATTGGCAAGCTTGCTGACGGTCTGGGGTTGTACGGGCCAAGTTGTTAAGGTTAGTAACGCCGTTGCAGCATCCTCTGGTAAGGGGAAACCCTTGGGTCAAGTAGCCAATGCACCCTGCCAAGTTGCCGTTAACGGTACCACAACTTATAGCTGCGTTGGCTGTGATTGGACCGGCCACAACCATACAGGCCAATACCAAGCATGCTAACTTCATTAGACCAGCCATGTTTAGGTTTTTTTTTGGTTGTTTGCAGAAAGGAGATATGTGTGTGTGTAAGTGGTTGATGATGAGGATAAGAGTTGCGGAAGTGAGTGTTATATAGAGAATTGGAAAGTTTATTTTATGAATGTGAATGCGATGGAGGACATGGAGTAGTTGGTTGTTGCTCTCATTTAATGTAGAGTTCCTAATTATGTAGGAACTCTCATCTGTTTTTATTTGACAGTTTTGCAATTTTCTATTATGAAAAGTGAGAATTCTACCACCAAAGTATACTTTATCCACAAAATACATATATGAAAAACCTTTTTCTTTGGACAAAAATACATTGAAACTTGTTAGTGAGATGATATGATTTAACTTTTTCAACAAATAGGTGTACATGTACATAAGTCGAGAAAATTAAATTTCACTCTTTATTTAAATATTTGACCGACTCCTATATGAGACTATTAATATATATAGGTGACTAAGTACACACAAATTATGCCCCTCGTCCAAAAATAAGAGAAAACACATACGAGTTTTAACTCTCCTCTTTCTCATTAATTATCTCAAACAAAGTCTAACTTTATTATATAAACTATAGATGTTATATCTTGAGATCAGCCGCCGACCCAAAAACAAAATTCTGTAGATCAAATAAATTGCGGGAAACTTGTTAAGAAATCCGCTTACTTTTGGACTGATCAGGACATCAGTGCCAATCCAAGAAAAAAGATTAAATAAAACATTTAAAACTATAGTACAGTACTTTTTTGAATGCCCACGCACGTCGATGATCTTAATATCCAAAATTGATGGACATGCAAGAAGATCAAGAACGTCTATTTTTGACTGTAATGGAAATCTAAGCTCGAGAATTTGAATCTTTACACGTAATAACCTACCAATGGAACCAGCGTGAGTTATTATTTATTTATTTTGTTAAATATGACTATAAGAGTAGCAATTGACCAAAAAAAAAGAAAAGACTATAAGAGTAAATCAACAAAAAATTGGAGATTTTTTTCATAATGTTTTGAAGTAGAGATTTTGCGGTTTATGATACCTCCAGATTTAATATTAAAACAACGTTTTCCCAATATATAATTTATATGATTTTAGTAAAAAAAAAATTCTATATTTTATTTTTCATACAAAAATTTCTCCATAAGGGATATACAGGAGCACATGTCAGTTTGTCCTGTATAATGTATTCCCACACCGTAGATTGTAGATGGTTGGTCATTATGTGAAAAAAATGGACTGATACATAACAAAATTGAATGCACGACACATGGGTGGGATGGAGTTACTGTCGGTTGCCTAAACTGTGCAATTATTTAGCTTTGAGAAACTTCGTCGCCCCATTCTACTATTGTACTGTTTCTAGTCTCATTTTTGGTAAAAGTAGGTGTTTTACTGGTACAGTTCACTAGATTTTTATGAGGTCAATTTAGTTTTATCAGGACTTTTATGTAGTATGTGCGGTTGATGATAATAAATAAAAATACAGTGTCAACGAAACGCTAAATAAACATGAAACGACCATATATATTTTTCAATATTTTAGTTATAGATGAAATTGTAAAACAACCTCTGAACATTTAGGGTATGTGTTGAACTAATAATTTGGAGAGATTTGTAGTAAAATAATAAATCATATGTTATTCAAATATAAATTTTAAAATATCTTCTAAAATTAAGTGTTATTGAATTAAAGATTTTAACATATATAATCAAATCTACCGTTATTGCAAATGTTTTAAAAGTTGGATTTGAAAGTTTCAGATACGATTTAAGGGAATTTCTTAGTTAAAATTATAAAAATTAAAATCTCATGATTTTATGTGAGAATTCAAAAAGTTTATTAACAAAATTTCTAATTCACCAAAATTTAATCAAATCCTCTCCAAATTCATTAAAACTAAAATCACTCTAAATCTTTATTTCAATACATCTCCTTAATCAGATTTTAAAATATGTATGAAGCATTTTCTATAGTTTTTATTGTTAATTCTTGCCTCTTATAATAATATTAAAATAGTATTTCACTACAAAAAAAAATAGTTTTATTAATACAAAATTTTTAGTCACAATAAAAAAAATTGTCAAAATAATTTTATTGTAACCAATTTGTAACAATTTTAAACGGTTGTAATATAATTGTCACAAAAAAAATTCGTAACAGAATCATCACAATATTACCGACTAGTAGTAACGATTTTGTTACAAATAGTGACGAGTAACAAAAAGGTCATAATTACCGACTAAAAACATAGTCACAAAACCATCATCTTTCGTGTCTATTATAACGTTATAATTCCTTCACTCATTATGACCAATTATAGTTGCTCTTCGTCATACAAAATTATAATTCCTTCACTCATTATGACTAATTATAGTTGCTCTTCGTCATACAAAATTACATCTTTTTGGATGAATCAATCGGTACAGTTCATTGACTTTAACTATGAATAGCAGTATCAAACTTGAGAATGTGTTAACTTTTTCTAATAGCACTAATTTTTATATCAATTTTTTCTTTTACTGTTTCAATATGACAAGTAGAAAAAAAAAACAAGTATAAAACATTCTTAGTCCGATATATCAGCAAAACACCTCATTAGTTAGGACACTTAGAACATTTATTCTTTCATGACTTCTCTTTCGTTCATGTGTAATCTTATTTACTGTTTTTTTTGTCGTAATCTTATTTACTGTGTTTATGAAGGGCCAAGAAGATATAATTTACTGCTTCAAATATGTCGGTGCCTAAAAGGATACATGATTTTTGCGAAAAAAAAGGATACATGATTTATGCCCTTTAAAAGAAAATTCGGTGAAAACTTGAGAATTAGCCAATTAGGCACCGAAATGCCACATGCAACATAACATATGCTCAACACGTGTGAGCATAAAGTACATAGGTATAAATACATACGAGATACGATGTAACTTAAAACCACTATACGTGTTAGTATACGTGTTAGAAACTGCATTATTGCAATATATTTCATAAAACATTGTGAGAAATCCATGCTAAAATTTAGAAATGACATGAACTTAAAAGAATATATAAAATAAATCACTTAATTTTAAATTACATGTATTTTTAATAGTGCCAGAACCGGAATTTAATTCAAATAGAATAGTTTTTTTTTTTGTTAAAGCAAATAGAATAGTTACCAAAAAAATTTTAAGGCTAAGATATAATATCAGAGTTTAAATTTAATCTACAATAAGGTGGTCCAAATCAGATATACCGCCGATTCTAGAGTGAGACATACACAAACAAACAAAAATTTGTAGTAATATATTGACAACTACTTGGACCATTCTAAATCTTGTGCCGTAGGAATAAATGTGTCTAAACAAAGGAGACTAAGCTACTACGGTTCAGGTATACATTACATCTGATTAGATGGGTTTGGGTGTGGGCCGAATCATGCTTTTTGCTTGTTGTAACATTATTCAAAGCCATTTGGATGAAACATCAAACACCCAACAACTTCGCCACAACTGTTCTTCTCTACAGTCTACAGTATATACTTCTGAGTTCTAACTTGATTGGTAGCATGTGGTATTTTTTTATTTAATTTGAGTTATAAGGATAACTCATACTTCACTTCAGTCAGAAATGTTACCAATCATGAATTCAACTATAAACTCAATATATTAGCTTACATTACATTTACATGTTAACAAAACTAAGCTCAACCAGTTAAATGGTTGCAACTCTTTTTACTCAACATATTGGTTAACAGTTCGGACACAAATCTATCTTTGATGTTTTAGTTTCCCAAAAGAATAATCCCTATGTCATTAATAATCCGCTAAAATTATCGAATGGAAATTTTAACATTTCTAGATTAGTCAATTCTTGTTTTGTAGTAAACCAATCTCTAGATCATTGCTACCAACATCACCATCTTCTACTTCAGTATGGGCGGTTTCTTCGTCTGAATGACTTTTGTCGGCTGCAGCGGATGTAAGTTCCTCCGCCCGCTTCACCTGATGGGTCCAGTCCGTACGGATCAACGTATAAAGCATCATAAGCAAACAAGTCACCTGCGCCGACAGCAGTCCGTACCATAGCCCACGAAACCCAACCTTAAACCCAAACGTTGTCGTGACTGCCACAGGCAAGCCCACGATATAGAATGCGCATAGGTTAACCCGTGCCCCATCTTTGGGCCTTGCCGTCCCTGTCAAGACTCCGCAAGCGGCCGTCTGCGGCGAGTTTCCGATCTCGCAAAGCCCCAAGATTGGAAGCGCGGACGAAATCAGCCCGAGAATCTCCGGTTCGTCAGTGAACATCTTTCCCCAAACCGACCTAAGCGCGGTCACAAAAACAGCAGCTGATAAACCGTACGCTACTGCGAGTATCAAACCGATCACGGTCGTACATTGCGCCCGTGTGGGTTGGCCACCTCCAAGCGCGTGGCCTACACGGGTTGCGATGGCGCTGCTTATAGCAAATGGGACTACATAGAGTAGCCCCGTGGTCTGAATCAATATACCCATGGCGCTAACACTCGCTTTAGGGTTCCCAAGAAGCCCACAAAGAAAAAGCATGATCTCATACCACCAATACTCCAAACACACTGAGATGGCGCTTGGTGCGGCTAGAGAAAGTAGCGGCCACCAGCCACGGAAAAGTGAACGCAAAGCGAGACCTTCCCAGGGTTTGATTAAAGAGTCCGAGACGCACGTGTAAACTAGCAGTCCCACGTTGATGTTCATAGTGTTAAAAGCCATTGCAATCGCAACTCCCTTAACGCCTAAACGCATACGCACGACGAAGACGTAGTTGAAAAGAGGATGAAGAAGAATGGATACAATGGCTGATATTGTCAATGGTGATGTTAGGCCTTGCGTTCTGAGGAACGTCCGGAGAGGGTGGAGCATGGCTTGAGCCAGTAGCTCCGGGACGAAGAAGACCATGTAGGTTTTGGCGACTTTGGTTATATCCGGGTCCTGACCCAACCTGAGGAAAATGGGTTCGATGTTGAGCCACGCAATGGCGATTGGAAGAGAGACGACAATTAAGAGACAGAACATTTTCTGAAACGTGTGGCTAAGCACGGTCCAGCGTTTGGCTCCAAACGCTTGGCCACAGATTGGATCCATACCAACGGAAAGGCCTTTGAGTACGGAGACTCCGGTGATGTTTCCGAAGCCCATGGCGAGTGCACCACCAGCGAGTTCGACTTTACCGAGGTGACTCAAGAACCACATTGAGATTAATGATCTCGAGAAAATGAGGAGTGATGTCATCACGATCGGGCATGCTATTTTTGTGAGCGTCGCCATCTCTTCTCCCACCTGCATGAGGGTAAAAAATAATTTGTTATTTTTGTTACATTTATTGGAACAACTATTTATTGTTTTATTCTTCTAAGCTTATAGCATAACACACTACATCTTTACCATTTTTTCTGTTCTTACAAAAAAATATTATGTAAAATCCTTGTTCTAGAAATCGGTCATCTAATAATTTAAACAGTTGTCTAATCGGTAAAAGATAGTTTTTCGCTGTGATTTTGTATAATCGGAATCAATAATTGCTAAACCGAGTTATCAACCGCTTAATGCTTAATTCGCCATTTTTTTTGTTTTTTTAACTTTGAATTATATAAAATGAGCTTTAAAAATTATTCATAAGAGATAATTTCAGTAGTGTCTTCCTTGGATATCGATGTGGGACTCTTTTTGGGTTTTCTAAGAGTGTTTACTTACTATCCCAAGATGGATACGTGAAGATATTATACAATCAAACTAACAATTTAACTTTTGTACATAGAAAATTATAAATATATTTAAGTTTAACATATTTACTTTATACTACCAAAATGTTTATATGTTAATAACTTGATATTAGTTTTTACATAATTTTTTCTTGTGACCATAAAATCTTTTTCATACTTAAAATTTTAATTATACATATTTCATATAATTTTATTTTTAACAAATGTATTTTATTAATTTAAATTAAATAAAATATAAAAAAACTAATCTTTAATTAATTTCCAAATTATTAGTTAGACGCTAGTCCCACCTCGACCATCCAACTAGCACCTAAAAATTTTTCTAATACGGTGTAAAACCAAAAGCGAAATAAGTGATAAGTATATATTGACAATAAAAAAAAACTAGTTTTATTTGTCTTCCATGTTATTCACTCTTTAATATTATATACAATACGAAAATTTTATCAATGTGAAAACTAGTATTTTTAAGCGATTTGGTTTTTTTGATTTTTCGTTCTCTTTCGAGATAGCCATTGTTTTATATGAGTATTTCACATGTATTAATTATTTTAAATATATATAACATCATTCATTAATATAGTAGTTGTTTTTTACAGCTTCATTAATCATTACTATACTTGTTATCTAAAATTTACTAAAGAAAATATATACTAGATGACAAAATTATACCCTCAAATTATTTTCCAAAAAAAAAATTATATGGCCGGATTGTAAATAAATTTGTTCATTTAGGCATGCATTTTTTTAAAATAACATGGATTTCACATATGCTTTAATATATTTTTAAAAATTTATTTGATAAAACATTATGTCTCTATGATATCATAATAATCATTTAAATCACACAAAAACAAGGCACTTTTTTACAGTTACCACATAGTTTTGTTTGTTGTGTGCCAATTTTACTAGAAAATTTAGCTATCTAGGAAATAAGCCAATTAGTAAATTGTATGAATCGTATGCAAATAAACTTTTTACATTCAAAATATAAAGCGATATATTTTGTATAGTGAAAAATTAAAATATTGAAATATATATAGTTATTGTGGAACAGAAGGATATTACATACAATACGGAAAAGAATATTTGCCATTTAAAAATAAAGAGTAATATGTAAGCACGAGGAAGATGGTCGCATCACATGGCCACTGGGACTGGGATGAGAAAGTTGAAAAAGAATGATAAAAAGTTTAAATCCTCTATAGCTTTTAGAACTGAATAATCAAATTCACAAGTGATAGAAAAGCGAATGGCTAACTGTACCAACATTCTAGGATCTTTTTAAATAAAAACGTCATGGGTTCAAAAAAAAAGAAGGAAGTACAACCCAAAAAAAAAAAAAAAAAAAGGCATATCTCTCAGTCCATGAAACTTAGGAGACATCATACTGGAGACGCTGTAGGCATACATATGAACATCATATACACAGAGATAACATTTACATATAATGGATGTCAATATATTTAGCAACTACGTGAAAAATAGATGATGCTTTCTTCAAGCTAATATTTTCTATACGGATGCATTACTTTCCATTAAAATGCTATAAAAACAGTCAACAGCAGCATTCAATCCAGTAAAATATCAGTTTCCAAGAATTTCATATAATCCATCAATAAAAAGAGGAACTAAAATCATCAAATTCGTTTGTTAAACGTAGAAACCAGTTTCCATAATATTATCACGAAGACTAGTTGAAATCAGACAATAAGCAGAGTGAGTTTTCCAAACTTATCGGAATAAAATATTAAAAAAAAAGAGAAAGAAAAAGAAACAAGCCTCGTTGAAAGGGATGCGACGGAGACCAGCGGAGAATTTGGCGCTGCCGTTAGTTTCTCCTTCTTTGACAGACGTTGAAACATCGCATTCTCCGTTTATAATCTCTCCAGATTCACTACTTTTCATGTTGGCTCCGCACATGTTCATATATATATATTTTTATATATTGGTAAGTAATAGTATATATTATCACACTTCGTTACTTATAACAAAAAGATATGTTGATAACTACCAAAAAAGGGTTGCCATGGAAGCTCGCTATGAGTGTGTGTTTGTGTGTGTGAGAGAGAAGAAGAATGTTTTATGTTCATTCCCCTCGTATTTATGTACGCTTCCCTACGACTCACTCTAATTAATCTCAATTATTTTACTCGCCTTCCATTTTCCTTATATATTTGGAACTAGTTTTTATTTTACTTTATTGATTCTTTATTTTTATTGGGAACCTATTTCTTCGACTAAAATAGTCATCTTCGACTGCAGCAATAGACTTTATTTTCCACTTTTAGAAAGAATTGACACTTATAGTAAGAAAAATAATACGATCTTGGTGGTTTCTTCTAAGCATAAAATATTTGCCAACTCTTGTTTTTTTTATACTATATTCGTCTCTTTCAGATTAATGTTTGAATATCTTTTTTTTCCTATATATATATATATAAATCAAATTTTGTTATAATCTACATCCTTCGTTAAGACTAACACTTTTTGATATTTTATACATATTAAGAAGTTAAATATTTAAAATATTAACTTACTTAGTTACCATAAACAATACACAACTACAAACTAAAATAATGATTATGAAAGTAAATATTCTGAACGATATATTAAATTTGAATATCTTTTATATTCAAACATTAATACATAATATTGATTGTTTGCATTGGATGCTTCTTGATTAAAAATTTGAGGATGATTTGATAGTGGGGTGTCTCTTGGGAAAACTGATTCTCATTAGGGTGTTGGACCATTTAGCTTAATTATTGTTTCAACTTTCAAATATCCAACAATTTCAACAAAAGTTGGGGAAATATGATTATTTTAGTTAGCTTAGCTAAATCACGGGAGTTGGTATGTACTTAGAATATTAGATATATAGGTTCTCCATCATCCATAGACACCATCATAGATCTAATAATTGGATGGCTAGTTTTGTATTTTTCTTCAGATTCCATTTAACTTCAGTTGTGGTGGTCAATTTGTCTATCTAGAACTCAGAAAATACTTCCTTTTTGCTGTCCGTATCTATATCTTTATGATTTAGAATAGTTTAGATTCACTTCACCAACAAGTTTCATGCAGGTTTTGATTAATGTTAGTGATGCGTTATGAGTTTTAATTTCAATGCTCTTTTACATTTACTATTCCTTTTACCAACAATTGTTTATTTTGTCTGTTGTAGTTTGTCTTATAATTAGGTAGCTAGTTTTGCATTTTTCTTCCAATTGGGGTGGCCAATTTGTCTAGAACTCAGAAAACACTCTATCCTGTTTTCTGTTCGTATCTATCTTCATGACTTAGAATAGTTTAGATTCACTTCACCAACAATAGTTTCATGCAGGTTTTGACTAATGTTAGTGATATGCGTTATGAGATTTTCAATACTCTTTTAGATATACTATTCCTTTTACCAACAACTTTTTATTTTGTTCTGTTGTAGTTTGTCTCTTTTTAAAATATTTCATTTTTATTGTTTGGAACATATTGACATGCTTAGCCCTATTTTCTTGAAAAGCATGTACAAATGATGTATCCTTATAACATAAAATTATCAATTTATTAATACAAGAGTTCATAAAGTTTGTTATTTTGAATCATTTCTTGCTACAAGTTAATATAAGGATAAACATCATAATTATCATACATTGTTGAAAAGGAAAAAACAAAATAATCAATAATGGTGATGAAGGGCTTTTAGTTGCAACTTACATTTTATAAATATATAATTTTCGATGATATCTAAAAGATTCTGAAAAACAAAATCAATGATGGTGTCATCTTAAAGGGATTATAGTTGCAATTCCCCTTAAGATAAGTAAATTTCTTCGATAAAGTGACGATTTTTGAAATACAAAATCATTAGGGGAGGTGGGTATTGTCTACTCAAAACCATGCAAAAATACTTATAAGCTATTTGATGCTCATTACATCTTCTTTGATAGCGACAGCTTTGGTGTCACCAAAACTACTTCCATGTCTCCCTATTGTGGCACCTACATAATTTTATATCGTTTGTCGACAATAAACAACTTTATTCAATGTATTTAGATTTGATTAAAGCTATCCTTCAAATAGTTATGTTTCCTATTCGTTTTGATAGTTAAATTTTTCATCGTATTACCCTTAATTATAAATTAAGGGTAATCGAACGGGGACCATTGTTGAAGCTTACTAACGTACGGAAGATGCTATGACTAACCAATTAGTGTATAATCACATGCGTGCCCTTCATATTCAACTACGTTCACTTACAAGCACACTTATCTTTTCTTTTTCTATGCTAAAATGTAGATTTAACACTTGTTAACTTAGTTGGTCCACTTATCGAATTTAAAATAAGAAAAAGAAAAAACGAGACTTGGTTGGTACATATTTTTATTTTTTTAATTACTCAACGAAACAACACTGGAATTCAAAGACAGCCAATAGGTATAACCAACAGCTATAATGAACACTTGTAATATTAGATGGTATTTATTAGTACTAACGACCCTTCGACTAGCTTGGGGTTCTTATGAACTACTTTATAGTATTTGTTTCTGCTAGATTTGATCATTCATGTCAACTTCGGGCTAACTAGTGCTCTTTCCATTATGAACTTCTTGGTTGGAAAAATGTAGTTTATGGGCTTAATTATCTTTAATATTAAGTCTTGAAAGTCGAATATTAAAATATTTGATCCAATCACATGTTTCTACATTGTTTCTTTTCATTTTTCCCCTACTATTTATTTCATACCATAAACTCAACAACCTAAAAATAATTAACAAAAAGAATACCTTAGTAAAACAGTTTTACATATAATATATATATTTTTTTAAAACTTACTGTTATCCTCTATTCACATTGTATATAATTCATCAAGTCACCAAAATTTGTTTTTTTCTTTAAGTTGATCGGGTGTGTTATCTAAAGTAAAGCCACTTCACCCAAATTAATACATAATAAAGTTAAAAATGGTATATATTGGTTCCAACTTTTATAGTTTCAAAATAATAAATTTCGATGGATTATAGTATAATGTATTTTCAAATATTTTTGTATAGATATATAATCATATATTAATAATTAGATAAATTTACAAAATATTCAAATAACTTCAAGCTTAGAATCAAAATTGAAAGCGACTCGATGATTAATAAGAGTGTCAAAATAGGTCAAAATCTATGGGTTAATCCGGTCTATCCATTATTTTAGTGGGTTTAGGTTGAATGGATTTTGGTAGATCAATCCTAATTGGTTTATATATGGGTTTAGTGGGTCAATCCATATAGGTTATGGATTATCCATGAGTTTACCATTAAAACATAAATTTGATAAATTTATAATAAATATGTAAAATATCTAAATCCTAAAACAAGTATTAGGGTTTTGAGTTACCCATGGTTTATGGTTTTATCATTTTATGGTTTTATGGATTTGTGGTTTTAAGATTTTATGATGCTTTTATTTATTTTAATAACTAGATATTTTTATTTAATTTGTTACTTCAATTTTTTTGTTAGTTTTATAATTACATAGTATGTTTTAGATTTTTTAATTATATTTAATATATATATATGGGTAATTCATATAACCCATTTAATCAATGAATTTAATGATTATGGATTTAGATATATAAATTTCAACTCATAAAATAAATAGGCGGATTAAACCCATCCATATAAATCTCTAATCCATATAAATTTGAGTCGGGTTAGATTGAATTACCATTTTGATACCCTTAATGATTAATTATTTGTATATGGGTATTATAATGTTATGTTAGAAGAAAGAGCTAATCCAA
This sequence comes from Cardamine occulta, assembly GCA_028015245.1. Lineage (NCBI taxonomy): Eukaryota > Viridiplantae > Streptophyta > Magnoliopsida > Brassicales > Brassicaceae > Cardamine > Cardamine occulta. The sequence continues at coordinate 15,144,737 of CM051377.1, read as the reverse complement.
AACTTTCAAAGCTCCATAACTTGACCCCCGCCACTCATCCTTATCTAGACTGTATGTAGATTAATATTGTTTCGTTCCATAACATTTTATTATTGTATAGAAAACATTAATCAGTAAACTAATATTTATAAATTACCTTTTTTAAAAGAGTTCATTTTATTTTCTTAATTTTCTAGAAAGTTTATTTATTTTTACTTATTTGCCATAAAGACTTAAAGTCCACCTTATTGTAGAGGTTCTTTTTTTTTGTTTTCTTTGTTATTTCCATATTTTCTTATATTTATGTAATTATACAATATTATAAATTTTAGATGCAAGAAAAAAATTAGAGATGAATTTGAACGAGATATCGGTTCGAAAAAGATAAAATAAACAACACTAAAACCATATGTTTGTGTAACTACAATTATTAATTAATGATATTATATCTTTACATGAGGTTTTTGAAAATTTAAATCTTTAGTTTACCCAAGTTGGAACTAGAGAAAAAAATGATTGTATTTCTTTCTTAATTTATCCAATACTAATTGGTTTTTTATTTATTTATTGTACATTTCTAACCAGGCTGTGATTGCCTCTTCTATGGATTCTATATGGTCGTTCTGAAAAGTTTAAAGCCTTTTGTGTTTCGCACTTAACTACCATTTTCCGAAATTGCAAATGTGGACCGGTTAAAACATTAAATGCGGCCCACTAATTGGCCCAAGTGAAGGTGGCATGGCAACATCATCTCTCTTAACTCTAAGCGCGTTTGCCATCTGATCTGACATATTCGAATCTTACCTTGACAATGGAAACGAAGTTATTAGAGAACTATCATGTTAATTATGATCATCATTCATTCACCATATCATAATTATAATAATAATAATTCAAATCAGTAATGGACCCTCACTTTCTCTAAGGAAGAAGAAAATAAAGAAATGCACGATGATGAATGCTTGAAATCGAACCCAAAAAAAAAAGTCTTTTATTTTTCTTCCCCCGAACCTTTCTCTCCAATGGCTCTGATGCGAACCAGGAGCCAATTGAACGTTTCTTCATTGACTCCACCACCACCTCTTCCGTCTCCGATCCCTAGAGCCAGGGGATCTCGTTCTGCTGCCAGCGAGATTCTCACCGAGATCATTGAGAGATCTGTTCAGGTTCCTGAGCTCACGCTTCCGGAATCTAATTCCGGCGGTGAATCGTCCGGTTCGCGTCATCTGATCCCTGCTGAGATTGATTTCCGGTTATTGGCGTCGAGGAGAGAAGGATCGGTGGATCGATTGGTGCGATCGGCGAGAGAGTTCGGGGCGTTTCGTGTGAGCTGCCATGGGATATCAGGGGAGGAGCTGAGGTCGCTTGTGAGGGAATCGGGTCGGGTATTCGGAGTTTTGGAGGGAAGAGACACCGGGTTTCACCGGAGTGTTGTCGGAAACAGAGATGAGATCGTCTGGGTTCGGTCGTGGAAGGAGCGCATGGAATGGGCGCGCGAGTATATCGGACCTGAAAGATACCGCTGTTTCAGGTATTGGGCCTTTAATGGGCCGCGTTTGTTTTTTTTTTTAACTCTCTGTCTGATTATGTTAGGGTATTGAAAAGATTCATGAAGCATTAGAGTTAAATAAACAACTTATTGAAGGATAATTCCAAAAGGTCACAACATTTGTTTTGGTAGATGAATAAATCTCATTTGAAACTACCTTTTTTTTTTTTTTTTTTTTATTAAGTCAACAAGTAAATTGCCGATTTAACACTAACTACTATACTATACGACATGGTGTTTAGTTTGAACTTTGAAGCATGCTTGAAATATAAGCGAATTAATCACTTGAATATTTTGAATTTTTAAAGAAGTGCGCGGGATGATGGTTTAGAAACGTGTCAGGACCAATATATTCCCACAAATAAGTGATTGAGAATTTGGATGCAATTCTTGAATATTTAATTTTGCATGCAGCCAAGAAATGGAGAATGTAGCTGATAAACTTGAAGAGATAGCGAGAAAATTAGGGCAGATAATGGTAGAGAACTCAAGGAGACAAAGCGACAAAAGAATACAAAGAGGAGAGTCCGTGCTCAGCGTTTATAGGTACAATCATGAAAACGTAACTGAGCAAAGTCCTCCTTTGCCCAAAGAGAGAACCGAAGAAATGCTTCATTATACACTCAGCCTTCACCTTCCGGCTAAGAACTGCGAGTTCCGGGTCAACTCAGGGAAAGGCCCTCTTTCGTTCCACGCCGATCCCGATACTATCCTTGTCACTTTTGGTCGCCAGCTTGAGGTATGCATGATCACTTCGCACTATATATTTGTTGTGTGAAAATGATTAATCGATTGTGTGGTAATCTTGAAATGAACCTGTGAAACTATAGGACTGGAGTTTAGGAGAATTCAAATGTCGTGAAGGAGAAATCATCTATCATCCAGATGCGTATGGCTCGCGCACTTCCTTCTCTGTAGAGCTCAAGTGCATGTCTCTTTTCTTATCAAACGCTTCTATTGCAACAACTTCCAAAACCTTCTCTTTAACCCATCAGATTTTCACTGCGTTACTCCTACTTTTTTTCTTTCAATCTTTTTGGATTTATGGATCACATATGGCCACTTAGAATATTCATATATACGTATTTTTTTTTTTGTGGGAGACATGTGTGCATTTGAATCTTGGATGATCAACAGGTAAAGTGTGTTTATCTATTAGGTGGAAGCTTCGGTTGTATATGTAAACCCAACACACATATTTGTTGCTTTTTGAAAGAAAACAAATGGCCATGTAGAGTTGATTGAGTTTTATTTTGGTTTGGACTCAGATTGATGAAACGCACATTTTCGTTTTGAGCAATTTGTGTATTTTTAAATACGTTGTCACCATCTTCTGATGGTGGGATAAACTTAATGTCATGTAAAAGAAAAGATGTAATGTAATTTATAGTTATACTATGATAAAATCGCAAAAGAAAGCCCTCAATATTAATTGTAAATATTTTTGTTTCTAATCACAAATTTAACCATCAAAATTCTTTTGTTAAAAACAAAGAACAAACGTCCTAAATATTGGTGACGGTTGTTTTTGTGAACTTTTCTAAGTCGAGTTTTTAATATATTTTTTAAAAGAAATCAAAGCGTGATGATGTTTGACAAAGAAGAAACGTCCTTAGATTAAGAGTGACGGTAGGTGTGGTTGTAATGGTACGGACGATGACGATGGCTTACGTACACCATCACGATGTTGAAGACGGTGTCTCTTTGAAGCAGATGTCTTTATTCGTGATGACGGTAACGATGAAAGATCAATATTCAATAATAAGCCGATGGCGTGACGACGTATTTCTTTTCACAAAATAATTGATGTTTCTATGGATAGACCACAATATATAAAAGAAGTTGACCCGGTATATATATATATATATATGTGAGGATTCGATGCTTGGGATTTATGGTTGGGTATGACTACACACGATTCACCTATTACACGTAAATAGACAGTAAATACCGTTACGAAAGCTAATAATACACACACATATTGGAAACCATGAATGAGCAAGAGTTTTTCTTTATCTGTTTTACTTTGTCGAGTTTTTGCCTTTGTATGTTTTCTTAATTCCTTTTTATGGTTATTTTATATGGAATTTTTTGTAGAAGTTCACGTGTAAGGATTAAGTTTTGGCTTTTTCAACACCAAAAGGAGTACTAGTATTGATTTTAACTCCACACACGAATGACTTGGATCCACGAATCCAACTTCAAATTAAGTATAAGAAAAACATCACACCTATTATATATCAATCCTTCCTTATATTAATTTAATCCCCAGCTGTTAACATGTTATTTTATGCTGACATTGAAGTTCAAATAGTATTCAATTTGAATGTTATTTGTTGACTTGATTGGCTGTACGATTGTAATGGGTGGTTGTTCGGTCCATAGATTGTATATATTCCACATTTTGTAACATCGTGTCTAAACGTCATATATATATAAGCATATGCATTTGGATTCTTCAAAATTTTGTTAGAAACATGCAAATTGAAGCAAAGAATGCACCCAGAGCCGGCGCTGAGGGCATGTAGATAAAACATTTGAATGGAGTCCCAGTTTAAGGGGGTCCCACAATATTTTTAATATATACATATGTATATATATTTAATTAATGTTTAAAAAAAAAAATCATACCAATTTCTGCGGAAAAACTAACACAAATGAGCCATTAATATATGTAGAGACCATACATAATATTTTTTAAGATATCATTGTACTTTGTGGAAACTTAATTTTTTTCTCTATTAAACACTTTAGATATATATTTTCGTTTGGGGTCCTGAATTTCTAGAACCGGCTCTGGATGCACCAGCTACTAGAGGAGTGAGTCGAGTGACCACTCTTTCCCATAAAGCGACTGATCTTGTCTTTTAAGAGAGTTATGTCTTCAAAGGGAACGATCACATTCCATAACAGAGTTTTCATAGGGTAAACACGCCTCCTCGCAAACAAAAAAACTCGAGTTTTTTAAGTATATATACATTTTTTTTACAGAGTTGCTTAAGATCAAGATGAATAAATTTGAGTAAATCTCGGTTAGGGATTACTCTCAACAATCGACTGATGGTTCATAGAAAGATTACTAATTAAATACTAACAAATGAACAATGACTTAATCACTGATCTCAAGCTTTAACTCCGACTTTGTTCTAAACACACCAAATATCATTTTCAGTGTAATTTGAATATAGACTACCATCTAAACCGGTACTGAAGCGTAAACCCTTTTCATGAATATTGCTTAACATTCCATAGACAGTAACGTCAATCCACGTTGTTTCTTTCTCATTATTCTTTTTCTTTGGAAGCATTTCTTCCACATTATTCAAAGATTTTTTAATCGAGTTTGTATTGATGACTTTTTTTTTTGTCAACGATGAAAGCTTTTTAAAAATATATATACTTCGAGTTTTCCTAGCTCCTACATATATAAATAAATTAAGACTTTAAATCCCACCTGGAATTAGAATGTTTTGGTTGACCTTACAAGGCATATATTATTCGTAATAAACAACAACAAAAAGCATGAACAAACATTTGAAAAAATCATGGATAAAATGACTTTTGTTTTCTTAAACTGGTTGATGTATTCGGATCAAATTCGAATTTCGTAAAATTGTAAAAGTATCGCATTGAAATTGTCCTCGATGATGATTTTTTCTTTCATTTATTTGTTTAATCCATTAATATAATAAAGTCAAACAAATGTTTAAATCTTATTTAAAAAGGCTTACGTGGCAAGTTGAGAAGGTTCAATAAGAAGAGGCACCGCGCCGCATGTCTTTTCAAATTGTAAACTGTTTCTATTTGCGTTTATTTGTTAATGGCCGAAGACTCAAACTCGTCCGATTCAATCATCGTTAACGTCACCGGAGATGATAATCAGTCGGCGTTGTTCGGTAAGTACGATCTCGGCAAGCTCCTTGGTAGCGGTGCGTTTGCCAAAGTCTACCAAGCGGAGGATGTTCACAACGGCGCAAGCGTTGCGATCAAAGTCGTCCACAAGAAGCTTTTGAAAGACGGGCTCACGGCGCACGTTAAGAGAGAGATATCTATCATGCGCCGCCTTCGTCATCCTCATATCGTGCTCCTCTCCGAAGTCCTCGCCACCAAGACGAAGATCTATTTCGTCATGGAGCTAGCCAAAGGCGGTGAGCTATTCTCCAGGATTTCCAGCAATCGTTTCACGGAAGGTCTCAGCCGGAAATATTTCCGGCAGCTTATCTCCGCTGTGCGGTATTGCCACGCCAGAGGAGTTTTTCACCGTGATTTAAAGCCGGAGAATCTTCTCCTCGACGAGAATCGAGATCTTAAGGTATCGGACTTCGGCCTCAGTGCGATGAGAGATCAGATCCAGTCCGATGGGATGCTCCACACGCTCTGTGGAACCCCGGCGTACGTGGCGCCGGAGCTCCTCTCGAAGAAAGGCTACGACGGATCTAAGGCGGATATATGGTCATGCGGCGTCGTTTTGTTCCTGCTCAACGCCGGCTACTTGCCGTTTCGTGATCCAAACATCATGGGACTTTACCGGAAAATCCACAAGGCTCAATACAGAATGCCGGAGTGGACGTCTTCAGATCTACGGCGGTTGCTCCGCCGTCTCTTGGAACCAAATCCTGAAAAGCGAATCACCGTCGAGGAGATACTACTAGATCCGTGGTTCAATCATGGAGTAGATCCGAGTGAAATCATAGGGATCCAAGCCGACGATTACGATCTGGAAGAAAACGGGAAAAAACTAAACGCCTTCGACTTAATCTCGTCGTCATCGAGTGCAAACCTATCCGGTTTATTCGGAAATTTCGTGACGCCGGACCACTGCGATCAGTTCGTCTCCGACGAGACGACGGCGGAGATTATGCGTAAGGTGGAGCAAGCTGCGAAGCAGTTGAATCTGAGGATAGCGAAGAAGAAGGAGAGAGCGATAAAGCTGGAAGGGCCAAAGGGAGTAGCCAATGTCGTCGTGAAAATTCGCCGGCTAACAGACGAATTAGTGATGGTGGAGATGAAGAATAAGCAAAGAGACGTGGGCTTAGTTTGGGCCGATGAACTCAGGCAAAAACTACGTCGTTTGATCAACCAACCGGTTTATAGGGTTCCTGACAAACCGTAAAATGGTTTGATACAAAACCAAAATCCGCGCGTGAAATTTTACTCGTAATTTCTTAACAACGTAATCCACTCGTGATGTTCAGCAGTTGAACAAGAGAACCGGTTTTAATTTTTTTTAAAATTTGATAGAGGATTCGAGAAGCATTATGGTTAACCGGTCCGGTTTACACTGGAGCAGAGAGATAAATGGGAAGTGGAAGATCCGACTCTTTGTACATAAAAATGACAAGAAGAAAAACGAACCGGGATTCCAATTTTTAGTTTATTTTTTTTGGGAGTAAAACTAAACACAACAATTATTTGCTTCATTCGTCGGAGAGAATTTGAATAAAACTCTGATCTGAAATTTGTAGTCTTTATGTGTGTGTTTTTGCAAACTTGGGCCTTTGTTTTTGCTAAGGGACATGCTACACCGTTTGTAATATTTCTCGTTGTTGATTGTGTTTGGGAACCGTACGAAGCATTTCGGGATCATTTTGTCATTTAGCTTTGAATGTTTCTTTGAGTTTGCATTAAAACTTTATATATGTTACTTACAAGTTTCTACACAGATCACATTGATTGTCGCTGTCATTACCGCTGCTATTTTCAGCATACAATTCCTTATAAACATGATTGGTATAGATGGATCGCAAAAATTTACCCCAAACTTTGAATATGGTATTATCTTTACCAATCAGGGACGATTTGTTTTGGGGAGTTTTGTAGTCCTAGGCTAATTGTCGAATACAAAAATATACCTTCCAACATATACATTTGACAGGTGTAATCAGTAAGTTTCCATAACAAAACTAGAAAATTGACGATATTTGGATAGAAATTCCCTAATTTAGTTGTGTTGTCCCTTCCAAAAACTTACTATGCAATCTAGTTAGTCGTAAAAGAGAGAGAGAGATGTTATAAAGCAATAGTTGCTGTAGGTAAATTACGTGTTAAGTGTATGTAACTCTATGGAAGCTAGCCGTCTTTTAAAGTAAAAACTCAAAATCTTAGGTTGAAGAAAACCACAGGACAAAGACAGACGAGGTATATCTGCAAAAGTTGTGTCCCAAAATGATTTTCAATGTTTTTTTTTTTCCAACTTTCTTGAATTTGTGACTACCAAAACGACTGTACATCTTGGTTTAGGAATTGACTCTCCACAAATTGCCTCCCAGTCCCATCCCCAGTCTTCTTCACTTTCCTACACATTATTAACAAACACCAAAATCAATACACAGTCCTCTTCACTGCCATTGTTCCAAATATAGCAAAGTTCTAAACAACTTAATCTATAGCCAATGTAATCCAGATAAAATTCAGAATGTCCAAGAGCTACTCTAAGTATGTTACATGCATAAGCTGCACTATAGCCAAGGACAAATGTAAAATATGTTATTCTACCTGGTCTCTTTGAACACATTATTATTTAGCCATGTCCATTAATGAATCAAGCGAAAACAGAAATTAGAGGTTCAGAACAAACTAGTCTTACTTGAGCCAGTGATTTGGAGAAGGGAGTTCAAATGGATTCTCTGGAGCCAACCCAGTTGGACTCATGTATGCCCCATTATTCAGGCTGGCTTCTTCTGGCCGACTAAGCAACAAAAGACTCTCTGTGCCAGATGATGCTGGGAGGAACATTTTCTGTGACCAGGGATCATGGTTGCTTGGACCAGCAATGGGACTGAACCCGCTGCTTCTCTGATCATTTTCAAAACAGTCCTTCCTGTGTGAATATGCACTGTGAATAGGGTCATCTTTTGCAAATAACGATGATGTCCTATTGTGAGGCTTATGATGCACAGCATTATCCTCACTAGATCTAGTGTTATCTGAAGGAAGAAGAAGATCTTGCCCAAAGGTGGTCTTCCACATTTGCCAGCTTCCATCATTAACTTGTTTTTCATCTGCAATTCGTAATCTTGACAAGGGAGATTCGATCGGAGATGGCTTACTGACTTCACAAAAAGGTGTATTCTTCAATAAGTGTGGTTTTTCTACACCAGTTTCAAACTCAGCCCTTAGATCAAGTGATTCTGAAACAGGTCCCAGAAGAGATATTGGATCCGGAACATAACACGGATCTTCAAAACGCTCTTCTTCAGGCAAAAAAGCATGAGAATTTTCCCCCGACTGAGGGAGAACAATATCTCTCGCAGAAGAGAAACCTAAGCTACTGATAGTCGATCCGCTAGAGTATGTTGGTATAGTGAATGGTGATGGGAGCCCAAAACTGATTGGATTGTCAAAGGTTCGTATTGAATGATCTTGATTAGGAGCCTGTGAACTCTGAACATCTTTAGGCTTTGTACTAGGTCGACTTATAACATTGACGCTGGAGGACGCAGGAACAGATGGCGAACGGGCGAATAGTTGGTGCCATGATTTTTTAGGTTCTCCACTTGGTTGTGGCTCAGAAACGACCTGTGGGGAACCTCATAATATTTTTAAGTATCCTTTATAAAACAAGTTGAAACTATAACCAAGTCTTAAGTTGAACCTACTTCAAGATAACAAACTTATCTACCTAACAAACACAAAGTAGATGAGTATGAGTTCAAAAGCAAGGAGTTATTTATAACTACAAACATAATAGACTAGTTTAATCATCCGGATAACAATGGCATAAGAAATTTGGCAAGAGCACTTACATGACGATTAGTATTCCTTTCCCCTCCATTTGAACCAGATTTTCCAGCAACAAATTCAGGAGGATTAATATGCCTACTATGAGCAGATGCATGAGAATGGTCTGTAGAGCCTATGGGCTTATTCTCTTTTGCAATTGTAGCTGACATATTGACACCTCTTCCAAAGAACCGGCTATCTGTAAAAGCCTTAGAAGAAGAGATTAATGTTCCCTTCACTCGATCAAAGTACCTACCACCTGTCATATTACTGTTACTAGTAGCATTATTATCTACTCCATGCCCATGTCTCCTTTCCATGTTGGGCCGCTTATGCTCAGTATCCTTTCCTATCCTCTTGTCAAGCTCTTCCGCATCGGAATTGCTCTTACTAGAGGCCTTATCTCTTTCTTTTTTTCGCTCCTGGCGCTTCTTCTCTGCCTCCATTTTGGTATCTTTTTCCTTGGAAGCAGGTGATGATTTACTACATTTCTCGGCTTCTATTATCTCATCTCTTAACCTTCTACGTTCCTCCACTAGTCTGGCGACTTCCTCTCTTTGTTTTCTCTCTTCTTCCTCCAAATGCTCCTTTTCCAGCCTTGCTTGTCTTTTCTCCTCAGCTTTTCTGCGTGCTTTCTCAATCCTACTCTCATGATAGCTCGTCCCATTTTCACCCTGCCTAGCCAGTAACCGTCTCTGGTCAGCATCAGTTGACGACTCATCAACCGAAGAGCTAAAGCTAAATATCTTTCTCCAAAGCCACCTAATGCTCATGAAAAAAGAAGTAAGCAGTCGGCAAGCAAAAACAACGCCACCAGGATATGATTTCTCCACCAAACAATTCTCATCTTCTCCAAATGTACTACCACTATTATTCCGCCAGTAGGCTGACTCGCTAGTCCATGTGCTGTTTTCTGACCATTCTTGCCCGTGCATCCATCCATTCTCATTCCATCCCTTTCCATTCAACATCTTACCACCTCTTCCAACAAGATCCTTCAAAATTCCAGAACCAGAAAGCCCTAGCCCTGGAGGCACAGGCATGTCTAAAACAGGTCTCTTTGATATATGCCCACAATATGAGCACATAAATCGTCCACCACCTGGATTTTGGTCTCGGTAAGGAGTTGAGCAGTTACGGCAGCGTCGTGTAGCAGTTTTCTTAAGCTTTTGCAGTTCCATAGCTTCCAATCTCTTTCTCTCCCTAAGACGAGCATTTCTACGCACCCGCCAAGTAGAAAGCTGAGGCATCAAAACCTCATACCAGAACAAAGTAACCAAAAGCACAAATACACAAGCTAGCCTGGGAGAAGTAATTTCGAAACGAAAAGCTGGTGGAAGAAGCTGAGACAGAGCCCATAATCCAATCAAAGGTAAAACCAACCAAGGCAGCATTGTTGCAACCCGGCGAGACCACTTTTGAATAACACACAATATACACATTATCCTCTCAAACCAACCCCTTTTCCTTCTTCTTCCTATCAGACCGGAATCAAACCAAAAACCCTAAACTTTCAGAAATTTTTCAACTCCGGAGATGTGCTCAGAACAGAAAACACTAACCCTAATCTTCCTGCCAGGTTGCTGTATACCATCGAAGTATACTAATCCCAGCTCCAAAAAACTTCAGCAAAAATTAGGGCTTCAGGAGAATGAACAAAATACCTAATGCACAAAGCGACATTTGAATCAAAATTGAAGACCTCCACATTCACAAAAATGAAAAAATCGATTCTATTTATACAACAAACAACCAAAACAAAAAGAACCCAGTTCAGGAGCGAGCTCGAATTAACTAAAGGTGCAATGTGATAGTGGGGAGCGAGACAAAGAAACTTACCGATTTCAGAAAGGAAAAGCAAAAGGGCGAGTGCAGATTTGAGATTCGGATCCAATTCGGGTAGAATAGCGTTAGTATCGTCCGATTCTTGGCAGCGAAGAAACCGTAAACGGGAAAAACGAAAGATTGATGATGATGATGATGATGATGATGATGATGAGAGAAATGAGAACAAGAGAATAAAACCGGGTAAGGTGAATCGGGGCTGGGTCTTATTATTTTGATCCCTAACCTTTTCTATTAGTCGGTGGTGCCTTTCATGCGCCCCCTTCGTTTTAGGTTTATCCATACGCATTCATTTTTATTATTATCTACTTTTTTTTTTTAACAATAATTATTACATATGTCGAGAGATAATTATCTATAAAGATAATGATCAATTTTTGTATTATTTATATATTAAAATAAATATTATGAAACTGAGACTACGTATAAATTGACATGAGCTTTAGTATTATATCTTTTTCTAATTTTTAGGATTTAGTGTAAGGTTGTTTTTTTCCACCTTATTTCATGTTTATTTATTAGTTTTAACAGATACGCAATCAAGTATTTACAGTAGTTAAAACTGTAAAATAATATGAAAATACTTTGTACTTAAAACACATTTATGAAATGAAATGGTGAATTAGGTATATATGGAAAATTGTTAGGTAAAAGACCATCATTTTTTATATAAGGTGTTTGACAACCAGTTTTATTTAATTCCAGCTTCACTCTTCGTTTTAAATTAGACTATTTTTTTTTTGAGTTTCAGCATTACTACAAAAGTAATTGGGTAAAAAATTGCATTAAAACAAAATAAAATATCATATACGCCAAACACTTGACCATACGGTAACTCGACGTGACGCTACCGCCAAGCTCAGTAGATTTTTATGCAAAATCTGATAATTTTATGATTTTATCATCACGTTGAACTCTAAAGTTCCAAAAGTCATGATCCTCTTTTAACATTGACGTCTTCTTCATCATTTAAGATCGCACGTTCATTTCTAAATGTTTTTTTTTTTTAATATTATTTCCTTGAGCTAATTAAGATCAAAACAACATTACCATGTTATAGTCCTCGACCCAAAACTTTTCGGACAAAATTTTTTTGTACCTACAACTAATTAAACTACAAACATTGGTTTAGAGAAAGTGTATGCTAATCATTTGATAAATCAAAGTTAACATATGGATGATATGTACGACGTTCTGATCACTATATATATTATACATTAAAAGATCGAAACTTTAATTTACTAAATGAAAATTGTTCTCAGACTAATCAAGTGCTTAACTATTCAAAAAGTGTTCTCGTACTGTTGAAAGATTTATCTTTGAAAGTCAAATGCTGTTGAAAATGAAAGTAAACTATAGTAATGATTGTTTTGAAAACCATACAAAGAAAAATAAAAGGAGCTGGAAATGTTCACATTTTGGTTCTCAAAATGATCATTCATGTGCACTTTCAAGCATCTTGATTCTTTTCTATAAGATCACGTCAGTTATTTAGGAATGTATTGGTTTGACAATAGGTTCAAAATGAATTGGACTCCGGTTCTTGGTGGACTTCTTTATGCATTTGTATTTTTCGTCTAGAAACTCTTGAATCATCCCGTTTTAAAATCTTTGGTCCTGTTAGAATAAAAATACAACATTCGCCCCTCCCAAACAATAATCGAATCGGAGATCTAAGGTAACGCAACTTTGAAAAAACCCTAGATAACACCACTAATTCAAGATCAATTTGGTAATATAATTTTAATAGGACATGTTTATTGGTTGTTGAAATCTATCTATACAGAAAACAAACAATTCTCAAATGAGAACAAAAAAAAAAAAAACAAATCAACCGTATCCACAAAATCTCCAATTAAAATTTGATATGAAGGTTTCCAACTTTCCATAAACAACATTTCTTGAAGCTTGTGAAGAAGAATTCCATTCTTAGCACGAAAGTTATGGAATTAAATATAAGAAATCCTCAAATTAAATCATATAGTCGGAAATATATTAGAAAACATGATTCAGCGATTCATTCTAAAATTCATTCAAGAATTAAAAATGATTAATTAAATACTAAACATATTTTCAAAAGATACCATGATCGTATTCTGTTTCACGCCAAATGTTTGGCCCAAAAAAAAAATGTATGTTAAAAGACTTTTTTTTTTTTGTTTTGTTCCTTACGCCAATAAGACTTGGCTTCGCTATCTGTAAGTGCAAAGGCACAAATGTGCGCTATAAAGCACACGTCGTGTTTAACAAGTGTTAATCACATTGATTAACCATAATCACATTGATTAACCATAATCACTCCCGCCACCACGCGCTTTCTTCAATTAACTTAAACATATAAAACACTAACCTTAATTATGCTAATTAAGAGTTTTTCTTTTATTCCAAGTTTGTTATTCCTCCTCCCAATTCTTCGCATTTAAAGAGGAGACTGATTCCACTCCAAGTTTTGAGATCTACAGAATGACAAATCCCGACAATCAGAAGCCGGTGGAAGTTGCCGACGTGGAGGCGGCTAAGACGGAGACGACTGGAACGACGACGTTTTCTGCGATTACTCAGAGATGGAAAAGAGAGGATTTGATTAAAAAAGCATCTCCGATTATGAGAGGATTCAGTCTTGTGTTCTCTCTTCTTGCATTCATAATTATGGTTTCTAACAAACATGGTTACGGTAGAGACTTCGACGAGTACGATGAGTACAGGTGCCAATTCAAAAAAATTTCCGATTTGCTTCTCATTTGATAAAAATCAAACATTTTTGAAATTGGGTTTGTGGAATTTGAGATTTCTTATTCCAGATATGTATTGGCGATCTCGATTATTTCAACATTATACACTGCGTGGCAAACATTTGTACATTTCTCAAAAAGAGAATTTTTCGATCGCCGGACTTCTATTTGGGTCGATTTCTCCGGTGACCAGGTACTGAAGAAACTGATGACCAAATATATATGATCTTGATGCAAAAAATGTAATTGAGTGAAATTGATCTTATTGTAATTTGTAGATTGTAGCGTATCTGCTCATATCAGCTGGCTCTTCAGCAATTCCATTGACAAACAGATTCAGAGAAAGCCAAGATAACATTTTCACTGATTCCGCTGCTTCAGCTATTAGCATGGCTATCTTCGCATTCATCTCTTTAGCTCTCTCTGCTCTCTTCTCTGGTTACAAACTCTCTACTCATTCTTTTATCTGAGTCACTCTCTCTCTCTCTGCAATATTGTGCTTCAAAATAGTCTATTGTACTGTGTTGATCTCTCCAAAACGTGTAAATGTCATTCTTTTATGTGTTCATATAGCTGATGATTTGTTATTTGGGGTTGTGACTGTGTGTGTTCTTGTTTGATACATTATTCAAAGTGGAGATATGTGAAATTTGATTGGTTTTATTCCGTTTTTCTACTTCTATATGATACAAACATTAAAGATATTACAGACGTGTGAAAGCTCAAATGAGCTATGAAAACAAATGAAAAAATTTCTCTATGGACTATAGACTTATAGTCTTTTAGTATCTGCAGGGATCACTAGTAAGTAGTGATCTCCTTTTTTGGCAGAAATGTACAAAAGGAAAAACATATTCCTTTCTTCTTCACTACATAAACGAATCATAAAACGAGGAATCCTCGTTTGGTTCTTCCTTGGCTCTAGAGAACCCACCACCAACAAAGTTCTGTTGTGTTTGAAGGTTGCTGTTATTATTGTTGTTCATAGCGTAACCAAAAGTCCCTGCATTAGTGTTGTTGTTGTTGTGCAGCATCTGAAGTGTATATGGTGCTTGAGAAGAAGTAGTGAAGTTGGAGTGACCAGCAATAGCAGCTGGTCTAATTGGGGCGGAAGAAGTATCCTGTGGCGGTCTGTTTGTGGCGTAACCGCTACCACGAGCCGCAGGTACATCGTGGTTGTGTTTCCCTTCATAGGTTGTGATGACCGCTCTCATGTCATGTGATGCTCTCTCAACATGTTTTCTCACTGGACAACCGACGGTTGTGCATTTGTAGTAGCTTCTGTTAAATTCATAAGTGAAAAGAAACATAAGATTCTTAGAGCTTAATGGTGACTATTGAGAAGCACAAATGTTTATGTTATTTACCTTGGATTTGGATTTCCCTTGACGACTTTCTGGCCGTATTTTCTCCACCTGTAACCGTCATCAAGAATATCGATATCACTAGTTGTTTGCACCACAATTCTCGGCTCTCTCACTGTCTTGCTTCCATTACCATTTCCACCATTTGTTTCATTTTCTCCTTTCCTGAAACACACAAAAAACAAACATTTGATCAACTTTCTTATTCAAGATTGTTCAATGAGTATGCAAAATTTCGAGTGATAATGATCTGTACCATCTCTTTGCCTCAGGTTCACTCCCACAATCTTCTTCATCTCTGCTGACAATCGATGAGCCTTGTTCAAACTCATCATCTCCAACAGAGTCAGAAGTAGTATTATCCTCTTGTTGCATAGCATAGGAATCAGAGTGATGAAGGCTATTATTGGAATTAGGTTGATCAGAAGAAGTCTGGCGATGATGATCAAGGCTGGCATTGAACACAGCTGAATGAAAAGTCGACGAAGAAGAAGATGATCTTCTAGTAGACTGAGGTTTAGGATGGTTATGGCTTCCTTTGTACACAATCTCTGTAATCTGACCTTCCAAAGATCTCTCCACTTTCTTCTTCGTTGGACAATTTGGGAAAGTACACTTATAGTAACTCCGAGGATTCTCACTCCCTTTCACCTGTTTCTGTCCATACTTCCTCCAGTTGTAACCATCTTCTCCTTTCCTTTGCTCTCTTCCATTGTAAGATACAGCTTGACTGTTTGGACGAGTCTCGGTTTGGCTCCATTGTTCTGACTGGTTCTTCCTCTGTTGTTCCCGAAACACAAACATTCAAATTCAGTTACAGAAAAAAAAAACCCATGAAAGAAAAAAGAGATTAGCGGATTGAGGTGTTGAGAAACATACCTGAGATTGAAAGATAGAACTGTTTGTTGTTGTTGTGGTAGTACTTGTTATTGTCGGGGCAGAAACTCCTGATGATTGTGTCTGGAATGAGAAATCGGAGAAGTTAATGTTGTTGTTGTTGTTGTTGTTGCTGTTGTTGTTCTTCTCCGCCTCATTTATACCTTTCTGGTTACTTTCGTTTGTGATTAAAGCTCCTGTGGTTGGAGAAGCAAGAACCTGCAAAATCACCCCCAAATAATTAAGGATTTGATTCAGAATTCAAGAAGGAAGACAAACAACAATTATTAAGTAACATAGAATCAAGAGTTGACTCGGAAAAAAATATTACAAAAAAAAAAAAAAAAATCGTTGACCCATGACTTTGTTGCTTCCGATCACAATTCATTTTCTTGAATAACAAAAGAAGTTAAAATTAATGATCTTAAAACATGAAGCCCAGATTATTAGTAGTTAGATTCATCTAAAAAGAGTTGAGAAAAAAAGAGAGAGGCTTACGTTAGCAGAGGAGGAGACAAAAGCAGGGGAATCCAGGAAAAGAGAAGGGCTGAAACAAGTGGAAGGAGATACAAGAGAAGGAGAGATTGAGATTGAAGAAGGAGCAAAAGATCTGAACTTTGGGATCTCAAGATCTTCCAAAGATGAAGTTGATGTTCTTCCAGTTTGTTGTGACCAATTAGCAGAACCACTCATGTTCTGTCTGGTTCTGCTATTATCCATAGTAAGAAGAGAGGAAGCAGCCATACGAAAATGGAAGTTTTTTTTCTAATATGATGAAAGACCAATTTCAGATATTTATAGAAAGTGTTAAGGAGCTTGAAGAAGTGGCGAAGAAGAAAACGAGAGAAGTGATGGGTTTCTTGGCTAATGTATTATGTATTTTTGTTCGTTCTGTCTGTATATATAAAACATAATGCACGGCCTGGTTGGTGAATTTAATTTTGATAATTGTTTTTATTTTGGGGTCACAGTGAAAAATGAAATAAAATGTAGTTTCTGAGAAGGTGATAAAAAGTTTGACCGTTGAAAAATATCATTAGAAGAGAAGAAGAGGAGATGGTCAGACCTTGTGGGCTTGACTCTGATCAAACGTTGAATGGATTTTTGAGAGGCGGCTTCACAATCTCATCATCTTAGAGCCTTTCTTGCTGCCACGTGTAATTTCGTGTTATTCTGTTTAAAAACACGATTCTCAGACAATTCGGAATCTTGGAATTTTTTTGACTCTTTAGTAGTAGAGAAGTCCTCTTTCTCTTAAGAACATGAATTTAGGAGTTTAAAGCACATGAATTTAGGGATGAATTAGTGAGTTATTTATTAGCAAAACCTCGAGGTTAAAGTGGATATTAAAATCCAGCGGATACTAGATTTCACTCTATTTATTGTTTTTCATTGTTGGAACTGAGTTCAAATCCGAAATTATGTTTGAGAAATATATTTTCTCCTTGTTAAATTTGCATGAGTTCTCGACTAAAACCTATAAATAAACATAGGTTTCAAGTTTAAGACTCTAGTGTTAAAAAAAAATCTGATTTTCTACGATTAAACAAGAATTCCACTAAATTATTTATCAAACTTCGTAACAGAATTACGAGTGTACTCTTTTTTTTTTTTTTATAATGTCAAATGTTATTTGCATCATTATATTCATTTTCCTTTTGGTCAAAGCATCATTGCATTGATTTTGTTTTAAAAAATAAATAGAAGAACCAGTTTTTAGGTTTATGCTTTTATTAATTACTTACATCATGATTAAAACTCGAGTGAAGTCTTGAATGTATCTAGTGTAGGATCTTAGAATTGTGAATATTCACTTACTCATTTTTTTTCATTGACACATATGATTTACGATAGGGGAGTTTAATGGTTGCATGCTTTTTATTCACTGTGTGCTTTTAACAAGGTTTGTGTGATTTATATTGATCCAATGACTTGTGTGCTTAACGCCTGTGTGAGAGGCTGGACCTTAGAGCATACTATTTGTGTTGCATCGCATGGTTTAATGCTCCTCTTCACGTAACCTTCCTTGGATTTTATAGATTCTACATAATTATCTTGATTGCAAATTTGCAATACTAACAATTAAATTGCTATTTGCGTTTGTTTCCCACATGGCAGGCAAATTTGTTCTTTGATAGTGTTGCTTCCGTTGACGGTATGCCTCAATGTTTTGACCACTTGATAAAAACATATTTCATACTAGGTTTTTAACAAGCCTAATAATTTAAGTTTTAGGAATATTTAGTAGGTTCATATTTTGATGTGTTAGTCATTGCTAGACGGGTCCTTTTGTGTAGTAACCCTGTGCTTGTAACATGTTATCTTTTTTTTTTTGTAAGTAATAGCAATGGAAAAAAAATTTAAAAAGAAAAGTTTTAGGAATAGATATGATCAAACAAAGATTAGAGGAAGAATCCAAAGTTGAGAAAAAAGAAAAGAGAACATATAACATGTGAAGAAAGTAATTACGTCCCATCTTATCGAATAGATATAACATTTTTTGTTTTTGGTTAAAGGAATAGATCATATAACATTAAGGAAGAATACAATGATTTAAGTTTTAGCAATAGATATGATCAAACAAAGATTAGAGGAAAAATCTAAAGTTGAGCAAAAAAAGAAAAGAAAAGAGAACACGTAACATGGGAAGAAAAGTATTTTTGTCCGATCGTATCGAAAATATGTTTATTTGGTCATTTGACTAATTTAGGCACTATTAGCAAATGATTTCACCTAATTTCTCTAGGTGTATTCAAGTGATTAGTATTAATATATTAATATACAACAATCCAAGTCTTTGTGAATTATGGATTTGTGTCGCTTACTTACTTGCAACTCCTATGCACAATTTGATCCGATGACCATTTCAGCATAAAAGCCCAAGAGCAAAAGGCCTCTTAGACTAACACACGTGGGTATCTCTAAAGCCAACACGTGAACAGACGTGGCAATGTTTGCTACCTGAATCATTCATTTTTTAGTTTAAATCTTTGGCCCTGTCATTGCCTTGCCTTGCCTTGCTTTCAACTGTTCAAGTAGTCTCTCTCTCTAAACGGCAGCGTTATAGCGTCCCGAAGCAAGACGCCGACACGTCACCACGGCCGTCGAAGTCTCTAATGGATCGGGTGAAGACGAACTGTTTATCCATGGCAGTCACGTTTCAGGAAGGGTTTAGCTATGTCAAGGCCTTTTTTGTCGGCCAGGTACTTATATTAGACCACTTCGTCTTGCATTTAGTTTTTGTTAGTACTTAATTTTCTCAACTTTGGTCCAAGCGGATCAGAGATTCGTGAGTTCTTGAATCATGATCATATGACGTGTGTGGTGACTCATGAATTGCTCAATTAACTTCATATTGTTCTAATTTTTTTGGTTTGGAAGACAAAGAGGTTAACGGCGAAGAACGAGAAGGAAGCTACGGAGGCTCATCTAACGGAGACAAAAATGCAAGTTGATGCAACCGATGAAGCAGAGAACGCCAAAAAGAGACTTCATCAATCTTCTTAAATGTTCTTTTTTTTTTTACTAATTCTAATGGTTTTTTAAAAACGAATGATTTTAAATATAGTACTATATTCCCAAAAGATAGAATGGAATTGTATCTGTTATAAGAATATAGAATTCCGGTTCATACAAAAAAACAGAGACAAATTCTTCCTAACACATCTTTGTGATTCACCTAATTTAACCAATTCTTTAGCTATTTGATTTAAGTTTGTTTGCTTTATGGTCACTTGACAAATTTATTCATTTAGTTATCAATGTTCGAGAAATGGTAGCGTATTCCACAACATTACATGTTTGCACGACAAGGAAGCAACTTGAATAAACATTTGTTCAACAAAGGAATCTTCTCAAAGTGAAAAATATGGTTTCGGATGCGGTAGAGATGAACTGTATAGAGTAATCCCGCTAACGTTACCGTGGAGAATGAGATCAACGTCAATATCCAGAAATCCTGAAATCACAGTCCAAATACATTGTCAATTCAATCAAAAGTAATTTTTGGGTTATGTTGATTATATTTACCTTTGGGTTGGATACAATGATACCTAATAGGTATCCCATCAAGTCAAGAGCTGATTGCAATGAGTTCTGAACACCTCCAACCACACAACGGTCAGATTCTGAAACGAGATCCTAACATGACCAAACATTACTTACCAAAGGTTCTACGTCTTTACAAAAACATATATAACCTAAAGATATTATAACATACTTGCATTTGTTGAATGACGGCAAGATCAAACATCCATAAGCCAAGCCTTGAAGCAGCAACTCCTGCCATTAGCATGTAAGATGCTATGTTATCCTTTTTAACCCAAATCGATCCAACGCAGACCATAAGACAGCTCCACTGCAAGAACAAGAATCCTACTTTTCTCACTTTTTTTTAATGTTTTCATATACAATTGTTTTCTTCTATAGGATTTGATCAGTCAAGTTCCATAACATGGTCGAATTCTACTATAAGATACCTGAGACCATAAGGACCAAAGGCCAGTTCTCAGGGTTGAGATACGGGATTGCATTAGAGGATACACGATTGTAGCAGTTAGTCCAACCGTTGCACTTATTCCTCTGCCTATACCGATGAGGTATGTAGGTATCCCTTCCCATTGCAATGTAGCCGTCATCAATGTTCCAAAGCTGTGTCAAAGCAGTAATAAGATAAGTCATAACATAAATCATTCAAACATCCACCTGAGAACCATTTACAAGAACTAAATCCGAAACATGAAAATGAAGGAGAAAGAGAACCTGAGAACGGTGAAGAACAAGAGAGCTAGAGAAACCCCAGGGAGTACAACTTCTTGATTCAAATATATTCTCCACGCGCCAACAAAAGAAGACTCAGATATTCTGTCAAGAATATTCAGGATTCCGGTTTTACGCGGTTGGTTTGCTGTAGAACCCTCCTCTGTTCCCTGAACAACAGAAACAGAAACAGTTGCATCTGTTCCTTGAACTGGATTTGTCCGAGAACGCAAGATTCGTCTCTCATTGCTTCGTGCTATCGCAGGAACACCGCTATACACAGAAATGAAGAGCCAATATTCAACCCAAGCGGTTATAATGGCCCAAGATGCAAACGT